>JAQMYI010000009.1:22083399-22102207 GCA_030014275.1 Clariallabes melas
CGCATGATCTGAACGCACAAATTCGGACCGCACATGGTCACATTTCTTCTCATCCGGCCCTCACCCTCAAATGAGTTTGACACCCCTGGTGTAGAACGAAACAAAAATCTAGAAAGACCATGGAATTAGAAGGGGTGTCCAAACTTTTGGCAGGCAGTGTACCAGTGATGTAGCAGGTCAATGATGGAATATAAAGTTGAGTTATGAATGTTTTATTTATTACTAATTCTATGCATTCCAATCTCATAGCTTAGCATTAGCTCAATTAAACTCAGAAATTTTAATAACTAGAAACTGAATTTAAAACTTTATTAAACCTGGGCTTAACTTTCATCATCTGGTGAATAGTTGCAGAAATTTTCTGACTCTTATAGAATAAAATATCACATTGACATCACAAAATCCTCTGCATGTGATGGATTACAGTCTGTATTGCTTTAAGCCAATTAGCAAAAACTGTGTTTATGGATTGATATCAGTAAAGAACTGTGGAGTCTTGCTGTGAAAGTTAAGGAAAAACAATGTACTGTTTGATCCTCCTTCATGCTATTGTGAGTCTACTTTGATGCCTTTCATGACTTTTATATCAAACAATGGCTTTGTAGCACAATTTGTCCCCCAAGAGAAATCCTGTTTCAAGACACACACACACACACACACACACACACACACACACACACACACACACACACACACCTCTGTACTTTCACTTTTCATTTCACTAAGTAATCCTTCGAATCTCCTGAGCTTTTCTGTAACATCACAGCACACACACTTGAGCAGATTTAAATTAGCTCTTAAATCATTGTCGATTACATGCAGCGTAGTTATCATGGCACCTTTTGTTAAACATCTCTTATTATTTGTTTCATTAATGATACAGATTTTATTTAACATTGTATTTGCTGTTTAATTTGCTGATGTTGCATAATTCATATGGCAACCAACATTTCACGTGGATGGATCACACCTCATATAGACAAATCTAGTTCTCATTAGCGGTCTTCTTGACTCATTACACTCATTCAGAGACTCTCTCTCTCTCTCTCTCTCACACACACACACACACAAACTAAGGCTTCAGTTTAAATCCTCAGAGGCTGCTGATGCTAGTAGACTCGCATTTCGTTTTATCTCTTATTCCCACTTCCTGAGCCTGGAAAGGTTTGGGCTCCGCTTCTATCAGGACTGTTTATATTGATCAGCAGGGAGATGGATGAGAAGAGAGACTGAGGATTTGAAACCAAATGTAACATCTGGATTTCTATAAAACCTTACAAGGCGGCTTGCAAAGACTGAAAAATACAGGACGACTAAAAGCTGAGTTAGACTGACTAATGGATCAGTACGATCGGATTAGTCTCATTGATTACATCGCTAATGCACTGCAACGGCTTTCAGAGTGCAGGGGCAAAGCTGGGGTAAATGTTGAACGTGAGAATTGGTAGAGAATGTGTTCAATTGGTCATACAGACGTTGGAAGCTTGGTAGTTAAGGTTCTAGGCTCAGAAGGTTGTGAGTTCATGTCCCAGGACCAACAAGCTGCCATTGTGGAATCCTCTGAGCAAAGCCCTTAAACTTCTTCGATCTAGAGGCACCTAACAAGATGTACCACGACAGGAACTGTTCATTCGAGCCATTATCGAATCAGCTAATGACGAGGAAGTAGTGCAATGCATAAAATCGCTTAGATACACATCAAGGCCTTTAGCTTGACATCAAACATCAGAATGAGGAAAAAATGTGTTCTCAGTGACATGGCTGTTGGTGCTGGTTTATGCTAAGCTTTAAACAAATTAAATAAAACACCCAGCAGGCAGCAAACACCTCACTGATGAAAGTGATCTAGGGAGAATGTCCAGACTGGTTCATGATGAAGAAAAGGCTACAGTATCACAAATAAATACTCTTTACAAACCATGGTGAGCAGAAAAAGCATCTAATAATGCACAACACATCAAAATCTTGTATACATTCTATTCGTGTGCATGGATCATATAATCCACATTTATTATAAATAGGCCTAATAAACACAAAGACGTTTAGAAGATCTTAGACGCCATCTTGGCCAGAATTTCATGGTACATCTAGGTTTTTGCCAGAATTTAACTAAGCATTTAGAAATTATAACTAATGTGGTTTGGTTTCCAAATACTGTGTAGAGAAAATCATCCTTATTAAGGGGCACGTAAAGGCAGATCTGAAACAGGATAAAATGGACTAATGGATTTCGTTTTTTATGAAACATTTTAAATGGAGGCCGAATAATGGACGTTCAAGAGCTGGTAAAGCTTCAGAGATTAAAAGAAAGTGGTTGGTATAAGTTCATCTGAGTGCTCATCAGGAATCTCTCCCTTATGAAGTCACAGCATTAAATCTCAGGGAAACTCACAAATAAACAAACAAAAAATGTATCATTTAAGGGTTGAGGTGTTTGGAACTGATTTAAGTCACGAGTTAGTAAACAGATTTTTTAAAACCAGGTTCGGAAGAAAGCTTTAAGCACACAGGACATCAGACAGACAAACCTGTGAAACAGGACAACCCAGAGGAAACCCATAAGGACATAGAGGGAACATGCAAGCCACAGACAGACAGCAGCCCGAGGTCAGGATCGAAGCAGGGACCCTGGAGTTGTGAATCGTTGACCGTGTTCATTGTACCACCATGGCTCCTTCACACCCGGACACCCACACACACAAGGTTTGTTCACAAACATTTTTAGGGGGTGTTTTTGAAAGAAATTTACAGAAGACTTCAAGCACCGTATGATGATGACACTCTTAGCCACTGTAAAACATTTGCAAACATTTTAAAGAAGGCCGTGCATCCGTGAATGATGATCATGGTCGTGGTGGATTGAAGCCGAGTGCAGTCATTCCGGTGAACAATCAGTGAGTGGAATCGGCGGATAACTTGTCAAAAACTCGAGAAAGAGACGCATCTGTATGTGTGAACTGTAAACATAATCATTCACCAACACTGCATCCATGTTACAGGAACTCACATGCTTTGTACAGTCCTGACCTCGCTCCAAGCTATTCCCACATATTGGGAGGCCGGCGTGAAGCAGGCAGTCCGATCATGGCCCCGGCTTACTGAGCTGAGAAAACTTTCTACCCTGATGGTACCCAAGCACTAGTGAAACACTGGGATGAGTGCATTGGTGTAATTAATATAGCACTAGTACTGCTGGAACATGTGCCCCTTATGTTGCGACATCAATAGTGCTATTAGCTCTTGATATTTGAGGAGTTTGGACAAAGAATGTTCACTTTGAACTGAAGAGCTTTCCAATAACAGGTGAATGTGAAAAAAGGGTTAAGCCACTATTTTCTGTTGAATTGCTTAAACCAGCTGAATACTAGCCTTTGTCACTCCTAGGGGTGATTTTTCACAGCCAACCCACTTACTGGCATGTTTTTTTTTCCTGTGGAGCTGCAAGACAGAACTGCTCTCATTTATACCAGTACAGGGCAAATAAAAAACATTAATTTGCTTAGATTTTTTTTTTGTAAAGGAAGCCCAGTCGCCCCAGGGTTCGATTCCTGCCTCGGCACCTGTGTGCATGGAATTTGCATGTTCTCTGGGTTTCCTCTGGGTGCTCCGGTTTCCTACCACAGTCCGTAGATATGCAGATTGGGCTGATTGGTGTCCCCAAATCGCCCGTATTGTGTAAAAGAGCGAGTGAGTGTGTGCCCTGCGATGGATTGGCACCCTGTCTAAGGTGTACCCCACATCATGCCCTAAGTCTCCTGAGATAGACGCCAATGAATAGGCGAGTGAGTGTTTTTGTAAAGAAATCAGGGCATGCAATTTATACTTTCGTTCTTGTCGAAAGAATGAATAGCACACAACAACAACAACAAGGCAATCTAAACTACACAGATATATTTTTACTGTACTGTACATATAAACCCCTACATGATTTCTCAAGATCAAGTACACAAAACACAAAAAAGCCAAGACAGGCTGCACTCCATACAAACATAACAAAACAAAACAAATAAATAAGCAGTTCCTTCAAGGAAGCAGTAACTTCCTGTTGCCTTTTTGTTTTTTTAACAGGAAAAAAAAAACAGCAATGACGAGAGCGCGCGCGGATACCCGCGGGCACGCGCTTCTGCAACCTATCCTCCCATAAACTCATCAATCAGACATAACTAGGGTTTAATACATTAGATTAATTAATGACCAGATTAATAAGTAAGCCTAACGACTCGATTACGAGCACGAACATGTATTTTAAAGGGGAGGAAAATGAACATTATGTAAAACAAAGTCAAATTAAGGACACCCAAGGGAATATTATAATAAACTATAATATTAGTACAATATGAGGAATCGTTCATGGTTATAATTAAGTCTTTACAAATGCATTATGGGATGATTTGCTTACAATTTTCTCCTAAAAAAAATCAGAAACACGACGCTTGTCAACCATAAGCCTGTTTAACCTTATTATTATCATTTTAATAATTATTCTGGATAAATCATGCATGAAGAACACGAAATACACCATAAAGCTTACCTCAGACGTTAAAGAAGACCACAATAAAATAATAAAATCCTCCTTTTCCTTCAAACTGACCGCATTTTAAATGTCCGCCTGTAGATGAAGTCTCATGGAGGAGGAGGAGGAGGCGACGCCAGGTGATGTTATTGACATTAATATTTATTGTTATTATTATTGTTATTATTTTAAAATCACACACAGACACGAAGTAAAAATAATTAGCCGAATTTAGTCAAGTATTTATCTTATATCTGTAAACGCTATCGTTTACATAAACATAAATATTCCCATATCAAGCTAATCTCGCTAGTGGCTAACGCCTTGTAGCTAAGGTAACGGGTTCCTGCGTGATGCGCGTGAGCCCTAAAAGCAGCGCTGTGATTGAATCATTCTGCTGATTCCAACGAATCGATTCTTTTAAACGAATCTTTTTTTATATAGGAAACGTGCATGAGTGACGTTCATTATTCTTGTTATTTCAATAAAATATATTTAACATACTTTGACAATACAAGTGTACGAATGTTTATTATGCATGGCGGGGACATTATAAAATGCTGAGTCGCTTGAATACTGTTTGAATAGTGTGAGTCGATTCACAGCTAGAATGAATACAAATGTTCTATGTTGGTTTTTTCTAGATCTATCTATCTATCTATCTATCTATCTATCTATCTATCATCTATCTATCTATCTATCTATCTATCTATCTATCTATCTATCTATCTATCTATCTATCTATCTATCTATCTATCTGTTTGCCTGTCTATCTGTCTGGCCAAACCTTCAATGACATTGTATTCAAATATATTTACTTCAATATACTTCACCTACTGTATAACAGCTTCCACTCTTCTTGGAAGTATGTCAAAATTATTTTAAAGTGTTTCTGTGGGAATTCATGCTCATTCATTCTGTAGAGCATTTACGAGGTCAGACACTGATGTTGGACAAGAAGGCTTGGCTCGCAATTTCCATTCCAGTTCATCCCAAAGGTGCTCGATGGGGTAGATGTCAGGGCTCTGTGTTCGGGCCAGTCTAGTTCTTCTACACCGAACTCATCAAACCATGTCTTTATAGTCCTCGCTTTATGCACTGGGACACAGTCATTTTGGAATAGAAAAGGGCCTTCCTCAAACTGTTGCCACTGTTGCCACAAGTTTGTGGCATAGCATTGTCTGAGATGTCTTGGTATGCTGAAGCATTAAGATTGCCCTTCATTGGAGATAAGGGGGCTTACTTTTATCCACCAGGTACTTTGGTTTCCTCCCACAGTCCAAAGTCATCCAGAGGAGGCTAACAGCCCTTCCCAAGTTGTCTGTAGTGTGTAAATGAGTGTGCCAGTATGTGTGTGCCTGGAATGGACTGCCATCCTCACCTAGGCTCACTGCTTCTGGGATAGGCTCCCTCTACAGGATAAGTGGTATAGAAAATGAATGTCACAGAGTAGTTCAAAGAAGAAATAAAAATAATAAGACAGTAATATGCAATAAAATGTGAACCTTACACACCAACACAGGAAGTCAGATGCTAAACAACTGGAAAAACAGTGAGCGAAAAGATAAGGTGTGAATCGGTACTGTAGAAAATACAAAAGCACTTTAAGGAAACTGATATTTTTATATTTTTGACTGAAATAGCTGCTTTATACATCATCGCATTGTACAGTAATGAAATTATCTTGAAATTTAATTATAATGAAATTTCTTTGTCTGGATAGTATGACAGTCCATATTAAATAAACAGTGGCGATAACAGAAAATATTCAATGACTAGCTTGCCTATCAAAACTTCTAAAAAATAATTAATATCTATGTGTATGTGTGTGTATCCACAAAACACCAAGAACATGACCTACATAGCTGTATTACAGACAATGTAGCCCTTTATCTGTTTGATTCCTTACAGATTTCAATCGTACATAGTAAAACACTTCTATTTTTAAGTGTTTGGTGGTTTTTTTTCCAAATTAAACTTTAAGAAAAGAGACTAGAGCAAAGACTACTCATAACCTGTAAATTTTTCTGACATTTTGTTAACACTTCCATGTTTCTATGCATACAGAACAATCCCCTCATTGCAGCACAGGAACGCTCCTATAACCTGTGTGCAGACAAATATACTGTAGAAACAAGTAGCTTGTGTCCACTGGAACCCTTTTGTTGAACTGGGAAATGCTAACGTGCTTCCTATTGTCTGTCTGTCTGCCTCCAGGCCGCATTTTCCATTTAACTTTCAAAGTAGCATATCTTCTCTTCCCATGGGTCAATTGTGATGAAATAAAGCCTATATGTTGCCCAATAAAGCCTATAACCATCTTGATGTGTTCTATTACTCATCTTACATCTCCCCAAATTATTATTATTATTTTTACAAATATATTCAATGTACAGACACATCAACTTTACTGTTTTATTATATGTATAAATGATCATTACTATAGAGCACATATTCATATATTCATATGACAATAAATTTAAATTAAATGTATTCAATAAATCCTATTATTTGATTAATAGCTTAGTAATCTTAAAAAAAAATCTCAATGCATCTTGTATATTATTAAAAATATATATACATTTTTACATTTTATTTACATTTATTATATACATTTCAATATAGCATATGTTTTATAATTGGTTCGGGTTTTTAATTAAATAAATATTTCATATTTAATGTCAACAGTATGAAATTTCCACAGCAATATCAACAGGTAGTCCAGGTTCTAATGTTACCATGGTAACATAGCGCACGGAGGAAATGACGTCTGCGCGGGTGACATTTGTTCCGAACGGTGCGATTTTGAATTGAGGTTCCTCAGCCGACATTGCACGCGGAGAAGGATGTAGGGAGCACGCTTCGGAACGGAATGGAAATGTGATGATATTAAATACATAAATCCATTTTCGAGCTCCATTTTTTCACGCTCCAGCGAGACACAATGACTGATGGGAATTTTTTTTATTCCCTTTGCTGAAGAAGTGAAGTGAAGACCTGTTCACTCGTTCCCTACAATGTTCGCAGTTCCCTTTGAACTAAACATTTTCGCTCCCTGCGGGTTTTGAATCACACTTAACATGGCTGAACACCCTGTGTAGTACACTTCGCAGGGTACTTCAGGCCGATTGGACTGTACCTTTATCTATGGCCTGGCCCTTTAAGAACGACGCGTCATTAATCATTTCCGGGTTAAAGGACGTCAACATGGACACCGGAGATGTCCTCGCCTCTCTGGTTTGCACCGGTTTTTCCCTTTGTTTTCTTAAAAAACAAAACAGAATAAAGACATTGTATAAAGGGATGACACGATTTCGGAATAAAAACTGATAAATGTTATTTTTATTTGTACGTGTTAAAAACAATAACCAGGGTATTTAGAAGGCGGTTGTGTGTGTTAGTGTGCGCGTGGCGTAAGCGTGGATCAGCAGCCAGTGTGTTTCTGTCTCTGTGTGTAACAGGAAAACAAGAGCAAGTCACACAGTATTAACGATCTAATCCGGACTAACTTGTAATTTCATAATGATTTTATTTTTAAACGTTGTCAGTCTTCAGTCAAACCCAATAATAAATCCAAACAAACACAAACTTTATTATTATTATTGTTGTTGTTATTATTGTTATTATTATTAGCAATAATATTTCATAAATCCATTGAGTGTCCTGCAAAAATTTTTTTTGAAAAATGTGAAATCACTATGTATTATATTATGTTTTACGTCTGTGCACCTCATGATAGGATTTCCATCTTATTCTAAACTTATATGGAGTGACTAGTGCAAATATCATAAAGAAAAGAATATATATATATATAAATACAAATAATCCAAATTACAATGAATTTTTTTTCTTAATGTAAATTTAGGATTAATGATTGAATTAACAATCTCAAGTTGTCTGATCAAAACGGCTAAATTCATTAACAGTCGGACAAAACATGGCACTAAAAAGTGTCTCACTTGGCTGAAAAAGTTATTTGTTTTTGACAAGATCATAACATAATCTAATAATATAATCTTTATATTATACAAATATGATATCAGATAAAAAGAAACACGTTTGCTATTTTTTTTTATTCTAATCTTTTAATGATTTTAATTGTCAATCAGATGAAACTTGGCCAATTTAGATTTCACATGAAAAGACAAACCTGATAAAGTGTATTATTCTAAAATGCTAAATTGTTAAGATATTGTATATTTGTATAGACTACAAATTTTTGCTTATTAAGCTCTTATCAAACCAATTTACGCAGTAATTTTACAGGTCACATGCTTCTAAAAGCTTATGCCAATTTTAGTATTAATGCTTATGAAGGAATGAATAATTTGCCATTTATGAAAAATATGATTTTAAACAGTGAGCATCATCGATATAATCGGCTATGCAGTAGATTGTTTTATAATCCTGTAATAATTTCTCTGGATCCCTCTCCTCAGGGTGTGGAAGGAGCTGCCGCCGCAGCACATGCGCTCTCGCTCCCCGCCGAGGCCTATGGCAATGACGTCAGTGTATTTCCAGTCTTTGCATTCAACATTATTTTCACTTGCACACCATAATAATGAGCTGACTTCAAGTACACTTGTGTGTCATTTATTATTATTATTGAGTTATTTTTGATCGTTTTCACACACCCAGGCTCAGTTGGAGGTGATGTGGGCGATGAAGGCCTACAATCACGCAGAAGTTTACTTCAATGTAAGTGACTTGGGATATTTTTAGTTGTAGACAGAATGTGTCTTTCTTGCTTGGACACATTTATGTGTCTTAGAAAAAAAAAAGAGCTATATGTTGATGAGGAAATCTGAAATAGTTATGCTGTTAGTTAAGCTTTGCTGTATCAGTAATATCAGTTCCAGATGCTACAAGGGGTGTTCAAGTCAAACCAGGACTTTTAATTGCGCAGAATAACAGAACACAAAAACTCCCTATTTTTCTGCTACACTAATGCACTTATTCCAGTGTCCCACTAGTGCTTGGATACCATCATGGCTGACCCTGCGCTCTGACTCCAGTTACGCTGTGATATGTGAAGAAGGAATTTCACTGTGCTATAATGTATATGTGACAAATAAAGACTTAACAAAAACTCCCGTTATGTTATTCTACACAATGAAAAGTCCCACTTTGACTTGAACACCACTCATACATTGTCCTGCTTATTCAGATTGATTTCATGTTAAAAACAATATATTAGCAGTTTCCCATCACACTGCCAATGATCGCCTTCGTAGTCTTTATTGTCCTCTTTAAAAAAAAAAAAATAAATACGAAGCTGTAAGCTGACACTGTAACATGGCATAAAATTTCATCTTTTGCAGCTCATATCATCTGTGGACCCGAAATTTCTGAAACTCACAAAAGCAGATGACACGATCTATACCAAGTTTAGGGAAGACTTTCAAGACTTTAATGTCAAGATCCTGGATCCAGAACTGCTCAAGTCTGCAGAAGCGAAAGAGGTTTGTGACAACTCTCCTTTATTTATTATTATTATTTTTTAAAGAGAGTGTTTAACCGAATCTGAACAGAAAGTATAGTCTTTAGTCAACATGCTTCAGAATTCATCTTGCTACTTCTATTAGCTGTCAAATCATCAATAAACCCCAGTGACCCATTTTAATTGACAGAAATACAGTACACGCCCATGCATTCATTTCAAATCCATTGTGGTGGTGAAGAAAGGATGGGAAAAAATATGAAAAACATGTCACTGTCGAAAAAAAACACAGGACCTGACACTATGCAGTAAAATTACGTCTGTTAAGAAAGCTGCCCCTGAAATACAAATTTATATTTACAAAAGATATAAAGTGTCAGTAGAGATGTGAGAAATCCTCTTCACTTACACTCTTGCTCCTTGCCTTTTATTTTATTTTTTTTGCCATTTCTTGGTAAAACTGTTTACTGTCATACAGATTACGGTGCTGTCATGTCCAACATTTATGACCGTTCTATAATTCCTGAGCAGCTAACCTGAAGAATCGTTATGGTTTAAGCAGAATAACACATTTCGTGCATGTACATGCATATAAAACATTAATATGTTGTTGTTTTAATTTAAAGTCTGATGTGAGTGACTGAACCTGTCTGCTCCTGGAGAAAGACTTGATTTAACATTCATTGTTGTTGTGTTGCAGAACTGGAGACCTTTCTGCAACCACTTCGAAAGCCTGGTCGAAGACTTTAACTACGGAACATTACTGCGTCTAGACTGCGAGAAGGACTACACAGAGGAGAACACGATATTTGGTATGTTACCATACAATACCTTGATTATCATCATACATTTATATTAGCAATCTGAAAAGCGTTCATTAGTTTTAATACAAACATATGACACATTTGTGTCTGAGCTTAATGCTTACCTGGCTGTTATATAGAGAAATCATTAACTTGGGCATGTAACATTTTTTATTGTCATGTGTTTTCATTACAAGTTTCTGTTAAAAACTACATGGTGAAGTAGCAGGATGTGTGCATGTTTAAGGCACTAGATGGCGCCAGTTAGCCTCCTTGCCATGTTAAATTTATGGTCCGGTACGACAAGGTGCACGAACTTGGGAAAAGTTTATAAAAGTTTATACAGTATAACTACTGTACCTACTGTACTGTATCTAAAGGTAGTAAATCCTAATATTCCAATAGTACAACATGGGCATTCTTACCAAATTATTATTATTATTATAAATATATTTATTATTATTGATTGTTTATTTATTTTTTTTGCAAAAGAAGGGAACAGAACCTCTGAAGCAAACAATAAAAATAATTACTACGAGCAGCATTCAAGTCAATGAAAATCCATTGACATTTACAGAAGATTTTAACACACCCCATGTTGAGACTCTCAGCCGCAGTAAAACATTTGAACGGTGCAGGTTTTAAAAAGGCCAAACGTTCATGAATGATGATCCTGACTCGAGTTGTTCCCAAGAACATTTAATGAGTGGAACATCTGATCTTTGAAAATCAACATATATTTTGTCACTAACTTGCGGAAGAGACGCATCTGACTGTGAGAACCGTACAGGTTCACCAACACCTCTTGTACATTACAGGAACTCGGCTGGGACTTATTGCCACATCACTAGTACAGTCCTGACCTCCAGGCCATTTTCACATGTTTGGTCCATTGAAGGAGTTCCTAAAAGTCCAGCATTTCAGACAAGACCTTTTTACCTTGATGGTATCCAAGTACTAGTGAAACACTGGGATAAGTCTATGAGTGTAACAGGGGATTATATAGAGAAATAAAAGCAGCTTTTACTCTTTGTGATCTGATCAATCAAAGGTCCCGGTTTGACTTGAATACCCTTTGCATTTCTTTCAAATATTAATGCACACACTTTATATTTGATAACCTTAAAAACAGGTTTTAAGGTTTTTCTGCCACTCTTCCTTTTCTAAGACCATTTCTAATTGTGAAGAGATGATGTGGCATTGTGCAGGCACAGTATGTTTAAGATCTACCCATAGTTTTTTTGTAACAGATCCACCCTAATGCTTAACACTGATTAAGCATGAACAAGGTGTTCTTTTAATTAAATAATGATCATTGTTTCCTCCAACCGTACCTTTTGGGGATTGATCACACCCCTTTTTCCACCCAAATTCCCCTGGTTGATTTGATATTGTTTTGCATACATTAGACATTAACTTTTGTGATGACGTCACTGGGAAGATTTGCCTTTGATCTCTCATGTACAGATCATGCTTGTGTAAGCTCTGCTGCAGAGCAGAAAAACCAGAGCAAAACTTTCTTTTCGGGTGCTTGGTGGCTTGCATGTGGGCAGTTTTGTCTCAGAGGTCCAGTTTTGCCTTGACGCACCCAATTCACTGTTACTCTGTTTCCCAAAGACATTTCAGACAGTGGAACATTTTACTTCCATATATATCTTTTATATAAACTTCCCCTGCTTTCCAGGCACAATGGAATTTCTTATGCTCTGGCAATCCTTAATGACTCGTTGACCTGAATAATGAGTCACACTTCTTCAATTAATGAGGCTTAATACGTTAAGCCTTCATAAAGACTTCGTTTGGACTTGCCATAATTACGCACTCGCTCATTTCCTCACTCATTATCTATACCGCTTCATCCAGTTTTCAGTATTCAGGGTCGCGTGGGGCTTAGAGCCTACTCTCAGGAGACTTGGGGCATGAGTTGCCGTACACCCTGGCCAGGGTGCCAATTCATAGCAGGGCACACAAACATACACACACTCATTCACACACTACAGGCAATTTGAGAACGACAATTAGCCTAATCTTAGGTCTTTGAACTGTGGGAGGAAACCGGAGTATACGAATGAAACCCACCAAGCACAGGGAGAACATGCAAACTCCATGCACTCAGAGACGGGAATCGAGCCTGGCTTTGAAATGAACCCGAATCGAATCTGGAGGCGACAGTTCTAACCACTAAGCCAAGGGTGCACAAAATGTAGAATATTCTGTAGCTTTAAAACTTTTAAACTGTTTTGGTTAATGTTAGTGAAGGATAATTAAATCTAATGTATATCTAATTGCATTTGTGCCGTTTCAGCCACCAGAATCCAGTTCTTCGCCATCGAGATTGCGAGAAACCGAGAAGGTTACAACGATGCCGTACACAACGCCAGTGTGAAGGCAAAACAGCAGGGGAAAAAGCAGAGTTAATCCCCTTCAGCATCATATTTTTCCTATTTTAGGCCTTGTTCATATTAACAGTCAGACATTCTTACTATGACATGATTTATTTCACATAATGTGAAGGTTCTGTTTTGTGGCATGTGAAACTGAAACTCTCAGTACAAGTATTTCAACATGAGATTTCTGCCATTAAAAAGTATTTCCATGTGTTTAGGTTTTTAGTATATTTGCTTTTGTCCTGTCTTTACAATAATAAAATAAAAAATAAAAAAACAACCAAACAGGTTTCAGTATTTAAAATGTATCTTACTTCATGTAGAATTAAATTACCTTGGGCTTGCTTTGCAAGTTATGTGCACATTAAACTTCCTTTACAGATTGGAAGTTTACAATTATATCTCCTGTTGTATTATGTAATCTGTGTGAGTTAACTAATATTTGCGCACCTCCTTCACATGCATATGAACTTGAGTAACATCGAATTCTTAATCCTTAGGGTTTAATATGATGTTGGCCCTCTGCAGCTATAACAGCTTCAACTCTTCTGGGAAGGCTTTCCACAAGGTTTAGGAGTATGTTTATTGATTTTTTTTACCATTCTTTCAGAAGCGCAAAAGGGGCGGGGCCAACATCATATTGAACCCTATGGGTTAAGAATTGGATGTTACTCAAGTTCAACTATATGACATTAACAAGAATCAGTAGGACTCTTGGGTAGGACTTGGAGGAGACGGTGATGGAAGATATAGAATGTGTCACAAGTAAAGAATCTAAACGATGGAAATGTATAGGAAGTTAACTAGGAATAAAGTGGAGCTTCTGATGTGGTTCATGAAATTTGTTTTATAACATCATAAAAACTATATTGATAGGTGCTGTTTTTTTTATATACAAATATGTAAACTTATGAGTTACAGTTCATGAGCACAAGAGAAAATAAAATTCGCTTGAGAAATAATTGCATTTTAATGGACCTTATTCAATTAATTGGCTTTTATAAGAAAGGAGACACAACTAATGGCAAATTCTGCTGTTTATCAGTGTGATGATTTACATTATGATATACAGCTGGTGTTCTCAGTGTCCCAAGAAGATTCCCTAAATGACTCAGATGGGAAAAAAACTCCTCCATTCTATCGTTTTTAATATTCTGTTGAACAAATTTACAAAACGAACAACCCCTATGATCGACCTTGCCATAGCTTTCTATATGATTAGATACAGATGTTGAATCCAAACGGGTGTGATAAGTATTTAGGCATAATAGAATTGTGCTTTGTCGTAGGGCAGTACAGTGGTGTAGTGGTTAGCGCTGTCGACAAAAGCAGAGGTTTCTGGCACACCTGCTCATCTTCAGTGAAATAAAAGTGGGTTTGCTGGAGCCAAGGTTAGACCTAAAAAAAAAACAACAACATGGAACAGATCATGAAAATTTTCTTTTTATAATTTTCAGTGATCCAGAGCATAAGTTAGCATTTGTGTTGAATTGAACTTCAATTTTTAATCAGTTGAATAAACTTTTTCATGATTCTGTTGCTCTTCTAGCATATAGTAATTATTTCTATAATTATTTCCTAAACTATATTTATAAAAACAATCTTTATGAAAATATATATAAATATTTTGCGTAAATAATATACTTACAGTATTTACTTCAACATTACTTCACATTCGAGTTACGAATTTCCGCAGATACGAACAGACCGTGGTTCTACTTCTGCTTCATTCACAGGAGTGTGTTGTACAAAAAATAGACACTGCAGTGCACCAGATATCAATATTTACAATTATATACAATATTTTTAGTGAATGTAAAAAATGTCTAAAGTCAGGTATATTGTGTGTGGGTGTGTGGGAGTGCAGGAGTAATCAGTCACATACCAGTAAAACCTTGGATTGCAAGTTTTTGAGTGTTTTGCAAGACGAGCAAAATCTTTTAATACATTTTAATTTGATATACGAGGGAGTCAGTATGCTTTTTCTGCCCAGCCAATGATCTTGAGAGAATAGAACAATTAGCCATTTCACTTGCTAAAATGTGCTTTCTTTGGCATATAAAATAGGATTCTACCGGAGAAATTTAATTAAAACCATTATGAAAATATTTAAACAAAGACAGAGACACAGGGTTATCCAGGCTAATTCAGAGGCTTTGCAGTACAGTACAAAGCATTATGTCAATTTGTGACTGGGAATTATTAGATTCATTAAAAAGATAGGAGGAGTCAAAAGGTAAAAGCTTTAAACCGGTGACTCTTAAAAAGATTAATTTCCTGCTTTGGAGGAAGTAAATGCCATTTTATTGCATCTGGATAACTTGGCAATGTGCTTAGTAGCTCGTATAAATTACAGAGAAGTCAAAGTGATATCAAAATCTCCCTGAGCATCATGACTATTAAAGGTAAGTTATATATATATATAAATATAGGACTAATGCAACAATACTAGTCATTTACAATCTAATATGTAGAAACAAATAGGCCTACAACATGCTTTATTTATGGATATTATTATTTAATATAAAATATTTAAAAAGGTTGTGCTCTTTACCTTCCTTGTGGATTGTCTCCACTTACTCAAGAACATTCAATGTGTTAAAAAGTCAAGCCCAAAGTTCAAGTTATATGTTGTGTGAATCTTTATACTGAAGTTACAATATTAATTGAACTCTGACTCTAGATTATCTTGCTGTTCAACTTGACGAGTATGTATCTGTCAGGACATGTTTGCTACAAAACAAGGTTAAAGACAATAATCTCTATCCAAAGGCGATCAAACCCAAACTCCGCTTGTTGGTGTTCAAGTCTGATCTTGAAAAGCTTTCTGTATTAAGTTTTTGTCAGATTTCATAGAGATTTATACTGTATGTGGACTTACAGTATCTCAGGCATTTACACTGGTATCATGCTTTTGAACAGATAGAATTCTTTCTATTAGAAAATAACCTAAATATCGATGCAATGCTTGAAAAAAGAAAACTAGGTGAAGTAAAATCTAAATCTCAAAAAATAATTACATGATTTTTGTATCTATCTTTTGGGATGATTTTCATGTGAACTTGATCTTGACTTGGACTTGTGTCCATCTCAGCTTGGGTCTTGATTCTTGACTACTACTAGTCAGGATATACTACTACTGCTATGACTACTATAAGTCGAGTTTCCATTGCCACCCCATCTGGAGTTAATTTCTGTCTACTGAACCTTGTTTGGATAGTTTGTGTAACCAGACAGACATGTTTTTCATTTCACCAATTGACTGATTAGATGTACCAGGGTGTATCAATCTAAACAGTAACTTGGATAACGTATATGCGAAAGCCTGTAATTTCCCGTCCGACTGGTTCTGGTTACCCTGCAACTAGCAAAATACAAATTCATTTTGGTGAGGTATAAGGAAATATTGTTTAATCATTCATGATCTCTACTGTTCAATTGCTCAAACATTTAAGGTAATTTTGACATACGTAAATGTATTTCTTTTCATTTGAGGCACAAGCTATAGTTTTGCAATATAATAATAATAATAATAATAATAATAATAATAATAATTGCCATAATATATTAATGATGATTCTATTGTAAAATGATTAACCCTTTTAAGTCACAGGGCTCAACAGGTTCAAACATGTCCTTTCCTGTATAAACT
Source organism: Clariallabes melas (assembly GCA_030014275.1). NCBI lineage: Eukaryota > Metazoa > Chordata > Actinopteri > Siluriformes > Clariidae > Clariallabes > Clariallabes melas. Next base: position 22,100,195 of record JAQMYI010000009.1, read on the forward strand.
GTAGTTTGTAGCGATTTAATAATTACTGAATAACAGGCAGACACTTAAGCAGAGCTCAAAGATCTACACTATTACCCATTTGAACAAACATCATGAACAATAAAAGAGTATAAGTTTATACCCATGTTTACAACTACAGTAAATTGTTTGTACATGACTTATTACCTTAAACGCATAACTCCTATTAACTAAGTAGTACCCTTCTTTAATATAGATGGACCAATCATGCAGACCCTTGTGGATGTCTTCATGATTGTCACATTTTTGGGTTTAAATACATCTATTAAACACGTTTGCATATTTTTAATGTAACCAATTTTGACAGACACTACAATATTTTTGATGTGTTACCGGTCATAACAATTCAGGTATTAAGTCAAACAGGTTAGTTTAGCTAGTTTTGCTAGTGTTTTTTACAATAGAGTGCAGAAGTAGAATTTCAGCAAAAATCGGTTGAGAAATACTTTATCTTCTGGAACCATCAACACAATTGAGAAAGTTTTAATCCTGACCATTGTACTACCTGAAATATATGTTTTTTTTCCTCCTATAAGACCGCACTGCTAGTGAAGTTATTTAAGGCGTTGTTTATTGTGTGTAGTAGGGAAATCCAGAATCTAAGTATTTCCTCTTTCTTATGTCATGGGATCTTCTGTGTATATGAATATTCTGAAAATGGGATCTCAACAGATTTTTCTCTTTGTAAACAAAACTGCACTGGCTATCTCTCAGCAACCAGGGTCAGGGGTAGCTCAGTGGTTACAGCATTGGACTACGGTTCGGAAGGTCCCACAACCACCAAGTTGGCCCTGTTGGGCCCTTGAGCAAGGCCCTTAACCCTCAACTGCTCAGATGTATAATGAGATAAAAATCTAAGTCACTCTGGATAAGAGCGTCTGCCAAATGCCTAATGTAAACCAGACATGATACATTAATAAACATGGAGCTTATTGAACCAGGAACCTGAAAATATGTATAACTCGAATCACTCAAAATGTGAAAAAAAAAAAAAAAAAAAAAAATGCAATAATAAAAAGGCTTTGATTGATATGCTGATTTCCAGGCTCTTTGGTTTACTGGTACCACATAGAGAACATGCTGAGCTTTGTCCTTTCCCAATACTCAAAACTGATGTGTTTTGCCATAAATGCAGTTCAAGGCGTACACACAACCCATGATTCATCTCGAACGGTTAAGGCTGAATGTTACTGAGTTGCTGATCGGAAAATTTCCTCTGTTAAGCCCATGAGCAAATCATTAACCCTATGTGCTCCAGGGGCGTGTATCCTGGCTGACTCCGCACTCTGACCCCAGCTTCCTAACTGAGATATGCAAAAAATCATTTCACTGTGCTGTAAAGTACATGCGACAAATAATTGAATCAATCAATCTTATGATTCATGCTGATTCAGGCTGTTATCTGTTACATTTCCATACAAGTGCTAGCCCAAAACGGCATATGATTAATATGTTGATCTACAGGAAAAGATGCTTTACAGAAAACTACAAATTCTGTATAGATTTCTGTAAAGCATCTTTGTGACATTGTAATGATCAGATTTGTTATTATTCGAGTTACACTAAATCGGGGTCTTTTATCTAACTTCTAGTGCGGTACAGGCCTGGCGGAGCTAGAAAAGACGAATAACAATTAATCAAAACCCAAAGTGTAATAAGTGACAAAGAAACCAAAACAGTGCACCAAAAAAACACAATATTTACAAAATATATACAAATACGAAAAAAGGTGTGTGTGGATGGAATGTCCAGAGTCCGAGTTATTTAGGAATGTGTTTGTGAGTGTGTGTAACGGGAGAGATGGCTCGGTCTCACCGGTAAGGATGAAACAGTCCGGGAGCACGAAAACGGAGCAAGAGGTGTTGTGATTCAGTCCAGAAGGAATGAATCCAGTGAACAGGATAATTATGAGGCGCCATATAGGGCTTAAATCAAACTTCACTCATGCACACACATATGAAACACTTGCATACACATATATGAAACACTCACACA
>JAQMYI010000009.1:22347188-22362356 GCA_030014275.1 Clariallabes melas
ACAATTCCGCAGCGCAAGAGAGAGAAAAACCGTTGGCTCAGTTGTGATCACGTGATGCTCGGCGTCAAAACAAGAAGTGCATGCGTGATACATGATACTCGGTGCTCGTAAAAAAAAAAGACAATGCTTGTTTTTCAAGTCAAAATTTATTAAAAATCTTTGCTCGTCTTGCGGAACACTCGTAAACCGTATTACTCGTAATCCGAGGTTCCACTGTAGTTATATAAAATTCATATTACAACATTTACAGTACATGTGTCAGGACATTTGGAATAAACTAATTAAGTATTATATTTTACATAATCTTGGTGTTCTTACTTTATAGATACCTCGGCATGTCCATCTTCAACAACCACAATAGGTAAATCCCTAGGATGACCTTATTAGTGTTTTTTCTTATCAAGCATAACATTAAAAGATGAAGTAAAGAGCATTAACGATTGGGTTAAATGGTACAGTATGGTGGATAGAAGACAGAGCATGGGTGATGGCTAGAAGGTCACAGCATTTTCAAAAATCTCAGACTTGCTGTATGCAAAAATGATCTAAGGATGGACAACCAGTGAACTAGAATCAGGGTCATGGACAATGAAAGATAAAGTGTTACTTACTTATTTATTTTGCATATTCATCTCTGGGTCTTGAAGCCAAACATATTTTATATATACCAAAAACAGATAAATTGGCCTTGCTATACTATTTTTCAGCAATGTCATTTAACATGCAAAAATGCATTTTGTCTAATTTTAATATCTTATCTAATTCATCTAATATATGAACAGAGAATCTTGATAGTGGGACACTGTAAGATATCTTGCTGAAATTTCTATTTTTTGATTGATTCTTGAAATACAAGTACTTTGTCAAAACTCCTACCTTCACTTTTACAGACACCACAGCTGCAAACAATGGTGATTTAACCACAGGCACCAAAGCGAACCACACCAAAACCACTGCTGCCATATCAGCCCTAAGCACAGACACTACTAATTTAGCAGCAACAACTGCTGAAACTGCACCCAGTTCTACCACAACTACAGCCCCAGCCAGTACAAATCAAACAGAGATGACAACCATCACAAACCCAGCCACCAACACCATACACATCGCAAATGCATACACTACACAAACCATCAACACCACCTATTTAGATAGTGCTACTACAAACATAGACAAAATGATCAACGATATCTCATACACAACTGCTACAACTGGCGATACCACAGGCACTACAATCATAACTACTACATTTGAAGACCCTATACCCAAAGTTGCCTCAACAATGTCCACGAAACTCGCAAGTGATACAACAACAGATTTGACAGCTACAGTTCTTCAACCTACAACCAAAACATCCCCAGTTACCACACATACCGCACCTAGAGACACAACACAAATGATCACTGCTACATTTATAGAATCGACCACTGCATCTATGACTGAAGCCAGCAAAGTCACCACAATTATGATGGCTACAAGCAGAGATGCAACAACCACAGATGACAGAATCATAACTGCTATGACCACAGACACTATATCCATAAATACCCCAATTCCAGCTACAAAAAGCACAGATTTCCTAGCCACAACCATTACAATTCCAGTCACCAATATCACAGACTTCATGGCTACAAACATTACACCAACCATCCCCACTGCAACCATAGATACCATTACTGCAACTGTGGCCAAAATAAACAAAGCCACCACAAACCCTACAATGACAGCTACCACTAGCACAACTGCTACAACCACAGAAACTATATTGACAGTTACCCCTACTCCAGCCACAAAATACACAACTGATGTAACCACAGACACCACAAGCAAAATTACTGCTTCTGTAACTTCTGACATAACATATACAAACACTGCATATAGAACCACATACACCACAGCTGACCACACCACAACTGCTGCCACCATAGCAGCCACAAACACAGCCACTACAACCAGAACAGCTGCTGACACTTTACTTACCTCTACCCAAAGTACAGCCACAAACAGTATAACTCGTCCAGTGTCCACAACCATCAAAAACCCAGCCACCAACACCTCACACATTGCAACTACAGACACCACACAAACCATCACCACCACATCTACAGATATTGCTATAACACCCATAGACACAACAAGGAAAGATACCTCATACACAACTGCTACAAACCCAGTTTCCACAGATACCACAATCATAACTGCTACAACAGGCATTATACCCACAGATACCCCAATCCAGGCCACAACAATCACAACAGATAAAATCACAGATGTCACAAGCTCACTTTTCCAAACCATAACCATCACAATCCCAGTCACCAATACCACAGACATCCCAACTACATTCAATACAACAACCACAGATACCGTTAACGCAACCATGGCCAAAACAAACAAAGCCACCACAATCATAACAACTGAGACAATGGCAGATACCCCTAGCACAACTGCTACAACCACAGAAACTATACCCATAGCCACCCCTACTCCAGCCAAAATAATCACAACTGATATAAGCACAGACACCAAAAAAGCAAATACTGCTTCTGTAACTTCAGACATAACATATACAAACACTGCAGATAGAACCACAAACACCACAGCAGACCACACCACAACTACTGCCACCATAGCAGCCACAAACACAGCCTCTACAATCAGAAGAGCTGCTGACACTTTACTCACCTCTATCCAAACTACAGCCACAAACAGTATAACTCATCCAGTGTCCACAACCATCAAAAACCCAGCCACCAACACCTCACACATTGCAACTACAGGCACCACACAAACCATCATCACCACATCTACAGATATTGCTACAACACCCATAGCCACAACAAAGAGAAATACCACATACACAACTGCTACAAATTCAGTTTCCACAGAAACCACAATCATAAGTGCTAGAACAACAAGAATTATACCCACAGATACCCCAAGTGCTGACACTTTACACACTGCTACCCCAACTACAGCAACAACCCGTAAAACTCATACAGAGATAACAGCCATCACAATCCCAACTACCAACATACCCCACACTGCACCTACTGACATCACAAAAAACATCACCATATCTAAAGATAGTGCTATCACAACCCTAAATAAAACAAAGAGAGATACCTCATATACAACTGCTACAACCACAGATGCCACAGACACCCCAATCATAACTGCTATATCAACAGACACTATACCTCTTGCTGCCTCAACAACATCCATAGAACTTGCAACTGATACAACCACAGATTTTGCTACTACAGCCCTTGAAACCACAACCATCATATTACCAGTTAGCAACACCACACCAACTATCACTGCTACAACTGTAGAGACCGCCACTGCCACCATGGCTGAAACCAACAAGTTCACAACAATTGTGATGGCTACAAGCAGAGATGCAACAACCACAGATAGCACAATTATAACTTCTATAACCACTGACACTAAACCCACAGAAACCACAATTCCAGTTACAACAATCAAAACTGATCAAACCAAGGATGCCACAAGCACAGCTCTCCAAACCACAGCCCTTCCTATACCTGCTACAACCACAGACTCTACAAATGTAATTGAATCCACATCTTCTGTAGCTACACACCACACAGCTACAACTACTGCGGATATAACTTCAGACATCACAGGTGTCCACACCACAACCATTGCTACCATAGAAGCCACAACTACAAATACCACAATCATAACAGGCACAACTGCAGACACTGATACCCCAACTATCGCAACAACAAACACAACTCTAAAAAACACAAAGGTCACAACCATCACAAATCAAGTCACCAACACCACAGACATTACAACTTCAAACACCACACAGACCATCATGGACAGAATTTTAGATACCACTATTATAACCATAGACAAAACAATTAACACGACACCCAGTCCTGCCTCAACTACAGCTACAACATTTACAAATAATTTGACCCCAATTGTCACAACTACAGCTCTTCCAACCACAACCATCACATTCTCACTTACTAACGCCACAGACACTGTAATTACAGACACCACACCAACTATTACTGGTATACCGATAGAGACAATTACTTCAACTATGGCAAAAACAAACAAGTTTACCACAATTATGATGGCTAACAACAGAGATGCAACAACCACAAATACCACAATCCTTACTGCTATGACCAAAGACGAGAAACCTATGGCTACCTTCATTCCAGCTGCAACAATCACAGCTTATAAAAACACAGATATCACAAGCAAGGATCTCCAAAACACTTTAAGAACTGTTAAAACTACAGACACCAAAAACACAATTATTTCTTCTGTTACTATGAACACTGCAGCTAAAAACACTGCTGGTATAGCCACAGGCACTGGAGACACCACAGCTGACCACACCCCAACCACTGTTAACATAACAGCTACAACTGATGACACTTTTCAAGCTACTACTACAACAACAGGCATAACTTATACAGCGATCACACCCATCACAATCCCAAACACAGACACTACAATAGAATCAGCCACAACTGCTGACACTTCCACTACAATCATAACAGCTGACACTTTACTCACTGCTACCCCAACTACAGCCACAACTCATACAGAGATCACAACCATAACAAACCCCGCCACAAACACCACACACATTACAACTACAGACTTCACACAAACAATCACTAAAACACCTATAGAGAATGTTGCTACAACCATAGACACAACAAAGAAAGATACTTCATACACAACGTCGACAACTACAGATTCCACAGACACCATAATCATACCTGCTGTATCTAGAGAGACTATACCCACTGATGCCTCAAAAATTGCCACAAACTTCACAACTAATACAACCACAGATTTCACAACTACAGATTTACAAACCACATCCATTACATTGCCAGTTACCAACAACACACACACTACAACTAGAGATACCAAACCAACTATCAGTGCTACAACTATAGAGACCACAACTGCAGCCAAAGCTGACACAAACAAGGTCACCACAATTAGGACAGCTACAAGAAGAGATGCAACAACTACAGATACCATAATAATAACTGCTATGATGACTGGCACTATATCCACAAATACCCCAGTTTCACCTACAACATTCACTACTGATAAACCCTCAGAGGTCACAAGTAAAAGTCTCCAAAACACAATCACCTTGAGAACTACAACTGCAGACACCAAAAACACAATTGCTTCTTTAGGTACTATAGACACCACAGCTACAAACACTGCAGATGTAACTACAGACAGCATAAACCATCACACCACAACCACTGCTAACGTAACAGCCACAACTGCTGACACTTTACCTACTGCTACCGAAAACACATCCAAATCAAATACAACTTATACAGAGATCAAAACCATCACAGTCCCAATCACCAACAGCACACACACTGCAACTACAGACACCAAAAATATCATTACTGTCACATCTGCTCCTGCAATCATCAACAAAAACAAATATACCAAACACACTGCTACAACCACAGATATCACAATCATAACTGGAACATCCACAGACACTATATCCACTGCTGCCCCAACATCAGCCACGACATTCCCAACTGATACAGCCACAGATTTCACAACCACACCTTTTCAAAACACAACCATCACAATCCCAGTTATCAACACCAAATACATCACAACTAGAGATACCACACCACCCATCACTGCTACAACTATAGAGACCAGTACTGCAACCACAGCAGAAACAAAGAAAATCTCCACAATCATGATGAACACAAGAGGAGATGCAACAACCACAGATAACACATTCATGACTGGTACAACGACTGACACAATACCCTCAGAAACCGCAATTCTAGCTACAACACTTTCAAATGATAGAACCACAAATAACCCAGCTCTCCAAACCCTCTTTATGACTGCTACAACCATAGGTATTACAAATATGTTTGCATCCACAGCTTCTGGAACCACAGACAACAAAGCTACACGCATTGCAGATATAACCACAGATAATGAAGCTAACCACACCACAACCATTGCTAACATAGCAGCCGCAAACACAGACACCACAATCATAAAAGCTACAACTGCAGACACTGAAACCCAGACAACAGCCACAAAAAGTGCATTTGTCACAACCACAAATATTGCAGTTATAGTAACCAACACCACAACAATGGCAACTACAGACACACCACCAACTATGACCAGCACTAATATAAAGACCATGACTACAGATGAAATACAGAAAGGGTCCACACTCACAACCTCTACCACCAGATATGGCACAAACTCAGATACTACAGGCACAGCTTTTTCAACCACAGTTCCGACAATCACAGCGGCTAAAATCAGAGATCCTACAACTCCAACCGTTAGAAGCACACCATTCATAACTACAACTACAAAGTATAAAAGTGAAGCCCCTGTAGTCTCAACCACACGCACAGCTGCCTCAACTAAAACCACTATAATAGTAAGTTCTACATCCACAGAAACCAAAAACAAAACAGCTCAAAACACCATGCATGCAACCACAGCCTCTACAACCCCAAATACAACTGCTACCATGGCAGCCAATATCACCACCAATACACCAATGGCAATAATCTCAGTTGCAAAAACTACAGGCATCCTCACTCCAAAAATAACCACATCAACCACAAGCCCAGCTAAAACAACTGTCCAAACTACAGCCACTACAGCCACACATACCACAACTACAACAACCACAATAAAAGCCATCCTAACCCCAACAACCACAGCCATGACCACAGCTCAAGGTAAGATTTTGAACCCTGTTGAAGTTATTATAAATTGTTATTTTGTATAGTGTAATGTTTCTTTGGAAAGTGCCCATGACTGTTAATATACTGTGTGATATTAAGCATGGATTTAAATAATTTAATCTTTTTTTAAAACACTTAATAAATCTACCACCCTTTTTGTTTGCCAATTAAAGTATATAAAGTATGATTGCTTAGACTCTTTTTGGTTATCATCATCCTCCTCCTCCTCATCATCATCATCATCAAAAGTATTTCTGTAATCCTATCTATGTGCAATTCACTTATACATTTCATGGCTCATGAATTATTATATGAATGTATATATTTTTAGATTTATTACTGTAGTTTTTCATTTTGAAAAATTCTACACATCCTTTCTAGTAAAGTTTAAACACATATGTTTTACATTTGTTCTGACAAACCTAACAAATATGGTAGGTAAATAATTATACAGTAAAATTTATAATTACCCTGATACCCTGAAAATACATGTAGCAAAATATAACAAGAACTAACATAAATTAACACAGGTGTGTAAACACATTTAAAATGCATGTACAGGATAAAGCTACAACTTTCCCAACCTCATTTTACCATTCTCTGTGCTTGTTGTTTTCTGATTTTCCCATTGTTTTAACTGCTTAAATCTACATCACTTACAAGTAAAACCTTTGTCATTTTTTTCACCCACAGACATCCTTGTCATATATTTCTCAATGAAAATAAACCAACAATTTGACACTGCACTCGTTGATAAAACAAGTGCAACCTTCAAAAAAGTTAAGGCAACAATTGAGAATTCAGTAAGTTGCACAGTATTATGATACAGTAAATCTTTCAATATAATGCTTTATTTATTATTGAAAGTAGTAGCAGCAGTAAAAGTAGCAATTTCCTATTTTTTATTAATTTTTTTACATCTTGTATCATTTTATGTTCTGTTACAGTAATAGTAAGGGTAAAAGTTGTAATATTGTTTGTTGTACATACTTTTGCTTTTATTTAGAACAAAGTACAGTTCCTAATTGTGATCACCAGCTATGTACCAGCAAACTGGTGACAGGATAATGGGCTCACTCATGCCTATACATTTTTCTGTATGAACTTTGAGGCACACTGCAGTTCCTACTATCATTCCAAACCATGCTATACCAGCTCTACGAAGCCATTGATGTGGTATAAACTTAGTTTTTACATACTGAGCAGTGACCATCATCTTTTTGTCTTTTTTTTTACTCAGATTGATCAAAGTTACAGAAGTGTTCCTGGCTACCAAGCCAAATCTGCAACTGTACAAGATTTCAGGTGATTTTTTTAAGCATTATTACTAGTTACTAAACAGATGATCTATTGGATGCAATGACTTTTATGAACCCAAATGAAACTGAACATAATTCCACAGAGCATCCATTGCTGTTGCATTTATTTTGTCAGCAGCTCTTTCTAAGGTTTATGTCTTAAATGATGTCATGTGTTTTGACAGACCTGGCAGTGTGATTGCAGACTTCAGCATTAATTCAACTACTGATATCCTTGATTTGCTTTGGGCAAACCAACAAACTGCTAGCAATCTCCGTTTACTGGGATTTAACATAAGCAATGATGCATTCAGTTATAGTGGTAGAGAAGGCTTTCTCTTCTTTTACTGTTGTTAATAATAATAATAATAATAATAATAATAATAATAATAATAATTACCATTTACCTGACATAAGGGATTTCTTAGCTACATGCAACTTCTATAGCTTTAATGGTTTAAAAAAAAATAAATGAACAAGAGTTCATTAATGGTGCTGTATTCCAGTGGCAGCTGGGCTGTATAAAAGCAGTGACCAAATATATCCTGGACAAAATCTGGAACTGACCTGTGACATCACGGTAAATAACAGCATACAATGGATGTGGAATGGAATTGAACTGCAGGGGTCGGATAGGTATGAAATTGTTCAAACTGTACTCACGATAAAAAACATCACTCCCGATGATAGTGGTAAGTTTAAAAAAATCGTCTTAATGTTGTCTACGCAGTATAAAACTTTGCATTAATGTTGACTGTTTTTTGTTGTTGTTGTTGTTTTGTTTTGTTTCTAATGAAACCTATGCTAAGCCTCACCCTTTTTTGGCCTGACAAAATGTATAACGTGTATAGTAATTTGTTCAAGTGTTTTTGGGCAAAGTGCTCTTTCAACTTATTTTCAACCACCAACAAAATCTTTTCCATGAATGTGAAATGATCCTGTAGATTGTAGTCACTTAAATACTGAAATACTATACAAAACTGTTTATACCATTTTAATTAAATTACATATATTTAATTATTTATATATTATTACTTTTTTTCATTCATCTTTTTAGGTCAGTACGAATGTAGGACAACAAAGAACTCAATACCCTATGTTATCTGGCAAAGGATTATTATTCCATATCCCAACATTCAAGTGAGCAATGACAAATATGTTAAATGTGAGAATTCAACAGTGATGCTGCAATGTTGTGTTCAGGACAGCTACAAAGTGGAATGGAATCCTAATCCTGCAGCATGCATTCAACCCTCAACAGGTTACACATAATCACTTGCATGAAATATAATACAAAACTTTTATGAATAACAGCTTAAGTATATTGTTCCAAGTAATAGCAGTATACAGCAATCAGGAAGTTGAGTCATGTAAACTGGCCTTGTTACAATTAATGTAGTCAACACATGTGAGTAATTATTCATGCTTTTTATTGCATTTTCCTTTTTATTGCGTATTCCAGATGTCAAATTGTCATTTTCAGACATAAATTGCTTGTTACATTGTGCACCGTAAACATAGCTAAAGGCGTTGAAATGTAATATTAGTGTGTTTGAAATTATTTACATGTTTGGAATACAGAACATATTTTGATTCACTGATTCGCATTCATTGAGTAGTACTATAAAGTCTTAATGACAATGGAAAAAATATTGGATTATTTTTAAATTAACCGCGAGAGTTAATTGTACTCAAAAGTTATTTTCCTAGAAGGAATGCTTTTATTCTTCTAAGGTAGAAACGTTTCACTACTTAGCCGAGTAGCTTCTTCAGGTTGAGATAAGTTGGTAAGTTCATCATATTTGAGTCCTTTAAGGTCAAAGGAGCCTCCCTTTGAGCTCTTAAGAGGAAACAGCATTAGAGAGTGATTAGGGAGAGCTGTTAAGGTATAACGTTCAGAGAGAGTGTAACAAATTTCTTTGGTCACTTTCTCCATTGTTCATGTAATGACCATTTTTTGACCTTGGAGGACTCAAATATGAGGAACTTACCAACTTTCCTCGGACTGAAGAAGCTACTTGGATGAGAGGTGTAATGTTTCTAGCTCTACAGTAAGTCTGGTTGACATAACACAACTCCCAAAAATTCCTTCCAGATTGCCAGAGAATCCTTACACACATATCTATAACAACACATATGTTTTTGCTTTGTACAGTTCCACCAACAGGCTGCATATTATGTGGCTATAAACTGAACACACAGGACTGTAAAAACAATGAGAAGATAATGGTCACATGTCAACTTACTAAAAGTAATTACAACGCACAGAGCATCACAATTAATGTAGTCAACACAAGTAAGTAATTCTTCATGCTATTTATTGCATTTTCCTTTCATATACATAAAATTATTTATCTATGGAGTATTTCTCTACTGGCACATTCATATTCCAGAACTCAAACTGTGAGAGTGGTTCTTGGAGCATGAGCAATCATTTTCAGATGTAAATTGCTCATCACATTGTGCACCATAATCAAAGCTAAAGGGTTTGAAATGAAATATTAGTATGTGTGAGTTTATTGGTGTGTGAAATAATTCATGTTAGGATTAAGAATATATAGGGGTTCAGTGTACATTCATTAAATAGTACTATTAAAATGAATCTATAAATCTGTCTTATTGGCTAAGGGGAAAATTATTAAATGATTGTTTAATTAACCGCCTTGTACTCAAAGTTTTTCTAATTCATTTTGTTTTAACATTTCTAATTTGTGATATCATTGCTATAGAATTTACCTGCTATAATAATGTGTTTGGACCTGGAAATGTGGACGATGTACATGTTGGTGACTGTAATGATGGTATGGTTGGCTATCAAAAAGCCACGTGTAAATCAACAGGACAGTGGCAAATTACAGATAACAACTGTGTCCTGCAAGCCATTCAGAATCTAAAAGATAGAGTTGCGGTAATCAGATTTTACTTTGAGTTTAATTTCCAAGAATGAATAAAGAAAATCTTCTGAATTATGCGATTTTCTACATTTCCTTTTCTGCGTAGCTCTTGGGTACCTCTGACCTCCCAGTATTTATGACTAATCTCAGCATGGCTACGGAAAATAACGCTCCAAATATATCATCATCTTCATCAACGATATTAGCAATTGCTGGCATACTGCAAACCATTGCCAATATCTCAGGAAATATTTTAATCTCTACACCTATTATAACTGTAAGTATAGTCATGGTTTTGTCTTTAGTCAATTGTTTGTTTTTTAAATCTTATTGCAGTCTTTACATTTAAATAGCCAGTGTTCATTAAAAAAAACGTATTATTCATTAACTTATTTAATCTCCATTTAAATTTTTAGGGTTTTCTACAAACACTGGATGTCATCGGGTCAGTAGCTGCACGGGGACCTTGGATGAATTTAAATGAAAACAGTTCAACTAGTAATGTCAGTTCTGAACTTCTGAAGTCTGTCGAAAGTATTTCACGCAGACTCCCAAATGAAAACATTGTGATAACAACCAACTTTACGTATCTCAAAAGATCGCTCATTAATGTCTCATTTGTGGAAGCATTTGGTATTGAAGCAACAACCTCTATAAATATTCCAATGATTAGTGCACAGTCTTTCCTAACCATCATAGTTTTTTCAGCACTTGACAATGTTTTACCCGTTCGAACTGCTGACAGTAACACTCAAACTAATTCCAGCATCAATGGAGATATTGCTGTGATTGAACCAACTTCAACAATTAACAACATTTCCTTTAATTTTGCCATCAAAAATACGACGTTGGGAAACCCTCAATGTGTCTTTTGGAACTTTAGTCTTTTGAATGGAATTGGGGGATGGGACTCGACTGGATGTCAACTAAAGCCATTGGGGAATGAAACTAAAAGAGTTACATGTGAATGCAATCACACGACATCCTTTTCAATCCTAATGTCACCATTTACCCCAGTTAAAGGCTTGGCTGTAATTTTAGACTATATAACTTACATCGGTGTTGCTATTTCATTGGCCAGCTTGGTTTTGTGCCTCATAATTGAAATTTTTATATGGAAAGTAGTGACGAGAAATGATACGTCCTACATGCGTCATGTCACTGTAGTCAACATCACTGTCTCCCTACTGATTGCGGACATATGCTTCATCATTGGAGCAGCAGTAGTTAAAGAAGGAGAGAAAACTCCAGAGGGACCCTGCAGTACAGCAACTTTTTTCATGCACTTCTTTTATCTTGCCCTTTTCTTCTGGATGTTTCTATCAGCACTTTTGCTCCTTTATCGCACCCTTATGGTCTTTTCCAGAATGGGCAGAAGTGCTATGATGGTCATAGCCTTTACTGTTGGCTATGGAGCCCCATTAATCATAGCTGTTATTGCTGTCGCATCAACAGCTGGAAACCATGGATACGTCCAAGACGAAAATAGTTGTTGGTTAAACTGGGATGAAACGAAGGCTCTCCTGGCATTTGTGATTCCTGCTCTGACTATTGTGGCTTTAAACTTTCTGGTGCTTATTGTGGTTCTGTGTAAGATGTTAAGGAGAGGAATTAATGCTTCCACTCAGCCAGATGAGAAACATCCCCTACTGGTCATTGCCAGATGTGTGGGGATTTTAACACCTCTCTTTGGTCTAACGTGGGGATTCGGCATCGGAACCTTGGTGTCACCGGATCGTGGGATTCACATAGTGTTTGCATTCCTCAATTCACTACAGGTACTAAAGATTGTCTCAAATTTTAAAGATCTTCTACATGATATCAGAGATGAGTGAATAAACATAATCCATAAAAACACACAATTTGTGTCTTCAAAGGGTTTCTTCATTTTGCTCTTTGGAACATTACTGGATAACAAGGTATGTGACTTTATTTCAGAATTCGGGTGTGTTTTTGAAAAAACAAAACAATGATACTGTGACTTGTCTTGTGATTGCAGGTCCGAGAGGCACTGGCAAGAAAGTTGGCTCTGAGAAACTTTAGCTCTAATAGCACCAGGGTAAACTTTATTTATTTAGTTCTTCAACATAGTCATTTAAACTCGAACTTTAAAACTAGCCATTTCAAATGGAATGTGAAATGTAATCTACAGAGCACAAGTACAGGAACATCATCCCCAAGCAGGATTACTTTAATTCAGAAGTTCTGGCGGAGAGGTAGGTAACTGAACTCAAAGTTGATGAAAATGCACCTGAAATGTATGCTTTTTTCCTAACAAGACTGTTTCTGTACATTGAGTCTGTTTGCACACAAATAATGTGTAATGTATCATCACAACTTTAAATTCAGGCTTTGTAAATTATTATTAATTGCAATTACATTATGTAGCAGAAATGTTGGTCCTGTCTATTATGCATTAACACTTAATTCCTTAATTGCTTCTGTTTTAAAAGTACAACTTTGCTTTTGTGACCTGGATAATGAAATTTGGAAATTAACCAATTTCTTACATAAAAACAGTCAAATTTGCCTGATGTGCATGATTGTATACCAAAGTTATACAAAAATTAACAAAAATGTTTGTTAGTTTCTAATGTTTCACGATTTGCGATTGTAATGTAAATCACTTTAAGGTATCAGGTTTCAAATCACTTTGAAAGGTATCAAATTCTCTATCAGCTACACAGCACTAAATCTACCTGGAAGTGTATTTGAAAATTTCATTACCCAGGTCTCAAACGTAAAGTTTGAAATAAAAATGTATCTTTTATATTTACTTTAAGCATACACTTTTTGCCCAAGAACAATTAAAATTTGTTACCTAGTGTTATTCTTGCATTGTTAACAAATTATATTTGGCTTGCCCTTAACCTTAATAACTTATAGCTAATACTGGTAGAGTAACTTCCTGAGGTCAATTGTCATTTTAAAGCCAGCTGTGTTGACATAAAGTAAAAATAATAAATTGATCTGTATGTTAGCACTGGTCCCTGCATCTTTAGTTTAGTCACTAAAGGCCCCAGGGCCTCATCATTGGAGCTCCATTAATTGCTACTACTTAAGAACTATTCACATTTGCTTTACGGTCATTTTGTTCATGTACCTTAGATCGAATATACAAGTATTTAGCACTTACTCTCAATAATTCTTGTCAATAGTTCTTTGGTGTTTATCATACAATTCTATCAGGGCATGGCAAAACAAACGATTCAAGGAAATTCCCTGAAAATACAAAAAGTCTAGGAAAGTGTAAAAGCCTCAATTTATACAATATATAGTTCAAAGTTATTTTTATGGTTGCACGGTAGCATAGTGGTTAACACTGTCACTTGCACCTACAAGTTCCGGGTTCGATTCCCGCCTCGGTTTGTGTGCATGGAGTTTGCATGTTCTCCCTGTGCTTGGTGGGTTTCCTCCAGATACTCCAGTTTCCTCCACAGTTCAAAGACATGGAGATTAGACTTCCCAAATTGCCCAGAGTGTGTGAATGAAAGTGTGATTGTGTGTGTGCCCTGAGATGGATTGGCACCCCGTCCAGGGTGTACCCCATCTTGTGTCCCCCGTGACCCTGTATACAGGATAAAAGTGTGACTGGTCACAAGACAAATGCTATTGAAATTCAGCAAGGAAACTAGTTCTGAAGTAGACTGACCTGGTGATGTGGATTGAAAGAAAGCAGAGCAAAACTAATTGGTTGTGGCTTCTGTTAATATTGTTTTTGTCATGTTTAAAAATAAATACAGTGGGGCAAAAAAGTATTTAGTCAGCCAGCAAGTTCTCCCACCTAAAAAGATGAGAGAGGCCTGTAATTTTCATCATTGGTACACCTCAACTATGAGAGACAAAATAAGAAAAACAATCCAGAAAATCACATTGTAGGATTTTTAATGAATTAATTGGTAAATTCCTCGGTAAAATAAGTATTTGGTCATCTACAAACAAGCAAGATTTCTGGATCTCACAGACCTGTAACAACTTCTTTAAGAGGCTCCTCTGTCATCCACTCGTTACCTGTATTAATGGCATCTGTTTGAACTTATCACACTGTAAAATCCAATTAGTAAACTTTACTTAAAAAAAGCATTCAAACCGATTGCCTTAAAAAAACCAAGTAAAGTTAAATGGAAATAGTTTGTAGTATTAACAAACGGCTATCTAGTATTGTATACTTACAAGAGAGTTCCAGTAACTTAAAGCTAAATT
>JAQMYI010000009.1:22386314-22409497 GCA_030014275.1 Clariallabes melas
GCGGTCGTATAAGCATTTCACTGCATATCGTACTGTGTATGACTGTGTATGTGACAAATAAAATTTGAATTTGAATATAAACTACAAGATCATCACGGGATCTTTTGAGTTTATGGGCAGTTGGAACAATACTGCCACCTGCTGGACTGGAATGCGGAACAGAAAAAAAAAACAAAAAAAATGCTTTGTATGAGTGACATTTTCAATTCGAGACACGAATATCAATTTTTTTAATTTGTATAGTGCTTTTAACATGGGACATTGTTGTGAAGCAGCTTCACTGAAATAATAATAGTACAAAATTTATTGGAATATATTGCAAATATTTTATGTATTTATTTTATAATTTGCTTATCATCAACTTTTGCATTTCACATTCTTAACACATCCTTAATCTTATTCACAAGGAATTTCCTTTAGGATCAATACAGTATGCATCAATCTATCTATTTATCTATCTATTGTTTATTAATTTTCTATATTTCTTATAATTTCATTTTACTACATTTATATTTTAATAGTCTTAATCTATTAATTTAAAACAGCTCATTTGAAATTAATAAAATAAAAAATAATGAACAAAAAGTTCAAAGTTCTGCTGATGACCCTGAGTTTATTCTGCACATACGAACATAAATTTTAACCCGGTTTCATATTAGCACACGCTTCGCAGCTTCTACACCAACAGATGATGAACAGTTAAAGACTGCGAGACAGATCAGAGTGATTTGCTACGATATGCACAAATTTTTTACATTTTTTTCCCTGAAAAGGAATTTAAGAGGGCATGCTAATCTTACCAGCATAGCGAAGCCACAGTGGCTGTAGCAGAGCTCACACACAAAAAATAGAGGAAATAAAAACAAAGACTTACATCATGTAGGAGGGCGGAGGAACTTACTTGGTTAATCTCATTTGTTAACTGAGAAAGAATCGTGACGCCGATAATGCAGTGCTCAACACTGTCCTGAAACCACAAGGGAAAAGCAGCAACTTCAGTCGTATACACAAATATATACACACACGCATACCTATACATACACCATAAATATAAAAAAAGAAAAAAGAAACGGTAAATACGCAAGTGTGGAAAATATTTTGCCCGGCCTTGAAGAGAAGCCAACGCACACCAGACTCACTCATCACTACTTTGATTCTTTAGGATCACCTGAAACAAATCCTCAATCATGTGACATCGTCAACCTTCCACTCGGGCTGAGGTTTTTATACCTGCAGGAATCTCGTGACGTCCACGATGACATTCCTGAAGACATAATCCTCCTTCTGACAGTCGAACCAGCCGAGTTTAGTGATTCGGGCGTAGAGCTGAATCAGAGCCTGAGTGACAAACGCGGCGAGCTTCGGCCGCGTCGCCAGGTAGTTCAACACGTAGTTACCTGACACACACACACAGTGAGAGATCTTTTATATATGGGAGGTTTATACAGATATACTGTACTACATGAACACTACGGTGTTCACTGTTTGTACCATTTATATTTGTACATTGTGCTACATTTACTGACTGGAGGAAAGAGAGAGAGAGAGAGAGAGAGAGAGAGAGAGAGAGAGAGAATGAGAAAAGAGAATGAGAGAGACAAATTGATAGAGAGATAAAAAGATGAAGAGAGAAAAAAGGAGAAAGATGAAAAAAGCAGGATAAAGATAAAGAATGAAAGAATCTGACTTTAACTAAATGTCTGTACTCTTATTTTATATAAATGTATTTATTATTACTATTTCTATACTTTTTTTTTAAATAACCACTCCCGTTATTTCTTGTAACTTATTTTTTAAGCTTTGGCAATACGAATGTAAATATCTGTCCTGCCAATATTGCACCGTTAAATCTTGAATCTTAAGAAAGAGAAAACTAAATAAAGGTGGGGTTTGGCAGCGAGAGAGAGAGAGATGAAAACAAAGGAGAGAAACAGGCCAGTGGAGACAGAGGCACAAAGTGGGACAGAGGCAGAGGGACAAAGAGAGAGAGAGAGAGATGATGAGAGACACAAGGACAAAAGCAAGACAGACCGAGAAAAGAGAGAAAGAGTGTGTGTGAGTCTTACGGATATCGATGCGCTGTTCCAGTGGCAGAGGGTTGCTTGTCCGAGACACCAGCTTGGAGAGGCACGTAGCTGCTAACAGTTGAGAATAAGACGACTGCAGATGACCAATCACACACACACACACAATAAGAGGAATGTTAAACCACACACTATTTTATTATTATGACCATATTGCTAAAGAACACGCAGCAGTCTATATTTAAACACCAAACTAGCAGACAATTTCAAAACAAACCTTTTTTTTTTTTTTTTTAACACTCTACACATTAACAAAGGCACCAGTGACTCACAGACTGTGCAATATTTTACTCGAGTTGAATCTAAAAATAGATGAGAGCGTATGAGAAAACTAACACTCTCACACCCATGCATGGGTTTTTTGTTTTTGTTTTGTTTTTTTATGTACAACCAACAACGTGATCCAGGTACCAGCTAAACACCAGAGCAACAACACGAAGGCTACAATATTTATGAACTTGTCAATAAAATATTAATCAATAATCGATTAGTCATTAATAAATAATTATAACAAGACACATTTTCTCAACTAATTTAAACAGTTCTACAGGCACATGAGCTCAAATTATGCAGAGTGCTTAAGTAAAACCGGGACTCTTTTCTCGTGAAATTTCTTGTGAACGAAACCCAAATGATAATTACAGAAGACTTCAAGAGCGGTGCGGTGATGAGACTCTTCTGCATCTGAATGATGCAAATATTTTAAAGAAGGTGAACGACGATCCTGGCCGAGGTGGATCAGAGGCCACTGCAGTCAGCGAGTGGAAAAACGATACTTGAAAAACGACATCAACAATCAACACCACTTGCCCGTAACAGGAACTCGGCTGGAAGTTATTGCCACAACCCCCGTACAGTCCTGACCTCACTCCAGTCCATTTCCACATGTTTGGGCCATTAAAGGAGTTCCTGGGAGGCCAGTGTCTCAAACGTGAGTCAGTCTGCTCATAACTCTGGCGTACTGAGAAAAATTTCTACCTTAATGGTATCCAAGCACTAGCGAAACGCTGAGAACTGTACATTAGTCTATCAGGGGATTATATATTCTGTGCAATCAAAAGTCCCGTTTTGACCTGAGCGACCCTCGAGTGAAATGCATTTAGTCCAACTTGTTTAAAGACATTAATTTAAAAATAAATAAATAAATGAGGCTGCTAAAAATAAAGTCCGATATAACACACTGCCTAATCTGCAAGTTTGCCCTCTTGTGGTGTACAAGGTAATAGCGAGGCAAGATACGGAGAAATATTACGCACAACATTATCGGTTACACATTTTTCACTGGTTAAGTTCTTAAGTGTAATACACTGATTAATGAGAAATCATTAACAATGCTAGTTTTAATAATGAATTAAATCGCTTGTTCAGCCGTGAAAACGGTGCCCTCTTTGAGGCAGCTTGCCTGAGGTGTGTGTTTTGTAAAGAGACAACAATTATTACCGTGTTGGAGTGTTCGCTCAATGATGCCTGCATTAAAAATAAAAATATTATGGGAACAGTAATCAAAAAGGAATGTGCGTGTGACTGTATGCACTCACGCTGCCTCTCTCCAGCAGCAGCTGGCATTTACTCAGACACTCTGGACTGTTGGTGAACTCGACAAGCGCTTTCTCAGCCTGCAGTCGCGTGCTCGTGTCTGTCGTCTCGTACAGCTGCTTACACAGGATCTCTAGCTGGGCTAGGCTCTGAAACAACCACAGACAAGGAATCTCCTTAGATGGACAGTCAAACACACTCAGAGTACACAATCAGCATCAGTTAACTCAATCAGCTGTGAGTTTGTTTATATATATATATATAAATAAACAAACAACATTTCTGAATTCTCACTGATTACTGACAGTTGTTCAAATCACAGGTAGGTGTTAATAAAGCACTCCATCGAATACATTATCGTTTCCATAATAACGACAGTCAAACCACATAACCTAAAGTTAGCAATGTGTTATTTCACAAAGAAAATGGTGAATGTTTGCATTACATGTTTATACAACATAACATTTATTTATGGAAGGAGTCTCCAGTGTCAGTGTAACATTCAGAATGCACTAACGCTAAAAGTAAATAAGGTCATTTGTAGCAGAACTGTAGAACTTTTGTGGTTGTTCTAGAACAATAAACTGATTAAAAAAAAATAAGTATGACATGTTGATTGTCGTTAAATAAACAAATAACTTTGATTATAGTAAACTGCTGTAGTTTAAGAGAAATAAACACATTGCAAATTACTACAATCTAGTCAAATTCATCTAATATTTCTTATTATAGAAAAACAGTAAATAAATAAACAAAATCTGAAACATATAAGATTAAAGGGTAAATTTTGTGCTCAGCTGGTAGATTATTTTGGAAATTTTAAGCATTTATTTCTAAAAAATAAGCCAAATTCTGACAAGAATCTCAGGCTTAATTGAAATGTTGCAAAATATGTCCAGAGATATGGCTAAATAATAGAGATGAATGAAAAATCTACAATATTAATATTTTATTACTTATTATTATTAATTAATTAATTAATCATTATTTATATTTATACAAATGTACGCATTACCACAATGACACCGAATTTTTTTTATTAATTTGAAATAAATACACACACACACCATACACAGCCTAAATAAATAAATAAATAAATAGATAAATAAATGGACACACAGGATGGCGGCCAACACGTGAATAGTTTATAGGGGCCAGGGGTAGCTCAGTGGTTAAGGCATTGGACTACGCTTTGGAAGATGCCAGGTTCAAACCCCACAACCACCACGTTGCCACTATTGGGCCCTTGAGCAAGGCCCTTAACCCTCAACTGCTCAGATGTGTAATCTGGATAAGAGCGTCTGCCAAATGCCTAAATGTAAATAGTTTAGAGTGCACCACCTGTAGGACTATAAAGGAATGGCAATATTTCACCACCTCAAATCCAAACACAATCTAATAAGAAATAATCTAATAATATATATAAAAAAAAATTGGAGATTGACATTTGAATTGCGATACGTTCCTGAACCGATTATTACCCCGTATCTCTAGTATATAAGGAGAATTTTAGATGCTATATTATATATGTTTTTAACATAATACCCATCACCTAATTACATTATAAAAAACGTGAAATTAAAAGTATTATTACTTTTGACATTTATAAGCTTTATATTTAACTTTATTGTTAATTAAAGAGTCAATAAAATTTGTTTATAAAAATAAATGTTGCTTCCTCACCACACCTGCATCGTAACACTGCTTGAGTTGTTTCTAGGGAAAACCAAAATGTTTTTTTTTTTGGTTTGGTTTATTTTACCTCGACCCAACAGAACCTGTTTTACTCTTTATGTGAACTGTTACTTAACTACAGAAAAACGCTGACCTCATATGATTTTAAATATGGCCCAGTGGACATAACAGTAACAGATGACTCAGCATATTCCCTTGCCATTATCTTACACAAATAATATTAGAGCGTTGAGGTAAGCTTCAAAAACATATTTTAGAAGAAGCTCGATATACTCTCATCTCTGGGTTCAGGATCAGTCTTCACGATACACATATAGACGGGTGAAATTTTAACAAAGTGGTTAAAACTTTACCCAACATCCTCTTAGGGAGGGAGTGCCCCACTTGATCTTCCGTATGCTGCCATTTACAGCAAAAAAAGAGAGAAAAAAAGATAAAGCAAACACTAAAAACTTGTGTAAATATTTCATGGCGTCAAGTTTTCACTCACGTTGTCGTCACTGGAAGGATTTGTAATGAAAGTTATTGCACTAAATTAGAAATTAATCTAAAAAAGAAGGCATTTTAACTAGTGTTCAGTATATCTCATCCAAACTGACATGTTGATTCTGTTACATCCTGTTGGAGTAGAGAGGTTTTGTACGGAGGCTTCAAAATAAAAATAATGATTTTTTTCAGTAAACCATAAAAAAATTTAATAAATAAAATTAAAAAAAAACACACACAAGGAGAAGGTTTTGCTCAAATTATTCCCACTGGTTCCTGACTTTACAGGCAACCATCATACACACCGGCTGAGCTGCGAGCCATGAATGCTTTTAGGGAACCAAACAGGTGAAAGCACAAAGAAATGAAATCAGGACTATATGGAAGATGCTTTAACACCTTAAAACAAAGTTTTTGTCGAGTGTCGACTGTGTGGGCAGGAGAGTGCGGACGTGCATCGTCAATGAAAGAGTAATCTGCGTTTGTTCTGAAGTTTAGGCTTCAGCTCTTCAGTAAGCGTCTCACTGTAACGAGTGCTGTTGATTGTTGAACCTTTTTCCTGATAATGTTTCAATACTGGCCTTTGAGATGAGACTACCAGAAGTCATCAATGTACGCAACAATTTTCCCGGCTAACTGTTGACTTTCGAACTTTTTCTCGGCCGGTGATCGAGAACGTTTCCAAACTCTGCCGTTTACTCTGCTGTGTCTCGTCACCAGTAACGATTTCTCTTTGAGAAACTTTCACCTTCTTTAGAGTATCGCTTCAAATTTTGTTTGCGGATATACGAACACTTTCTCTATCCTGCGCCCAAAGTCTTTGATAAATAACAGCATCAGATACACTCTCAGACCACAAAAAGACAACCGCTCTTCTTTCATGCAAATCATAAGTGAGGCATTCAGTTTTGCTCGCACCGCAGTTACAAATGAACTGATGTAACGCTTTCACACCTGCACAAGAGTACCTGGGGAGACAGTGGGATCGAACAGAAAGCGCTGATATAAGAGTGCAGCCATCAGAAGTTTTAATATAACTGGAGTGCAGACAACATTTGACAATGTTTGACATAACGTTACTTGATGTATACATGAATCAATGACGAAAGGCTGTCTCTTCAGAAATGAAAAAAAATGAATGCATCTTTGACTTACTTGTATTATTATTATTATTATTATTATTATTATATAAGGTTATATCATTTTAAACCACACAGGGCTTAAACTTAAAATACACTGAAGCTTCATGAATGAACTGTAAAATTATGATTAATAATAGATAAAAAGCATATGAGAGCTACTCTCATTTTTATTTATGACAACTTGCTCACTTTCGAACACACTTAACCCATGCAGTAACTTCACATGAGGCTGATGCAAGGGTGCGATATAAAGAACTTAAGGAGGACCCTCGAATATAGATGTGATGTGTAAAGAAAAAGATAAGCGCACGCACAGCTGCGTGAGCAAGATAAGGGCGCCTGCAAGAAGTTACCACGTTTGCAGTCCCACCAAAGCTGCAGACACACAAACCTGGGCATGGATGCTAACCTAGTGCAATGCATTGTGGGATTTCACTACTGTCATGCTCTCAGAGTGCAAAATTGCCAAAAGACTGTGTACTTGAAAAATGTGTGGTTTCTGATATCGAGACGAGAGCTGAGAAAATCCACAAACTTGACACTAAAATACAGCGCTGCTGAATTCTCTAATCTGATTGGTCGGAAAGGTGTAGATTAGTGCAACTCTAACGGCATTTACAAATGCAAAGTGAACCACTGGTTTATGTTAATGCGCTCATTCTAGTAAGTTATCGTTTCTATAGAAACAGCTTGTTTACATGGACTTGTACAGCAGATGCTCCACATCATGACTAATGGGGTTTATTATTAAACATATTTAACAATAATTAAAAACACTATTATTTAACAGTTTGTAAGTCAGTACAAAATCACAACAGTTTTTTTTTTTTTTTTTTTTTTTTGCGGGGAGAAAAATAATGGCTAGTTAACAAAAAAGTACCAAGACATTTATTTAATTCAATTTGTACAACATTTGTAACTATGCACATTTTCAGGACCGTTTCTAAAAGGCATACTCAGTCACGTGACTAGGGATTGTTATTATTATTATTATTATTATTATTATTATTGGGGATTATAATAATAATAATAATAAACATGGGAGTTAAAAAGAAACAGAAACCGATTCAGCTGTGTGAAATATTTCACACTTATATAATATTTTTAATAGAGATGGGGGAGGGGGGTAGTTTCACTGATGTATCGCAATTCTTTCATGTGCCAATTCATGTATCATTTTTAATGTACATTTGCTGGTCATCTACAGTATAATCCTACCAGTGACACTCTCTAAACTATTCACACACTGGTAGGCAGCACAGCGTCCGTGTGGTACGAGAAAAGTTCGTTTAGAATTAGAACAAAATCGAAAGGGAAAAAAAATATATACAGAATTTAATATAAAATTGTGGTGAAATTGTGTGAATCGCAATATCATATCAGCCGGTGTCTGGCGATTCCTGTTCCCAATCATTACACACTTTCCATATAACAAATCTTCGACAATACTTTCTATCTGGTGCAACCACACCGAGTCGGGCACATTCCATAACTAAAATTGTAATTTTATAAAGGGTTGCACATTTTGATTTAAAACAAATAAGAATTAAAAATGAATAAAATCACATTTTGGCACGTATTGCAATTTAATTTCACTATTAAAATGCACCATTTTGTATTCAAACATATCTATCTAAGCTAACAGCAAATAACAGCACAAATAATCTCATTAAGAGGACATTTGCCAATATTTATTCATCAACTCAAATTTATTTTAATAAATAATAAATACTTTATATTATAAACAAACTCAACATAAATTTTCTACTACATATACATTTGAAATAAATTGCAGCCATTTCACATGAAATAATCATTTTCATGCGATTCATTGTGCAGCACTACATTTATATTTATATTCATACCTTTACAGAGTCATAAAGCTTCATGAATACATAATAATCATGTCATAAAATGTAAATAAAAAAAAAATATATATATAATAAGTTAAAAGTTTTAATTGAAAATAACTGTTTGCTGGGGACGGGAATAACCAGGGACCACCCGATACAATATTGTCATTACCATACCTAGGTGCCAATTCGTTTTGTACTGTGATTCTGCAAGTGTAAAAAAATATATAAATACAGCAATTTGATATTATTTTTAGATTATTCATTTTAATTATTATCTTGTTACAATTCTAAAGGAACTTTAATAATTTTCTCCAACCACACAGGACGCTATGCTGGGTCAATAGTTTACAGCATGCCACCTGCAGGATTATAGAGGAATAACAACATTTTACCACCTTAACTACAATCATGCACGATTTCAAAATGTATTTTTGAAATAAATCAGATTTTGGAGACAGTGTACTGACAGAAGAATTACCACACAAAAGAATCTCAATACATTAATGAATAAATTTTCCCCAAATCTCTGTTGTTTTGATAAGGGAATAAACAGTAGATACCACCAGAGGAGGGCTGAAGACTAAAAGCAATTTCCCTCTGGGATTAATAAAGTTCTTTGAATCTTGAATTGAATCCAACAGGTGCTTCCTCCGTGTCACATGAAGCCAGCAAACTGAATCTTTTCAAAACTGCATCACAGGGAAGTGCATCAGTGTAACAGCTCGCACTATCCACCCATTTCCTCATGCATGAGCTCACAGAGGCCCCTGATTGGTTGCTGTCACTGTGACTGACAGAAGAGTGACTAACACACCCCTCGCACCCAATGCTAATTCTGCTGACTACAGACGGCTTTAGCACCATCAGGAGTCAAACTAGCAAACTGGTTAGACAGATTCAGAATAGTTTAATAATAATAATAATAATAATAATTAATGCACCACAAATTAATGCTGCACAAATGATCACATAAAAAAAAATCTAAAGCGCAATATGGAATTGGTCAATTTCAAAAAAATTTTTTTTTAATTCATCATTTTGAGCTGCTAAATAAATATTAGCAAACATCTTCACAATGAGATTTTGTCCAACTATTTTGAATTATTTCAGATGAATACATTTGAATACAAAATGGTTGTTTAATAGTTAAATATCACAGTTTGAAGCAAGATGTCCAAATAATCACAAATTTTTTTATTATTACTTTTAACAAATCAGACACCACCCTAACAATAAATGAACCAAATGACTCAGTTTCTTGCTAAAGCATAGTTACAGGTAGAAAACAATGCCAGTGTAAATACTCATTATTTAAATACGTAACACACAGTCCAGCATTCTTTCCTCCAACAGCCTCAACAAACTGAGATGTTCACAAATTCAAGTCAAATACAAGGTCAAAGTTCAGCTGGATGAAGTCATCACAAAGTGAAAAGTACTTGCTACAAAAGGCTAGTACGCATTTCACAGAAGTTTCTGCAAAATTGTTAACATTACAATCAAACCTTAGAATCTGGCACCATTTTTATAAAAGGATGGATGAATGATTTACTTAAGCTATAAATCTAGTGTCAATGACGCCAATAAAGGAAAAGGGAAGAAGTGGAATACACAGGACATTGTGAAAATCTTTTAAAGGTAAGGAATAAAAAAAAATAAAAAAAAACTAGAAATAAATTGATTGTAAAACACAACAAATATTTGACTACGTACATGTCAAGGAGTTTGAAATCATTAAAATGTTACAACAGTGCTGAGTTACTCATCCTAAGAAAACGTGAATATGCCACGTTGAGGTGTTTAGGTGTGTGTACTGGACTTAAACACGGCCGAACGTATACTGAAAGAGACTTAATGAATAATCCATTACTTCAAAAACTGCAACACGTCCTCATGTCTCGCACACACGGACAGTAACAGCGCTGTA
The DNA here is from genome assembly GCA_030014275.1 of Clariallabes melas. Lineage (NCBI taxonomy): Eukaryota > Metazoa > Chordata > Actinopteri > Siluriformes > Clariidae > Clariallabes > Clariallabes melas. The sequence goes on from JAQMYI010000009.1 coordinate 22,397,041, forward strand.
GCACGAGCTTACCGGACACAACCTGACTTCATTCATGCCAGCTCCTAGTTCTGAGAGATACAACATCCAGATTGTGTTGATACTTTTCACATCACCGGATCGATTCTCAAACAATTCAGCGAGTCAGTAAGATGAACGGTTCAGTACGGGTCACTGTCAAGCACCGTGTCCATTCTCTCATTCGGCAGTTGAGATTCTGTCAAACAGGTTTTACGTTATAAGCTTCTGTTAGCATTCACAAATGTGTGTTCAGATACACTGACAAAACAACTTCTTCAACTTAAACGCATTTTCACATTCCATCGTCTTTCCTGATTTTTTTTTTCTTTCTATATTGTAAAACAATGCAGAAGGCATCCAAAATTTGCAAATGCACTTGACAATACTGTTCTTAAAAGAACTATTCCAGAACAGCTGACTGTTGTTTTTGTTCTTGTTTTATTACCTGCTTCCATATGTGTTATTTTAGATTTTTGAGAGAATCCAGCATTTTTCTAGAATGTAGAAAATTAATTCAAACCTTTGTCCAAACTTTTTACTGATACTCAAGATTAGGCATCATTAAATGGCAGACTGCGGTCTGGACCCGGACCGAGTGGCAGTTCTATTCAGACCTTGATGGTTTTCTGATAAATTAGAATAATTAATATAACAGTAATCTGCCACATTTTCCCCTTGAGGTAAAACAGAAACAAAAATGCAACACAGCATGGCTTTCTCAGAAAAAAGGAAGGTAGACTATGAAAAAAGAACCTTCAAAGATGAATCAATGTATGTTTATTCTTCCAGTTTGTCTTACACGTTCCGAAACCGTTGTGATAATTAAAAGCAGTGATGTGAAACGCCACTATGAGACAAAAAAAACACGGGTCGTTAAAACAAACTTATCCGCAGCAGTCCGTGGTGTGGAGTGTAAAATACCTGAACTGAGAGCTCAGTATGACAGAGCAACCAGAGCCCTTTCATATTCAATCACAGCCCAGCAGTGTGCAAATAAAAATTCACTAAAGATTGATTAAATATTGTTTGGGTACAAAATACAGGGTACAAGTATACAGGCAATCAAAGTTAAAACTGTCCACAGGTTTAAAGTAGTTACTGGAAATTTTGTGAAACTAAAAAACAAACAAAAAAAATAAATAAATTGTCCTAACCCTAACGTTTAGGCAGAAACGCACGCGGAGGAGAGACGTTTTAGTAACACTGAGTGACACAGAGCTCATAAAAGATACGTTTAGACAACAAAATTAAATGCTTTTTCTTTTTAACACATCGTGTGTGCTATGTAACTGCTTTATTACCAAACATTTCATATGCTGTCTCGCGCATATATATTACATTATTTGAGTGTACACAACTGTTTTATTTTAGATTATCTGTTATAAGCAGCATTTTATCACTTAATTAACATGGCATATCCCTGTTTTTCACACTCGTCAGGGGTAAATGGGGCAAACTGACAGGTGGTACTGATGCTTTCACAAATTGCCATCCACTCATTCTTTAACTTTTGAGGTAAGAGTAAGGCAGAATTATTCTTGACATTTTACTCCCTGTTCCACAAGGAAAAAGGCTCTCACCCTCTCTGCAGTTTTGTTTTCTTTTTAAAGTCATTTAGATCAGATTATGACTCCTACACAGCTCTTCCATAGGGCTTGAAACAGTTTGATTAGTCTGATTAGGATAACGTCATGCAGCCAAGTCATGCATCTATAAGTTTTGTCTGTGGGCATAAAGCTTTGGAACATCCGCCGCTGATTTCACCATTTCTATTTTCCACCTGTTAAAACTATAAAAACTGTCAAAACTACAACACCTGCATACTTTACAGCTCTCGGTGTCATTAAAAGTGACACTTTCCTTGGCGCAGATCTACTCCTCGCTGAAAAAAATAAATAAATAAATAAAAAGAATAGGAAGCTTCATAAAAAACTTTTATGTCCTACTCTGAGCTAAGAATATTTTATTCTTATCCGAAGAGACTTAGGGCATGAAGAGTGGTACACCCTGGATGGGGTGCCAAACCATCGCAGGGCATGCGTGCACACACACACAAACACACACTTATACACTACAGGCAATTTGGCAACGGCAATTAGCCTAATCTGCATGTCTTTGGACGGTGGGAGGAAACCGGAGCACCCGGAGGAAACTCACCAAGCACGGGAAGAACATTCAAAAACATGCACACAGACCCGAGACAAGAGTCGAGCCCGGACCCTGGAGGTGCAAGGCGACAGTACTGACCTCTTTGCCACCGGACCCCCAGATATTCTAAGTAAGGTGGGAACTGAACCCAGAGAGTGGTACCCACTATGCCGCCAAATTAGTATAGATAACCAAAATAAATGAAGAGAACCATAAAGGGTTACAGATGATAAAGTTTGATAAACAGCAACACTAGTCGATAAGAACTGTAAACTAAAATATAATTTAAAAAAAAACTAAGTGGACATGTTTATGATTAAATGAGATGATTAACTTTATAAACCAGGAAAAACAGTGTGTAATGGGAACACTTTGAAACACCTACTTCCCAGGAATCACCTACTTACTTACTGTTGGTCAGAAGTCATGCTAATCATGCTAACATTCACTTCACAATACAGTCCATAGCAGCAAGCAAGCTAATCAGCTAAATGTATTAAACAAACAAATACAAACATTCTGCACAACTTAAAGGTAATTTACACATGGAAACAACCATATTAACCATAGTCATTCAATTTGTGTAACACGAGTAACGTAAATAAAATCAGTTTAGCTAGCTCCTAGGCTATTTAATAAGTATCATGTTAGCCAGATAGCTAGCCGGTTTCGTTTTGTTTTGCACTGAATAATAATGAGATTATTAAATGCAACGAGTTCCTGTAACGAATATATGAGTGCTATATAACATGTTGAAAAAATGTTACGTTAAAACATGGAATAGATTTATTTCTTTAATAGGGGGTGTGTTATTTTATAAGTCGCGCGGGAGAATTTGGCTACACACGCTATTGCTAACGGTCCTTGATGCTAAAAGGCTAAATAAGGCTAAAAGCTACCTAGCATTTAGGTGAAGTTTGCTAGCAATACATTAGCAGATGATATTAGAGAAAGTGTGTGATTTCTATGTTTATATACACTATTTGCTAAAAATATATATATACAATTACATAAAGGAAGAACAAAAAAGACTATAAGAGGTTTGTGCAGACGCAGGGCGTTCCCTTAAGTCTATTTCTCGAATAATAAAAAATATATGTATACACATTGCATATACACATTTATCTGGGATAATAAACTATTAAACATGGGTATTTTTTAATCAGAAATATTTATCAAAAAATGCATATAATGCGTGGTGTAAGAGACATTATCACGTTTTTTTTTTTTTTTTTTTTTACTATTGCACAGTATTGCACTACAGCCAGCCTTGTTTACAGTGAGCTTAATAGCAAAAGATCTCATTTACTGAAAAATAAACAACAAACTAAATTGCACTAAAAAGATCTCCATTCCGTTACACGATAATATTACTATACCTGTATACAATGCGTACAATTCATTCAGTGCTAATTGCTCAATAATCGTGCATCTAAACTCAATAATTTTATCAAACTTGTCGTGCACAGAGGTTAATGATGTGCTAAAATAATTGCCCAGGATGCAGGATGACAAAACAAACGCTATTATATTCTCTCAAAGCCTGCATGCATATTGTAATCAAATGAATCAAACATTGCATTGCTTCACAACTAGGAACACACACATATAAATACACACAGGCAAATCAACATGATGACAGGCCACAAGTCAACAACACACTGATCATCGCATCGAATAAACCACGCCGCTCGGTCCGTCATCGTTTTACGTAACCTTCTTAAATCGCTCAATAAAAATAAAATAATAATAAATTATAACCCTAAGGCCAGACCTAACCCCCGACCATGCTGAACGAACATTAAGATTCCCTGATTCTACAATAACAAAATATAAAGCTTTGCTTACCTGCACATGATCCGCCATTTTGCTCCATTCATGCTCCTCTCACTCTCCCTGCGTGCATATGGCTACGTACAACACAGCACGTACGCTACTAGCGTACAGCATGAAGAATCTGCAGCGGCGTCCACATCCTGCGTAAGTACAGCCAGCGCGTAACTCGCGCGCAGACTCCGTTCAGTCCGCCGCACTCGTCAAAAGCGCCTCCATATTGGACAGGGCAACAATCCGAGTGGGTAAGTCAAGTAAAGCCTTGAACAAATATTTTGAAAATGGCACAAACATTAATTTTCACAAAGTCTGCTGCTGCAGTATTTTTAGACAGTTTATGCAAAGATTTAACATCTGCAGTGTTGATTCCGTCACCCTCCCCCCCCAAAAAACCTCTGTAATTCACCCTGGCATGCTGTCAATAAACCTGTATAATCAATGCTTGGAGTTTGTCAGAATTTGTGGGTTTTTGTTTGTCCACCTATTGAAGATTTATCACAAGTTCTCAATTGGATTAAGGTCTGGGGAGTTTCCTGGACCTAAAATTTCAATGTTTTGTTCCATGAGCCACTTAGTTATCATTTTTTCCTCATGGCAAGGTGCTTCATTATGTACAATTCTTTATTCATGGCTGTGTTCTTAGGCAACATTGTGAGTGAGCCCATTCCCTTGGCTGAGACGCAACCTTACAGATGAATGGTCTCAGAGTGCTTTATTGTTGCCATGACACAGGACTGATGGTAGCACTCACCTTTTCTTCTTCGGACAAGCTTTTTTTTTTTTCCAGATGCCCCAAACAATCAGAAAGGGGATTCATCAGAGAAAAATTACTTTACCCCAGCAGTACAATCCCTGTACCTTTTGCAGAACATCAGTCTATACCGGATGTTTTTCCTGGAGAACTGACTTCTTTACTGCCCTTCTTTAAATGTATGAATGTGAGCGCTTCCATCAGTCTTGTGTCATCAGCAACTTCTCCCAACCATTAAAGAACAGTTTTGTCACAAACAATGCCTTTTCAGCATGATGGAGCACCTTGCCATAATAAATAAATGTTAACTAAGTGACTAAGGGAACAAAACATTGAAATTTGGGGCCCGGGAAACTACTCACACCTTAATCCCATTAAGAACTTGTGATAAATCCTCAAGAGGTGGACAAACAAAAACCCACAAATTCTGACTAACTCCAAGCATTGATTTTGCAAGAATGGGCTGCCATCAGTCAGGATGCGCCACAGAAGTTGATTGATAACATGTCTGGGTGAATTGCAGAGGTCTTGGAAAAAAAGAAGGGTCAGCACTGCAAATACTGACTCATTGAAAAAACTTAATGTAATCAGCAGTAAAAGCCTTTGACATTTATGAAAGGCTTGAAATTATACTTCAGTATACCATAATATCTGACAAAAGATATAAAAACACTGAAGCAGCAGACTTGAAAATTAATATTTGTGTCACTCTCAAAACTTTTAGCTACGGTAAAATATTTGGCCAAACCTGTTAATTATTGAATTCAGGTTTTCAGTCATGCCCCTCTTTCCCAGTGAAGGGCAATCTTAATGATTCAGCATGCCAAGACTTATTGGACAATTCTATGCTTCTAACTTTGTGGCAACAGTTTGGGGAAGGCCCTTTTCTATTCCAACATGACTGTGCCCCAGTGCACAAAGCAAGCACTATAAAGACTTGGTTTGTTCAGTGTGGAAGAACTTGACTGGCCTGCACACATCCCTGACCTCAACCTCACCGAACACCTTTGAAATGAACTGGAACGGATATTGCGAGCCAGGCCTTTTCATCCAACATCAGTGCCTGATCTTATAAATGTTCTACAGTATAAATGGGCATGAATTCCCACAGAAATCTCCAAAATCTTGTGGGCAGCCTTCCAAGAAGCACTGTGACCTTGCACCTCCAGGGTCTGGGTTCGATTCCCACCTCAGATATGTGGTCTACAAGATACAATTTCTTTCCAGAAACACATAGTTTTTACTGTTAAACCCTCTGATCTCATCAATCAGACAACCAATTAAAATATCTCACCACTTGGCAGGTGCCATTGTAATGAAATTATAAATTTAACTCATGTTACCTATGAGTAGTTTTAATGGATTGTTTGATTATTTTTTTCCCCCTGGGAAGCACGACAAATAGGCAAGTGTAAGGAACAGAGCGGTTTTGAAAAGAAGCTAATTTGCATGGCTAGACACCCTGTTTAAGACCATCTCCAAAATGACAAGTCTTGTGGTGGGGCTCAGTATGCCATGGATAGGATCTACTAAAAGTAGTCCAAGGGGGGACAACCTGTAAACTGGTGACAGGGTCATGGACACTGCAAGCTAAATGATGCATGTGTGGAGTGAAGCCTATCTGTTTGGTCTGCTTCCACAAAAAGATTTACTGCACAACTAATTTCTGCAAAAGTGAATGCTGGCTCTGATAGAACGGTGTCAGAAAACCCAGGGCATCATAGCTTGCTGTGCAGCCACAGACTGACCCTGTCAACTGCAGAAAGTGACTAGCATGTAAGCATCACAGCTGGAACATGGAGAAATGATGGATGTTGGCTCGGTCTAATAAATCACTTTTTTTTTTTTTGCATCATGTTGATGTGTGTGCTTCACTTACCTGAGAAAGAGTTGTGTCATGGGAAGAAGATAAGCCAATGAGGGCAGTGTGAGAATCCAAAGGAAACCTTAGATCCTTGCATTCATGTAGATGTTACTTTGACATGTATCACCTACCCACATACTGTACTGTATTCCTCTTCGTGGCAACAGTATACTCTTATGGTATTTTCCTCTTTCAGCAAAATAATGTGCCCTGTAACAGTAAAAAGATGCTCAGGAATGGTTTGAGGAACATGACAAAGAGGTCAATTTGTTGACTTGGCCTCAATCTTATTGTGCATTTTTCCATGATCTGGACAAACAAGTCTGATTTATGGAGACCCCACCTCAAAATTTACAGAGATTGCTAGGATCTGCTGCTAATGTATTGGTGTCAGATACCACAGCACACCTTTAGAGGTCTCATGGAATCCATGCCTTGATGGGCCAGAGCAGTTTTGACTCTATGGTCTACTGCATTCATAATGTCTCATTTGAGCTCAATATATTGGCTGAATAAGTCTATAATGCATCCTCATCAGATGTTCTGAGGTAAACTGAGAACCACCCAAAGGTAAGTCTTCTGGGATATGTCTCTATCAACTTTGCACATATGGATGCTGATATTCAACTTAGCAACCATTCAACTCCGCAACAGTGCTCAAGCTTGGAAGCAGTTGGTGAACATAAACTTGATGTCTTACCACAGATTCTCAATTATGTCTGAGCTTTGACTGGGGCATTCTAATTTTCATGTTCTGGATCATACTAGTGTAGCTTTGACTGTGTGCTTTCTATATAATTGTTAATAATTGCTTAATAATATAACTGTTGATTATTGAATTTGTTGAATGGTGAACCTCTGTCCCAGTCTTAATTCTCTTGCAGACTAGAATAGGTTTTTACCTAAGATTTCCCTGTAAGTTTCCTTGGAAACTTCCTAGGAAATTAGGAAATTCCCACAAATAATTCTACAACAACTTTTTCAGGATGCCTTGCAGTGTTTTGTAGCAACAGTAGCACTGTGTGTCACGGTCAAAAAGTTTACTTTAGTTTCCATTAGAACAAATAAAAAAAAATTCTATTTTTGATGAGTCTCCAACATGGGTCTTGGCAAACTCATGGCCTTTCTCTTTTCACCACTCTCTGGGCTATGATTGTTTTGTGAAAAATTTGGATGAATCTCTCTGGCTCCAACAGAGTCACACTTGGCTGCTTGGCCACTTCTCTGACTAATGTCATCTTTACATGCTCACTGAGTCTTTGTATCATTATACACAACTGTGTATCTATTGTATACAGACGAATATGCTTAACACTATTCTGCATAATATTCATTTTAAAAAAAATATTTTTATAACTACAACCTGATACTGATACTTTTCCCAGACCTTTCCTTGTATTTGCTTTTTTAAACCTCCTTGGTCTTCATGGTGATATTTGGTCATGTATATTTTCTAACAAACTCTACGTTCTTACAGGAACATCAAGAATCAACACGACTGCCAAGTAAATTGAATAACATTGACCAATTATATACCACTAAACTGGTGGGAAGATCAAGGGCACTCGAGACTCACCCATGCCAGCGGAGACCAAAGGCCAGCCCATTCGTTCTAACCCCACAGAAAATCCAATGCAGCACAAACCACCAAAAAAAGTTCATGCTGGTCACAGTAGAAAGGCACCAGAACACCCAGTATACCACGGACTTCTGCATATAGAGCTTAGCACGAAAGAATTCCAAGGCTACTAAAGATGGCCTCCAAACTAGGTGGTTTTAATGTTGATGTTTTTAGTGTTATTGCTGATTGGTGTATATTGAGATCACAAACACTTTATTTGCATGCAGTTTGACTCTGGATGGGAACTGGTTGCACCACAGATTTAATTTAGGGGGTCATAGCAAAACTTACAAATAAAATGACACATTTTATATTTATTTCGCCCTACTTTTATGGTCTAATTTGCATAAAGTATATGACAAAATCCTCAATAACTCTATCTCAGTTCCAGGTTAGACCACCACAAAATAGGGAAAAAGCCAAGCTCCCTACCAATTCCCTCTCTCTCTCTCTCTCTCTCTCTCTCTCTCTGTGTTTCTGTAATGCCCATTTCAGACACAGGAGTGCAGTGTTTCTCCATGGCAGCACGGTGACTTCAGCACTGTATGATTTATTTAATCACTGACACAGAGCATCGTTTCCTCAGAGATCATTTCTCAGAGCTCTCTGACCAATTTGTATGCAATTTTCACCGAGCAGGTTCCCTTAAGCACCGGTAATCTAACGGCACTGTTTCCAATTAGAGTTCCCAAACTGTTGTATTTCGCTGAATTTTATTTAATCTCCCTCCTATAGTATATTATATTTCTCTTTATGCTTCTCTCACCTACATTTTTGCCACTGTGGCCCATTATAATGAAAAAAATAATAATCTCAGTTTGTTTGCTAAGATGAAATATATAACTAAATGAAGTGAAATACCTTTAAGCATTTGTTTTTGTTGCGTCAATGAACTAAATATTTCCTTTTAACCATAAAGGTCAATCGATATCACATTATCTTTTTATAATATTCTGTGGCACCAACAACAATTAAAGGTTAATGACCTATCAATCCAAAACTGTTTTAAGGCAAATAATGTTGAGACTGCAATAAAGGAAGAATATCAAAAACTTTAAAATGAGATATCTTATTTATCCATTATGAGTTTGATTATTAGCTCCCCTTCTTCCACCATTCACCAAGAAAATTAGCAAGCTAGCTCCAAGAATAGTCGATAAAGTATACTGTATATCCTTAAAATTGTTTACTTAGGCGCTGTTTGAACAGAATTAGCCTCTGTAATGCTTAACAGAGACTTTATTACCTCAGAAATCTAAGTGTAAAAAGCACCGACAGGATATCATCTAAGGCTAATTTAGCCATGCACTTATCTAGTTGCTAATTTGGAGGCTATTTACCTCCTTTGCTTGTGCAAAATGAGAGAATGTTTTGGTCGAGTGACTGCATTTGAGGTACAGGGGAAATTGTGTGCATTTAATTTTAGTTGCTCTAAATGTGCAATAGAACTTCGGTCTGACTCATTATAGGCTCTTGCGGAAAAGATCTTTGCTAAGATTCTCAGCAAATACTTAAATCTATGGTTTTATTTTTGTCTATAAACCATAGGGAAGGAAGTCATGCACTGAAAATAAGCTCTATTAAAGCCAGCAAATCAGTCGCAGCTCATGTAAGCCACACATCCTCTGCAAGTGACAGATATCATCAGTTGAGTCAAAGTCTAAAAGACAGTTCAGCAAACTAAAAACAAAAACAAATAGCAGCTACTTTAGCTATGTAGTGATATAAATTAACTAATATTTCCATTACAGGTAAGCATATAACAGGGTATAATAGGGTTTACAAATAAAAGAAAGGTTCTGTCTGTACATTGGTCAGAACTCGCTCTTTCAATGATATTTTTACATTTCATACATTGGAGGACCTGAAACTAGTCTAAGAAAACATTGTCTGTTGGTCTGTCTGTCTGTTTGTATGTGTGTCTGTCCAGCCAGATTTTGTCACAGCATCATGCAAAACTGCCTGGACAGAATTTAATGAAACCATTGCTGTACTTAGATACTGTATCTGCCTGAAGTTTAACCTGCACCATAAGTGAAATCAAAATGTTGAGTAAAAGTGATGTCATGAATAGTTAAGTTGATGTTTGATTAAGTTAAGTTGAAGTTGTTTAATTTAGTTTAAAATGTGCTACTAATAAGCTATTTGCTCAATGAAAACAAACACCTGCACCAATATATATTAATTAGAAATGTTAAACTGATTAGTGGGATTACCGTAGTTCATATTTTTACTGCTGAAATAACATAGCAGAAGTGGTATAAGTGAATTTTAACACACTGAAGTAATTTTAAGACAAAACTTAATCTTTATCCGATTCACTGTGATTCACTCTCAGCCTGGCCGGGAATTATACCCAGACCCTGGAGGTTCAAGGCAACAGTGCTGACCACTACACTAACAATGCTCACAGGCCTACGCACTCACTCACTCGCTCACTCACGCATCATCTATACAGTTTTATCCTGTATACAGGGTCACGGGGGCCTGGAGCCTATCCCAGGCTTAGAGACGTAGAGCACAAGGTGGGGAACACCCTGGATGGGGTGCCATGCCATTGAAAGGCATGTATAATATAAATATAATAAATAACTACAATAAATGATAAATATTGCAAAACTGTGTCAAGGCTCTATAAAAGAAAAGAAGCCAGTTTGATAGATGACTTTAGATTTATAATAAATAAAGCAGAGTTATAAATAAATATAGTAAATAAAAATAAAGAGTTATAAATAAATAAAACCACAACCCAGGATCCTGAAAGATTTCTTTGCTGTAAGGACTAGTATAAAATATACACTCATTGAACTTCTTTTAATAGAATTACTAATTTATCATTGCACACATAAAAGGATCATTTATTATTTAAAATGTGTATTGCATTTATTTATTTTCTTCATGTGTACTGACTTGAAAGCTAATTAGAATTTCAGCATATTTTTTCCTTCCAATTTGGTATTTTGCAAGTTCCTTCCCACTATCTAACACTTACTGTAGCAGATGACAGCTACAAACCAGCGGTGAAGACGCTTTGTCAAAATGCGTGACTCCAACCACCACATTTTTAACTGCTTCTTACACTACATCACAGGACAGCTCATCTTACTCAATGGACAGAGCTGTCTCTGCTATCTCTGTCTGCATTTATAATTAATTACCTAGAGTGACTTAAAGATGTGCTTTAAATTCTCTTTTAAAATACATCCTGATTACAGGTAGTCCCCAACTTACGACGGGTTCTGTTCCGGGAGCACGTCCGTAAGCAATTTTGTTCTTAAGACCAACAAAGTACGTTTTATATGCTTTTGACATGAATATACAATGTAAAGCATATCAATCCACTTGACTAAATCTGCCCTATTTCCCCACAGTGCCATCATCTGGCCAAAAAACATAATCGCGCCTAAGGGAATGAATCTCGCTGTTTTCCACTGTATTAGACTGTGAACTCTGTTTTGTTGAAGAGTTTCTGAAATTAGGATTGTTCACCATCAGTACAACTTTACAGGACAGCCATTCTTTTATCATCGTGCTTCTGGACTGATTCACTGTAACCAGTGAAGCAGACTCATTTCTCCCACACCCCCACACACACATACAGTACAATATACCCGGATTTTAGACAGTTTATACATTCACTCACACACTGAAAATATTTATATAATTGTAAATATTGGTATGTGGTACACTGCAGTGTCTATTTTTTTTGTACAATACATGTGAACTACTTCTGTACATTTGACTCATGAAATCTTTAAGTTTTGGTTATCCGACATTTGCACGCATGGAAATAACATGCATGCTTCAAAAATGCTGCAGCAATTCAGCTCATGTTTTATTAAGAAACCACTTATTGACGAGTCCTCTACAGACCGCATCAGCCACCTCAAAAGGTGTCACACATCTTTTTCTGTAACATCAGTTTCTGCATATGAGAAAAAAATTGCACACTGGACACAGTCCAAAATTTGCCCTGAATAATATTAATCATTAAACATGAAATGTGATCTTTAGCGGACACTGTGCTCTGCTGATCTCTCTCACTCATTCTCATTCTGTACAGGGTTGGCTTAAAGCCTATCCCGGGGGACTTGGGGCACGAGGTGGGGCACACCCTTAATGGCAGCTGATGCTGCATGTCTTTTTACTTTTTTTTAAGAAGGAAGTTCAAGTTCAAGTTCAAGTTTATTGTCACATACACAGTCATACAAGTATGAACTGCAGCGAAATTACTTTTGCG
>JAQMYI010000009.1:22415645-22430426 GCA_030014275.1 Clariallabes melas
CACACACACACACACACACACACACACACACACACACACTCAGCATAGCCACAAACGTCTGCAACCCAGTACATTACACACACACACAAAAAAAGAGGAACACGACAAGAGGAATGAAAACACAGAAGTCGAAAGAGGACACTGCCCGAGAAAAGAAGAGAGTGCAAAGAAAGACAGACGAGCTGACAGAGAGAAAAAAAACATAAGTAGTAAAGGAAGGACAGATACGAGAAAGAGATACAAGCAGAGAGCGAGTAACAGAAAGAGACAGGAAGACTCAGAGACTGTTGCAGGAGAATGATGGAGGGAGACGTCAGAAAGAAAGGAATGCTCTATCAGCAGCAGCAGCGCTTTGGGAAGGTGAGATTTCAACTGCTAATATAGCTAACAATAGGAACATACATTATAACTTACATCGATCAGCCATAACATTAACACCACCACCAGATGAAGTGAGTAACACTGATTATGAATTATACTGTATACCAGTAAACTGATGACAAGATCATAGGCACACAGGATTCATTTATGGGGACCAAAAGCTAGAAGTCTGCCGTAGCTGAAAGAAGTTCATGCTGGTTATAGTGTGATGAAAGTATCAGGGCACTCAATGCATTACAGCTTACTGTGTTTGAGGCGCAACAGGAAAAGAGTTCAAGGACGTCGATCTCTCTTCCAAATTCCCCAGATCTCTGTCTGATCGAACATCACAACACCTTCAGAGGTCTTGTGGAGTCCGTGTCTTTAAGCGGCCAGAGGACGCAGGGGACCTAAAACCTATGGGTGTTAGGTTCATGTTAATGTTTATCATTTTTTGGCTGATTGGTGTATGATCTCCATAATGATGGACTTTAGAAAGTGTCACTTTGTGTTTGCACTAAAAAATGACAAATGACCATTAACTTCCTGTTTAAGTGCACAGCCACGATTTCAGCATAAACGAAAAAGAGTCACTGCATGCGTCAATTCTAAGAATCATGCAAATGTGTCACGGTTGTTCCGATGAGATTTGGATTTATAAGTGTTGTGAATCTGTGAGAACGGGCACAAAAGTCAGATCTCATAACACCTCCACTCATTTCTCAATGCCTGCTTGCTTTTCTTTTTCTTTTTCTTTCTTTATTTTTTGTTAAAAATACTTTAACCTGGTTATACAGTATTTGCTGCTATTTGAGCATATAAATATGCAAGAATCATTCCTTAGAAATGATATGATATATGGTTATATGGTTCTGTATCAAAAATAACAGACAAAAAAAAAAAAATAGGGTTATGTTTCAAAATGCATACTTACAGTATGCACTATTCTAGACATTTATTCAGAACTTTCTATTCCAGCTAGAATAAAAAGCAACGAAGCAAACTCTTATTAAGTCAACAAACTTACCAAAAGGTCTGTCATGCATATTGGATATTGTACATTATCACATACTTTTATAAATATAAAATGAGGCTCAGTGGTTGAGGTATGGACTATGGTTTAGAAAGTCCCAGGTTTAAACCCCACCACAACCAAGTTGCCCCTGTTGGGCCCTTAAGCAAGGCCATTAACCCTCAACTGCTCAGATGTACAGTATAATGAGATAAAAATGTCACTCTGGATAAAGGCATCTGCCAAATGCTGTAAATGTACATAAGGTCCAGGGTCTTGATTTGAGACAAAGCTCATGACAACCACCAACAACAACAGGATTTATGAGAGACAGAACATGTTGGTGTATTTAAAGGCATAGTTTGTTTTTTTTCAAGTCTGTCTTAAATCTAAATTGTGATGCATATAAGTACATTAACATAGGTCTTGGTCGTTATAAACCTTCCTGCTCTGCACACAAGTTTGTTTCCCGGAACGTGAGTACAATGTAAGTAATTGGGGCTAAGTTCCACAACCCTCATTTCATGCAAAAATACATTCCAAAGTCCAGCTGAGACTCATATGAATCTTCTACGTAGAACTTAACCATATGGCTAGTTCTGGTGAAAGAAAAGAGTGAAATTTGTGCTAAATGCACGGCAAATTTGAAACATACCAACTCGATTTAGCTAAGTGAGAGTGCAGAAGCTCTATACGAGCCTCAGCTGAACTTTGGAATGCATTTGTTCGCAGAATATGTGCCGTGCAAAACCCAGATTATTTATATTGTACTCCTGTCGAGGGTGACAGACTTTATGGCCCATGTGCAGAGCAGCAACATTTATAAAAACCAAGACCTAATGAAATCTGCTTATATGCACCTCAATTTTGACTTGTCTCATTGTGCATGAAATTGGGAACCTTGTGGATGTCGCCTTCAATCCCCAATTCTTAAAATATTAAACGTTATTATTAAAGGATTAAAATGATTCCATATCATTCTGTAATTAATAAAAAATTTAAACATGGGAGTTGCATAAGAGAGCAAAAATATAATCTTGTGAATTTGATAAGACCATTTCCTGTCATATTTTATTCCTTCCTTAATAAGATGAGGGGAAAAGTTGTTTAAAAACGCAATAAGTAAAGCAATTAAGTGGGAAATGATGTACATTTATTAATTCACTGTAAAAGCTGCATTCATCTCCTCTACTATGAAAGAAAAGCAGCCACAAAATATTTTATAACATTGTTCCCTTCACTGCTTAATGATTTCTTTGGATATATTGATCTCATTTTCATCAAATCACCGCGCTTTTATCTACTAATACGTTGTTCCCTTATTTTTTGTTCTTTTTAATTCCTTAAGGATTTATTATTTCTATCATTTCTATCATTTCTATGATTATTGTTATTCTGATTGAGTAAGTATATTAAATGTTAAGTTGTTTTTAAAGAGAATTTCTTATTCTTTCTTCTAAAAATAAAAAAGCGGAAGAAGAAGTACAGGCATGGAAAACATGACTCATATGTGTCTATCGATGTGTGTAAACAGTCTGAGGACGTGTAAAATGTGTGAACCCTCAGCAAAATGGAATATCTCAATGTACAGCGATGCAATGAAGAGACAGTCTGATCCAGCGGGAATAAAGAAGTGGTAACGTATCAGATAGTACGGAGTGAGAATGAACCCCAGAAGGACAGGAATATCTGACCGTTTTGACCATGTGAGGTCATTTCACTGGTTCCCAAATGAAACACCGCTTTTATAGAAAGGAAACTACAGGTTTTGTTTACAAACAAAAAAACAAACAAACAAAAAACTATTCCTAACATTTCTTTTAAATTATACAGGCTAGCTCTCAGGTCTTCTTTAGAACGTAGATAAAACTCAAGACTCCTTAAGAGTAGTTTACAATGTCTTTGCAAGAACCAAATTTAACTAATTACTCTGTGAAGTTTCCCTAAAGGTGACTTTTGTACAAGGGCTATGGGAAATTAGGACCGAAGACCTACTTAACATTTTGTAAGCCTTTAATGGGGTCCTGAAGACATCCCCAATAGGTCTTTAGGTGATAGGGTCCTGAAAATGTCCTATACTGTATATGCCCAAGGCTAGAATCAGGTTTAGGTGTAGGGTTAGCATTAATTTGTTGCATTAATACTTATGTCAAAGTAAGGTCCTTACAAGGATAGTAAGACATACAGTACTAGCAAAATTCCTGAGACCACTCACATTTCTTCAAATTCAATTAAATTCAATTAAATTCAGTTAAATGTTAACAAATATTTTACGGTGACGGCTGCAAAGTGATTAAAGATGCAATTTAAAAATTGAATGTTTGTGTAACCACCTCAGCAACCTCATTTCCCCTCTTGTCGGTTCCAACCACTTAGCATTTCAGCATCACCAGTATACTAATCACACGCCTGATCATCTGTCCTCATCTGCACCTGTTTCCCACTGTTTCATGCCTAAATATACATGTTTTTTATGCTTCAGTGATGCATATGTCACCAAAATCTTTCTTCTGAAACTGCTCAGATGCAGGGACTGGACTGAACATTAGAGCCTAAAAGTTCTTTAGGAAGCCCTTAAAAATACAATAAAGTCTGGATCTTTGGAAATTAAATATGAAGAAATGTTGTGTGGCTTAACAGTTTCGCATGAAATGCATGTGTGTGTGTGTTTGTGTTTTAGAAGTGGAAGAAGATATGGGCTGAGGCTGTAGCGGACAGCATGCAAAGCGTCTCTCGTCTGGAGCTCTACGAGTTCAGCAAGTCCTCCATGAAGGAGAGTAAGAAACGTGCTGAGGGTAAGAAGGTGATCGTGATGAGAGACTGCATCAAAATAAGAGAGAAGGAAGATGAGGGATGTCCAAAAGAGTGCAGGACCTTCCTGCTTGAAACCGCAGACAAGACACACATGTTTGCCTCTCCAACCTTGGAGGTCTATAGTTGGATCTCAGAGCTGTGCAAGCTGGCATTCCCTGTATGTACACTTCTTCTCATTATTATTATTATTATTATTATTATTATTGTTATTGTTATTAGTAGTAGTAGTAGTGTTACTGTTTTTTTTTTGGGCTTTTCAGATGAATCAGGCTGAGTGTAGATCACAGAAGCAGGAGCATCAACCTGTAGACATGCAGGAGAACACACTATATGCCACCACTGAGAGTGGTAAGACACGAATGTTCACACACATACACAAACACCTTTTTCTTTCTGGCCTTGTGAGAAACTCCACTGCCATAATGCAGAAAAGTAATATTATGCTATTTCAAAATGACAATATCCCCAAAAGGTATAATTTTGGCTTATGATCATTTTAAATACAATCGTCTATTTCAATTGCATTTTTGCATGTATTTTTAAAGCAGGTTTCCTCATGAGGACCTGTCAAATATCCCCAAAACAAAGCCATAGACAAGGTCCCCAACTTCCCAAGTCTTTAAAAGTAACACAAATGTACTAAATTGGTATTTTTAAGCTAGCAAAATATTGATTGTATTCTTTTTAAAAGTGTAACAGTAACTGGAACACACATAAGTACCAAACTTAAACTGTGAAAGCTGTTTTTGATGAAGAGATGGTGTGATAAAGGATGTGGTACAGCGTCAGAGTTGAATTTATTGCAGACACTGGGGAGCAGTTCAGTTATGGCAATCTAAAATGTGTTGTCTTTGGTTGGACAAAAGTTAAAAATGATTTCAAAAAGACAAAATGAAAGTGTTAGATATAATTATAACAGCATTTTAAATAATAGCACAGGAAACTAATAAGTAAAGATTATTAAAAACCTGACCGCTTCTAGCTGCTGGTTAGGGTTAATTTGCTCATATGAAGAAAAAAAAAAAACTTTAAGAGACCGTGTTGCATTTTGGAATGAAGTACAAAAACGCACGTCTGACTGCATTCTTAGTAACCTGACGACATCCCCAATAGGTCTTATGTCGCCTGTGTATTTAATATGTCAAATTCTATTATTTACAATTCATGCTATAAATCTTTTAAATTTTCTCACTGGAACAAAATTACATCACTACACCAGATACCCTGCAACAGCGAGACCATGTATACTACTGATTCAGTGTGTGACCTTTCCCTCTTTCAATAAAGGATTGATAATAAATTAAAAGCATGGCTGATGGCAAATATTAACACTTTTAGACTGACATTTAATGACAGTAAAAGTTGGAACAGATAAACACAGACACCATGACAGACGTGAACACAAAACAAAGTTGTTAATAATCTTTTCTCTCCTGAAGTTAATTAGACAACGGATACACAGTTTGTCATGAAAAAAAAAAACCCTTCTGTCCTAAAGTTATAGCATTATCTCAGACAGTTATTATGTGCTAACACTGGAGACTCCTTCCAAAAATGCCCCACGCCAAAAAAAAAAAAAATCTCATCCTATCAAACTTAAAAATCACAATCTGTACATTATGTGAAGCAAGTTCACGTGTACAGTAGGTTACATATGACTCTTCTCTTCTTCTTCAGTTAGAACTATCGTCAGAGTTACTGTCATAGAAAATTAAGATTCAGATACAGTTCTGCGGTTACCTACTAACTTACGGAATATATAGATATAGGTGCACTGAAAAGTCTCCACAATAGACTCCTAAGGTTAGTTGTCTATGTGTATTTTCTTCATTTCCACTTTTAGATCCTCAGGCCTGAGACGTTGGACCACAGCTGTGCAAGCTTTTATTCCATTAAAACTGGGTGGTTGGTTTTTCCTTGTTCTTAGCTGTGGGCGTCTAAATCTCAAATCAAATCGAAAAATAGATCTGATTCTTCTGTCCTTATGGGACATGTCAACACACTCTGCGTCATAAAGACTTAGTGCTTGGATGCTCCAGGGCGTTCAAGCGCATGTCTGATGAGTGAATTCATGTTGAACCTGCTCCTTATCAGTTCTGCAAGAACAGAAAGACAACGACGTTCTAGTTCAAAATGGGCTCTTTATATGCAGCGTCGTGGGAAAATGTGGAGAAGAAGTGAAAGTATAAGACGACAGAAAAGACAAAGACAGAAAGCAAGAAATAGGAAGAAAAAAGTAGGTGGGAACCTCAGTGAGTTGTAAAGCATGCAGCATCATGGTGACACCACGGGTAGCACTGTTGCCTCACAGCTCGAGATCTTCAATCCTGATCATGGGCGATATTCTGTATGGTGTTTCCTTTATGTTCCCTGGCTTCTGTGAACTAGCTCTGTAAAAGTTGCATGTTCTGAATAAGTCATTCTTTTTCAGACTTTGCATTCACTTAAATCCTAATAACCAGGACCGTTTTTCAGCCATAAGAGTTTAACTCAGCCATAAAAAATCTTAAAAGTTTTAGACAGAAGAGTGTGTTTTATTCCTCTACAGGATATTCCAACAGTTCATACTGTAGATGTAGCAGTTCGCCTACTTTTGCTTCAACCTACTTGGGTACTACGTACTGTAGGTAGAGGTTTTCAAGCTGATCTGGCTTTGGGATTTTATTCTAACAAACTACGTTTACATTTAGGCATTTGGCAGACGCCCTGATCCAGAGTGACTTACATTTTTATCTCATTATACATCTGAGCGTTAAGGGCCTTGATCTACGTGGTGGTAGTGGGATTTGAACCTGCGACCTTACAAACCATAGTTCAATGCCTTAACCACTGAGCTACCCCTGACCATCTGATTCCACCTGGTTAACCTGAACATCTTTGCTCTCAATTGAATATCAGGTGTGGCTCCTGTTTGGTTGGAATAAAGATCTATGGTTACACTGGCACTGTTCAGATAAGGTTGATGACCCTTGCACTAGGAAGTCAAGTCAAGAGTACAATGCAAATTATACAAAAGTTAGTTCCGACTGAGTAATCTGACTTGACGAAAGGCATTCTACGAGTGATGATACTTAGTGGTGTAACGGGTTCGACCCATGCTGCACAGCCGGCACAATAAAGCATGGACAAAAAAAGGAGGGAGGATGGAAAGAAAGGATAGGAGAAAATGTGCACGTGCAGGACTGGTGGGCAGTGGCCCGCTGGCATGTGGGCACAGACTCGGTGGATGGCCGGACCGTTCCCTCCCAGCTCTCTCTGTGGGCGCGGCCTCAGACGGGAGTCCTCTCTGATGTTCGGCGGCTGGGCTGTGTAATGTGACCTCCTTGGTCACCATAATCCGGCTCTGTGTGAGAGTTGAAGAGCCTGCAGAAGGGGAGGCCGCCTATCTAGTTAGCTTCGGAGTGAGCGAGGAGCGATATTGATTTGGGTGCACACCCATCACAGGCGCACCCCGTGACAGTGGGTAGAGTGAGTAGGTTGATACGGTCTGCTGTACTGGAAAGAGGGGAGAGTAGCTGCCTGCCAAAACCCACTTTCAAAACCATTCACTTTTCTAACATAACACTTGTACTTGCTTCTACGTCGATCTGAATTGCTTCTGAACCGTCTGTGTAGTTTGGTCATAGCTAATGTGAGCTACAAAGTTAACTGGCTTCTGACACAAGGTTAAATTCCAAATTGCACTCTAACCCCAGAAAGAGAAATTTTAGATTTACAGAACTTTTCACCAACTCCATGTTTTATTCTCCTCAACTACATATTACTGATAATAATTTAAAACTACTTTCACCAACTGTTCATCCAACTGTCATGGTTGGACAGTTCCACCAGTCATGGAAGGATATGTGAACAAATAACTGGTTAAATAAACAGACAGATTATAATCTGTAAATAATAAATGGTGTTGATGTGGAACTGTTGCATAAAAGCAATATCACACTCAATGTTGTGCTGTTGTACTGAAAGTGTGCAAATGTTAGATTGTATTTGTCATAATGATCCATTTAGTGAAATAAATCCTGTTGCTTGATAATGTTAAAGGAGTATCCTTTTCAGACTTTCTAGGCTAAAACGCTGCCTCTGTTTTTATAATATCCATGGCAGTCAATCACAGACACACTAGCCAATCATGAGCATCTGTGTAGCACGTTCCTCCAAGAGCATGAGCAGCAGTTTAAATAAAGACATTTGCCAAGTTTCATGCTCCGTTTTGGTGCTTTACAGTTTCTGAGTAACTTGATAAGCTCCATTTCTTCTCACTGAAATCATCAGAGATGAAAAAAATAAACTAATAAGTGAGTAACGTTTTTGGAGATGCTATAAGTGATAACAGGAACTAACTTATATTGCATATGTTCTATAATATTCGGGTGTGTTCACACCTGACATATTTGGTTTCCATTAAAACAAACTCTGGTGTGGTTGTTCTGTTATTGAGCTTCACTAGAACAAGTGTGAACGTTGCCTGCTGAACCTCGGCGTGCAATCAAACTCTGGTTCAATTTGATTGAATTGTTTAAAACACTTTGAACCAAAATGATCTGATAATGATGACGGCACCTGAGAACTTTCAGTGTTCTCTCTGTATCTGTGACATCCGATGTACAGTAGAGTAGGCAGCATGTGGACAGGCAGGGAGTGAGGGAAAAGTCCTAGCTACATCATATGTGTTAGCTTGAAAGCTGGCAGGATAAAAAAAAATAATTAAAAATTACATAAATAAATGAAACACTGCCAAATTAAATGTTTAATTTAATTAAATTAATTAATTTAAATGTAGTTAATGATCATCCAGAAACCTTCACTATGGACCGTTCTTGTCTTGGCAGGCAGACGCAGGAGTGGGCGGCTGTCTGAATAAAATCTGTTTTATGAACTGTTCACGGATTTTCAGCTGGTAAAAATACCACCATATATTATGTACATGCTTTCTGTTGTGTCTTTTGATCTGATGTTGGAAATACAAGTGTGAATGCTAAGCGAATCAGGACTTTATACCAATGCACAAAAACTATTGCATCATTTAATGCTTTGGTCCGAACCAAGAGAACCGAACTACAAGTGTAAACTCACCCTTTTAATGCATCTATAAAGAGTCAATAAGGCATGAAATATCACTCACTTATAAATAAAATCGTGGGAAATTGTCATGATATAAGAGCAATAACACACTTTTTCGGTAACAACACACTTGTTACCGAAAAATAATTCACTTCATGGTGGTAACAGTAACTCCTTATTCATAATTCTTTTTCCTATAACATCACCTATAGTGTTTTATTCCTTACATACATATAAGTGGCATTCAAGTCAAACCAAGACTTTTGATTGTGCAGAATAACAAAACCGAGTTATGAGAGTAAAACAACCCTTTATTCTCTATTTAATTAATGCTACACCAATGCACTTATCCCAGTGTTTCACTAGTGCTTGGATCCTATCATGATAGAAAGTTTTCTGAGTACGCCGGAGCCATGATGGGACTGCCTTCTTCACATCTGAAACCCTGGCCTCCCAGGAGCTCCTTTAATGCCCCAAACATGTACTGTAGAAATGGTTTGGAGCGAGATCGGGACTGTACAGGGCATGTGATAATAACTCTCAAAATAGTTCCTATAACAGGCAAGTGGTGTTGTGAATGATTGTATGTACAGTTCCAACAGACAGATGAGTCTCTTTCACCAGTTGTTGACAAGTTATCAGTCGATTTTCAAGAATCTGGTGTTGCACCATTTAAATGTTTAACTTTGGCAAAGAGTCTCATTGTTGTATTATGCTTGAAATATTCTGTAAAAGTAAGTATATCAGTTTTACGCCTTCACTCACAAGAAATTTCAAAGTTTGACTCGAATGGCAAATCACCAAATAACTGATTTCCAGTAAATGATTAACAGAGTGCCTAAGCGTCAGGCCATGTTATATCAGCTAGCTAAATGTAAGAAAGCATAAGACTTCTGGCCATCTATGCAAATAAATGTTTTTATTGAGACACAGACAACATAAATGGTGCCTGGTTTACCATTAAACCAGACATAACATTTGTTGCATATATCATGTGTATGCACCAACAAGATCAGAGGTTGTTACTGTCACTAGCTTTGGCGGCTTTTGAGCAGACATCCTGCACTCATTACAGCTCTCCGCTCATGTCACAGCTGCTGATTATACAAGGTCAGAGAGGTGTATTGTTTGACTCACCACCAGTGTGTACAGCCTAAGTGTGTTGCCACAAAATTATGTTCTCATCAACAAATCACTAAATTCCATTGTTCCCAACGACCGATAACTGATTACCATTGCTTGTTGCATTCTGCTCGTTTTCAATCTTGTTAAATTTTATTTTTGCATATTTGATTTGGCGCATCTAGCCATCAAACCCATATGAACCGATATAGAACATCCTGCTCATTTAACCACAAGAGCATTAATGAGGTCATGCATAAATGATAAGCACGGAGACCTGTGCTCCTGTTTGTTCAAAGGTGTTTCAGTGGGGTTGTGACCTGGGGTCTGTGAAGGGCACTCGAGTTCTTTCAATCTAATGTTTGTTGTTGCATGAGAGTATTGTCATGCTGGAACAGGTTTGAGCTTCTTAGTTTCAGTAAAGCTAAACTGTAATTCTACAGCATACACACATTCTAAACAGCATTAAGACACAATTCTGCGCTTTCAACTTTGTGGTAACAGTTTGGGGAAAGTACAATTTACAATTTCAACATTTGGAACCTCATTATACACCTGAGCAGTTGAGCATTAAGGGCTCAAGGGCCTCGCTCCCCCAACAATGGCAACTTGGTGGTAGTGGGGTTTGAACCTGGCTCTACAGTGTCTGAGAAAATAACAAAATAAC
Organism: Clariallabes melas; assembly: GCA_030014275.1. Classification (NCBI taxonomy): domain Eukaryota; kingdom Metazoa; phylum Chordata; class Actinopteri; order Siluriformes; family Clariidae; genus Clariallabes; species Clariallabes melas. The sequence goes on from JAQMYI010000009.1 coordinate 22,426,682, forward strand.
AAAACCGAAAACAAAATAACAAATTTAAACACAAAATAACAAAAATTAAAACAAAATAACAAATTTAAAAACAAAATAACAAAGTGAACAATCTTGAGAGAACAGTCTTGAGTGAACAATGTCTTTTCCAATCAGCGATAAGAATTTCATTCGCTAGCTATACCTACGTTTTCCGGTTTGGCTGAATTGTGTTTTCTCATTTGGTAGTTTGTTTCTGGATATGTTGTTATGTTGTTTTAAGTTTTGTTATTTTGGTTTTGTTATGTTGTTTTCAGTTTTTTATATTTTGTATAAAATTGTTATTTGAATTTGTGATTTTGTTGTCGGTTTTGTTATTTTGTTTTCGGAATTTTCATTTTGTTTTTGAATTTGTTGTTTTGTTTTCGGTTTTGTTTTATGTTTTTGAATTTTTCATTTTGTTTTCGGTTTGCACGTCTCTGCCACCGTATAGCACCTTCCGATCAACAGTCCAACACCTTAACCACTGAGCTTAACTGAGCTACCCCTGACAAGAACCACATATGGACATATTGACGTGATGGTCAGGTGCCCAAATACTTTTGGCAATACTATGTATTTCATACACTGTGCACTTAATAAAAGATAGAGGGTTTTGTGAAGGCATAAACTGTTACTTTGTGATGCCATGACAAAGTGGACTTCTTTCTATAAGGAAAAAAAAATCTTCCTTTGTATATAAAATTTTGAAAATCTAAATTAATATGCTTATGTTTGAATCCATGACTATGCAACTTAGTTTTTTCACATCATCTGGTGACATAAGTAAATATGGATCAGTTAAGAGAGAGAAAAGCTGAAAGGATCTACAGTACACTTCTAAAGTATTGTGTTGAATGATCTCAATGCATTTGAAACAAAAGATGCACATTGCCACTTCCTTCCTTGTCGGTTTGAGAGTGTTTGCTGCTCAAGCAGAAAATAGCATGCACAACCACAGGATAGACTTTATTTAGAGTCAGTTCAGTCACTCACTCAAAACCAGACATCCAACATGAGACAGGTCTTGAACCAGGCATCTGCTTTAGGTGGGGCTGAAATTTTACTGGGGAAAAAAAAAGATTGCATCTCATCTCAAACTGCAGTCTTTCACACTGATATACAAAAATACTTTAGTCAATTCCTTAGCAGACCAATGGTTTCCTCATAGCTGTCTCATAGCAACACTGTTTTGTATTGTACCCTTGGCGACCTGAGGTCATTGCGGAACCTCCTAATTACTGATTTGACGATCAGCGCTGATGAACATTTCTCATTGTTAATAATGATATCACACAGAACACGGTACACATATAAAACACAGTTTTAAAAAAAATGTCAGTTTATTACTTTATAAGAAGACTTTAATAGTTCTTCTACAATATATTTGTAATATGACATTAAAATGTATTTCTAATACGTGATACATTACACATAGTTATAATAAACTATCAGTATTCATTGTTTATAAACATTATGAACTACATTTTAAGTAGTTTTAATAGCTCGTTATATAACTATTGAAGTAGAAACCGAGCCAATTTTTGTACATCATTAGATGATAAGGAAATCAAGGTACAAAAAAAAAGAGCTAGTGATATTTTGGCATTTTTATTAAGAATTATTATAAATCGAATACAAATTTATTTTAATTTCCAGTTAGTCCATGTCAGTTTCTATTTATTACTTAATTATAAACAATGGTGTAACGTCTTATGCCTTTTCATAATTTTTTTTTTCCATATTCATGTATTATAAATTTTAGGTATGAATTCATAGGTTTACATATGTTAATGACCATCAGACCATAATGACAAAGAACCCTTTGCTTCCACACTGCCACTTTATCTTCAGTGCTGCTTTCCACTACTTTAAACTCCTTCATCCACATGTGCACATTGCTTTTGTTGATGGTGTCACCTCTGTAAACATTATGTTCAGAATGGGAGACCCTTTTGTCATCAACTACGACAAAAGGGGATTTTCAAAGAGGATTCGAGAGCTGGGTTCAACGATGGTGCAAATGCATCACTTGTGATGGAGACTATATTGAGCTACGCTACCAACAAGTGCAATTTGAACAGCCTCACTTACTTACTGATTCTGAACACTTACTGTATAAGATACAGGGTTGTTGGAAGCCTGGAGCCTATAGTAGGGAACTCAGTGCAATCCATTGCAGGGCAGGGTATCTGAAAATGGCAATTAGCTTAATCACATGTCTTTGGACTGTAGGAGGAAACCAAAGTAACTGAAGGAAAATCTCCAAGCATGAGAAGAACATTAAAAACTCATGCACACAAACCCATGGCAAGAATTTGAACAAAATGTTGTTTCCACTTTTGCATTACTTATCCCTTGTATAAACATAAATATAGATTGTAATGCTACAGCATACAAGGACATTATATACAATTGTGTGCTTCCAATTTTGTGTCCAACAGACAGTATGGGTGTAATAGTCAGGTGTGCATATACTTTTGATCATAAACTGCTTTTTTTTTTTTTTTTACCAAAATGAAAATTTTCTCGCTTTTTACTTTCGGAGGAGTGAACTGTTGAAACTTGACTTGTGAATGTGATACATGCGAAAGAGGAACATTCTTCAGTACAGAAAACCCATCATTTTCACAACTATGCATTGCAGAGGATTATATTTAGCGAAATAATACAACGTGTTGGGTTTCCCAGGCTGCCACATATTTTTAACATCATTACAATTACAGACGCAAGACATGCTTATAAAGATGTGTAGCTCAGCTACATAGAGCTGCTCTGTTCGTCTGATAAACAAATATTGTCCCCTCTTATCTGATTGGACACAAGACCAGAATCATCACTGATGTGTGAATGCAGTATATCTTCTTATTGGAAAATAATCACTATGACGATGACATTTTTAAAGTGAAATTACTAGACTGTTTTTTTTTATTTATTACATTAGCAAGATCTTGCAATCTGTGAGAGTGTTGCTGTGTGTACTGTAAGTCCTGAGGCCTCTTCCTGTGTAAGGAAGTGCACTTTGTGTCAATGAATAAACATAACTTTAGTGATACCTACATGAAATTTCAGTTATCATTTTAGTGGAAATGCATGCACATTTCTTTAAGATGCTATATCATATTCTTTTTTAACAACGTAACATAAATCTTAGAGCTCTCCAAAATCACTTGTGTTTTAGTGCTTTAATGTTTCACTCCCTGTGGCTTTACATGTAAATGTGCTTCTGGTCCCCCACATCCTTTTTGTGAAAGTGCATTTTTGTAGCCAATCAGAGAACACGATACAGGACCTTCGTCAAAACAATTTCCAGGAGCCGAGCTGGTGGAGGGGTTATGCAAATGGCTCCACACTATTGTTTTTTTCCTTCTTGCCTGGAATGACATCACCATAGGCAAGCAATTTGAACAGTGTGTTCAAGCACATGTTTTTTTGCAATTCCCACCTGATTTACAAACCCCGCCCTCTGGTGGCAGTGGCGGTCCCAAGCCTGGATAAAATAGAAGGGTTGCGCCAGGAAGTGCATTCGGTGTAAAATCCTGTGCCAAGTTGTTGTGCGGACCAGATGGTCTGCTGTGGCAACCCCTTAGATGGGAGCAACCAAAAGACTAGTTCTACACACACACACACATGAGACTCCAAATATCCAAATTTAATGCAGAGTGAATAAGCATCAGGGCCCGTATTCACAAAGCCTCTTAGAATTCTCTCAGAGAGCTCCTATCTTAGCCTAAAAAGTCCTAGCTGG
>JAQMYI010000009.1:22430526-22440698 GCA_030014275.1 Clariallabes melas
TTCTAAGAATTTTCTTAGAATTTCATCACTAGGAGCAACTTTTAGGCTTAAGAAGCTTTGTGAATACGGGCCCAGAATTCTCCTTCGTGACTTTCCCATCCATGTCCTCATATAACATCTTACATATAAGGAATATCACATAAAACAGTCTGGGTGTAAAGCATGGGTAAAATAACCATCTTTTAGTAGTGCGTTCATTTCTCTAGATTATATGTCTGTGGAAATAAACAATTACGCATTTCAAAGCGGAATGTTTCTAAATGCTGACAGACAGACGACGTGGAAAACTCAAAGCCGCCTGCGCCAAAAACCGTACACGACGGTTTTGCTGTAATCAAAGACGGCATCAAAGTGAAGATGTCTTAAAATGGACTGTGAAAAAAAACAACAACAAAAAAAAAAACCTGTTGCTGAGCATCAGAGGATGAAATTAAACAGCCGTGAAAAAGTAGGAGGAAAAACGCTTCCGATGAAAGAGTGGGCACCTGACTAAAGTGAAATCTTTTGCACAGTAATCGAGTCTCTTGCTCTCTCTCACTCTGGGTGCAAAGGATTGTGGACAAAAAAAAAGCAAGACAGGTGCAGACTCTGCCACAGCCTGATTATCTTTTCAGCTGTGTTTGGCAAAAGGGCTGTGTATAAGCTCGTGTCCGGATCTGCTGTCTGCATGAACAACAGCACTGATAAACACCTGGGAAGAGAAGAAACAGATAAAACAATAGGCGCATGTGCTTCATTCAGAATGACACAGGAGAGGAAAGGAAAGGAAAGAACACGAGCGAATAACACATTCCTGGTTGCACACTCTCACATACAAAAGCCGAGCTCAAATGGCCCCTTTCCCCCCCTCTGGACATCCAATTTTGAACTGCTTTTTTTTTTTTTATTACACACAGAACTTGTTTTGCAAAATTGCAACTTAAAAACCTCCTTATCATGTCCTCTGTTCAATTTTGGCTTGCTAGTGCAATTTGTAAGTCTTGTCTTCAGTTTTAAATATACTGCATGTCCTTCTTCATTGTGGAATAAAATGCTGTTACATTTCAGAGTTCTCTAGCGTACCCTAGCTTTATCACTTGAGCTCCTGCATTGTTAGCTTTCAACAATTTATTTGGGCGGCGGTAGCTCAGAGGGGTAATGCTCTGAGTTTTATCAGAAGGTTGAACAATTAAAACCACCCCTCTGCCAAGCTGCCACTGTTGGATCCTGTTGGATCCTTGAGCAAGGCTCTTAACCTTGTCTCCTCCAGGCCCACCGTATCCGGGCTGACCCTGTGCTCTGACCCAGGCTGGTGTATGTGAAGAAAAAAAATTCATTATATATGTGACAAATACAGGTTTAACTTTATAAATGAATAAGATTATTTTCATCTAAAATGAAAATTAACTTTTATACTTTTCTTTTTTGTGTAGTCAGGGATTTCCTGGTTGTTACCGTGGCTACAGAGGCAGCAGTACGGTGTAAGCTGTATGGAGAATACATTCTCACACCAAAACATGACTCTTTACTCCTAAAAGACAACAAGACGAAGCAGGTTCTCTTCACATGGCCGTATCGCTACGTCAGGAAGTTTGGTCAAGACATGGTAAAGACAACTAGTAAAAAAAAATCTCTCTTTAAAATGTAAAAATGATGCAGCACTTCTTGTTAAATGTCCCCATATCTTGTTTTCCATAGGAAGAATATTGATATTGCCCTTGACATGCTTTATTTCTGTTCTTTCTCCCTAGCTGACTTTTAACTTTGAAGCAGGGCGTAGGTGCGACTCTGGTGAAGGCTACTTTGAATTCGCCACCAGTCACAGTGAGCACTTGTTCACCATCATCGGCGATTCTCTCAAGAAACTTCCAAAGGCAGACGCACCCGGAGCAAAACTGAAAGATGAGGAGAGCACTCGCGAGAATTCGCAGAAACCTCTCACACCTCCGACACAAGTGAAACACCCAAAGAAGAAACTAACAGCAAGTTCTTCGTTGAGTTCTATCAGCGTGAGTAATAATCCCGGCAAAGACAGCAAAGGGAAGAACATCAATAGCATTCCTCCTCCCTCAGATGACGTCCAAGATCCGGTTTATGCTTTGGTTATCAAACCAAAATCACACCCAAAGAGTAGCAAGGACCACAAGACACAGCAACTTGGCCCGCTCCCTGACTTTCTCATCCACACTGAAGAGGAAGAAGAAGATGTTCCACTGCCACCACCCAAACATTCATTTAAGAGCTATGAAGCAGAAACAGTTTACTCAGAAGTGAAAAATTTCGATGGTTATGGACGCAGGAATGAGGCTTTTGACAGCACAGGAGATTTTTTTTATGAACATCATTCGCCTAATCTGACTGTCTGCCCTGACAACATGGACCACCATTCTGGTTCACCGTCTACGTTTAGTTTTTCTAACGACACATCCTACATCACAGGTGAAGAGGAGCAGTTGGGCATGTCTATGGAGCGATTAGCCATCCATTGTGCACCTGATGCCTATGGAGCTGAGAGCATGTACTCACAAGAAGTGGATTATTATGATGATTATGGGGGCAATGCGGAGTTTGAGGACAATGCAGATCAAGAATATTTCTACCCACCTTGTGATCCACACTTCGAAACGGGCCTCTCCAATACTGAGGGCTCTCAAGCTCAGGGATTTTCCACCTATGATAATCTACCCAAAAGGTTATAGTTTCTATGCAATTGTTTTGAGATGGTCCTTTTAAAAATGCTACTGTAGGCGCTTTATGTACATATTTTGTATACAGAAAAGTGAGAAAGCTGCATAACAAATCCACTGCACCCTCTTACTTGTTTCTCACTCATTTAATTGTCAAGCATATAGACTCATCTGACCATATCACGTCTACATCAATGTTCTTTAGGTTCTTTCTATTCCTTTAATTTTTAAAATGCACGCTAGTAGGCATACCAGCTACTCCATATTACCTCTAGGTGTACATATATTTGTGTGTGTGTGTGTGTGTGTGTGTGTGTGTGTGTGTGTGTGTGTGTGTGTGTGTGTGTGTGTATGTGCGCATGGTGCCTTGCAATGGAGGCACCTCCTCAAGAATGAACTCCCACTTCACCCCCTCAAATACTCATGGGATAACCTCCAGATCCATCCAGACCCTGTCCATGATAATGTGATTAATGAAGATGAGTAATTAATAAATAAATATAATTTACTGATATATCAGATTCTGTCACATTCTTTCATACAATAACTTTCATCATGGTTGGGTTTGTGATTTTATTTATTTTTTTGTTATATGATCATTAATAAGAAAATAAACCTTAGTAAATAAAAAATTGCATTAGTAAATACATTCTAGTCTGTTTGCAATTTTAAGAAGTAAGTCAACTAAATTCTAGATGATGAGCTCCAGAATATTGATTATCCTCTCTAAAAGCTTATAATTGAATACAGACCAGTATTAGCTACACAGTCTAAGATTCCACTAAAGAAAACTATAAACTAATTTGCTATAGTGTTCTGCTTATTACCTCAAGCAGCTTGAGCTGGTTAGTTCCAAGTCTCTGATGGTCAAATTAGCAAATCAGTGCTCTGACAAGTGCTATCAAGCATTGATTATCGGGTTTATAACATTGATTATTGGTTACACTGATAATGATTGAGGATCAGACCCAAAGTTATAATGATCATCTGTGAAGCTACAATATGATGGTGGCATGGCAGCTTAGTGGTTAACACTGTCTCCTTGCCCCTCCAGGATTCTACCTTGGGGTCTGTGTGCATTGAGTTTGCATGTTTTTCCCATGCTTGGTGGGTTTCCTCTGGGAACTCCCGAAGACATGCAGATTAGGCTAATTTGTGTTCACAGATTGCCCGCAGTGTGTGAATGCACGTGTCAATGTGGACTGGAGGTCAACACAGTCATGAAATGGGAATAAATACAATGATAATCACCATTGGCCTCCACAGTCCCTATTTGGACTACAGAGGTTCCTAGATGGATGGATGGAAAAGCTATGATGATAACATCCAGAGGCCTGGTCTACTGATGGTGACAGAGTGCTAGAGTTAATTATAGCATTCAGACTCCAGATAATTGACTTGTGTGACGACTGATTCTTATTGCATGCACTGCTTTAATGATTTTTCCAAGTCTTTGATGATCATTTTCATGTCCAGATCCTCAACATTGGGCTGAAGTGTTGATGCTGTAATTGCTATAAAGCTCTAATCACTAGCTTCAAAAAATTGGAAATCTGTTCCTGAGCACTGGTAAGTGACTTGGTGGTAAAGAATTAATGATTGACGCCCAGCATGAATTACAGAGTTTTGATAATTACTTTGCAAGCCCTAATGATGGGCTCCAAAGTGCTGATGATTAATTACAGAGCATTCCAGATAATCAGGTTTTGATGCTCATTTTCAGATCCATAATGATTGACACCAGAATGATAATAATTAAGTTGAAAACAGAAGACATCAAGGAAACATTATTTATGTAATCTTGAGTGCAAATTCAAGTTCCAGTATAAATTTATGCACAATCTTTTTAAATCAATTTGAAAGTTAACTCATATGGAATGCTCTGTTTTATCATCATAAAACAGACATAATAATGTTTCTTATCAATAAGGCATTTAACATAACTTTGGCTCATTGTTTAATCGCTATCTTATTCCAAATAATGTACATGGCATGGGCATGGTTTGATCCAGGTAGTTATTAAACTCCTATGTTTCACAATTTGTTGAAAAGGTAAAAAAGTATATCAGGTATCAGGTGAATGCATGGATTTTTATAGAAATCCCTAAAATTGCTGTTTAAATGAATCTAATAATTTCCTTTCAGAAGATTTCCATGCACTTTGTTGTATAACCTGCAGAGGGCAATAGCTCTCTCCTGATGCATCATGGAACAGGAGGGTCTGAAGTCATTCTGAATACTGAATGGTGCATTTAGGACCTAAATTACCACTGAACAATGCATCAGACACGATTCAGCAGAGATACAGACCATGTAAAGTGGCTGTTATTTTTGTGAGGTGCTCATAAATGGCCCTTTCCTTTTGTAATAAAATATATAAAGAGGGATGATTTGGTTACTTATGTATATATAACACACCTAAATCCTATTTGAACAAGGTGGAGGTTCTTATTTCAGTGCAAGCTGCTGCATATCATAAAAATAAATCAAATTATTATAATGCAGGTGTTTATGGTAACACATGGCGTATTCACTCAATATGGTTTGCAGGATATAAAGAGCAAAAGCAGTAAGTATGGAAGACTTACAGCAAGTGTATATTTTTTATAGGACTCTCCCAGTGACAGATTTGAGTGTTTAAATACTCTTGACACCAGATACCCTGGATTGTGCATGGAGACTTTTTTATTGTTATTCTAAACTGTAGAATATCCTAATGGAAAAGTTTCGTAAAAATTATATATATAAAAACCCAAATAGAGAAGTGTATTTATAGCAAATAGAGAAGTGGGTTTAAAATTGATATACAATACAATGCCAGCAACTGTGCTGGAAGTGAAATAAGTGAAGATTATTGATTTGAATAATCTGAGCTTGTCTTTTTGTCAATTTCAAAACACAGAATAACTGCCGATCATTTATTTGGCACTAGTCTAGAGTAGCAAATAAGCTTACTGAGTATCGAGACTGTTTTGTAAAAACCTGGATGCCGATCATGCTCTTTTCTCTACAGTAATTTTCAACCAGCAAACACATAGAATGCTTAAGGATTGTTAGTGTTGTCCTTCAATCCTCCACTGCTGGCTTTGAAAAGAAGAAATCCCCAGTAACTCATCATTTCAACCTATTTCAAAAGGGCTCTGCTTTTACTGCAGAGCTATTACTGTTTTATAACACCCAAATACACAAGCATATACCCTTTCACATACACATATTAAATTTACATTTACGTAAATAAATAAATAAATAAATAAATAAATAATAATGATGATGCAATGCAAAATTTGTTCAGCTCAATGAGCTCTAAATGTGTACTAGGTTTCGTGTGCATACAGTACGTGCAAGTGTGTATGAGCTATGCAGCAAAATCTTGTGTAAGGCCCCGTGTCATGCGCGGGGCCCAGACTCTCAAGCATCCTAATGGCAGCAGATTCCATTCAGTCTGCCGAAAAAATACTTAGAAGAACAACTTAGAAGATCATTATGACGACATAGGGCTGAATGCATAAATGCATAGGGCAGAAAAAATAAAAATAAATACATAAATAAACAAAAGCAAATAAAAAATGCATTAAAAATCAATTTGTAACAAAAAGTATCTACAAAGTCTTTTCCAATAAGGTCAACATTTTTATTTCACATTATATTTATATATGGCTTCCATAGCTGATCAAAAATGTTTACACATGCCCTTTAAAGGTACTACCTAGTAGACATGTTGCATTCCTGTCGGTTAGTCCTGTTACCTCTTTAGATGGCAAGCTGACCTATAACTAAAGGGCCCAGTTCATGTGTAAACAAATTGTAATACAAGACTGCACTGAAAAGAAATAAAATGTAATAACCCTCAGGAGTGGCGTGCAAGAGCAGGTAAGCCTTATGAAATGAATGACTAACAAACATAGGCATGGGAAGAAAGAAAAAAAACACGAGAGGTGTTCAAGTCAAACTGGGATTTGTGATGAAATTGCTCATGAATGAGGGTGTAAAAGCAATTGAAATTTAAAGAAGCACAATACGATGATGAGACTCTGACACAGAAATCATTTGGATTAGGGGTACACGATTTGATAAAAAAAAAACTTTTACAGAACGATTATTTTTGACATTATTTTGACAGTTGCTATTTAATAACTATTAAATGTGGAATTTTGTATTCAAATATTTACCTAGGCAAATAATTGGACAAATGATCACATTGAGAGGATGCTTGACAATATACATTTTTTTTATCTCAAAATTATGAAAAAACACAAACACATACTAGGCCAGCACAGTGGTGTAGTGATTAGCACTGACGCCTTGCACCTCCAGGGTCCGGGTACGATTCCTGGCTAGGTTCGATTCCCGCCTCTGTGTGCAGGGAGCAGGCATGTTCTCTCCTTGCATGGTGGGTTTCTGCCAGGGAGTCCGGTTTCCTCCCACAGTTCAAAGACATGCAGGTTAAGCTAATTAGCGTTCCACAAATTGCCTGTTGTTATGGAATGACAGACTCCACAGAAAAAGATGTAGAAAACCAGACCGGGCGATTTATTAACAATGTGGATAAATGGATGAATAAAGATATTGACCCGCAATGTCTTAATTGTGATGAAGCTGGAGCTGGAGGACGGATAACCACAGACTGGAGGAATGACGAACACAACACGGAGGTACAGTAGGTAGACAGATGAGACGAGAGGGTAGGAGACGAGGTGTAGGAAGATTGCATAGAAGCGTAGCTCATGGAGGCCTTGTCCGTATTGGAGACTAGATACTGAGTGAAGGGAAGTGAGGTGTATTTACGTAGTGTTTCTTGATGAGGTTCAGGTGTGTGTGATTAGAATTTGGGTAATTGGAGATGTTGACTGAGGGCGGAGCCTGGCGTTTCCATGACAGAACCGCTCAGACCGCTAACCGCTAATACGCTAGGACACGAACCGCTCCTGAGGGCTGCTGAAAACGTCGCCAGGGTGGACGACTCCTACCTCTGGGACAAGGCATTTGTGAGTGTTGTAGATGGAATTTCCTGAGGAGATTTGGATCAAGGATGTCTGCTCTAGGAAACCCAACTCCTCTCCTCAGGACCATACCCCTCCCAGTCCACAAGATACTCGAGTCGGCCACCTCAACGACAAGAACTAAGGATCTCCTTCATGGCATAGATCATCCCATCTTCTAGATCAAGAGCTGGGGGGGTTCGTCTTCGGGACCAGGCTCTGAGGATACAGGAAAAACAGGTGAGTGAAACGTCTTGAGAAGGGAGACGTGAAAGGTGGGATGAATTCTGTATGTGCGAGGTAAACTTAACTTATATGTGACGGGGTTGATCTGGGCGATAATTTTCAAGGGACCGATGAATCTGGGACTCAGCTTCTTGCAGGGCAGTCAAAGATGGATGTCATGTGTGGAGAGCCAAAACTTTTGTCCAGGCTGGAAGATAGGAGTGTTTACTCTCTTCACATCGGTGGTGATGCATTGTCTTCGGACTGCTCTCTGTAGCTGTTAGTGGGCTGAGTCCCAAACCCTCTAACTCTCCTGGAACCGGTGGGTTACGGATGGTACCTCTGATGGTTCTGCCTTCCAAGGAAACAGAGGAGGTTGTTAACCGAGTACGCACTAAAATGGAATGAGTCAAGTGGAAGGTTGGCAGAGTGAGTTTTGTTCATACTCAGCCCAGGCAACAAACTGTCTCCAGGAGTGCTGATGATCATGACAGAAGGTACGGAAATATCTGCCTATCTCCTTGATCTTACGCTCGGTTTGGCCATCGCTTTTAAGGGTGGTATCCAGAAGACTTACAGTCACACCCAGGAGTTAAATAAAGGCTTTCCAGAATCTCGACACGAACTGCGGTCCTCTGTCCAATACAACATCCTTTGGGATCCCAAAAATTCTGAAAACCTGGTTGAAGAAGGTCTCTGCTGTTTTTTTTTTTCGCTGAGGGAGACCTTTTAGAGGAATCAGGCGACAGGACTTTGAGAACCGATCCACGATGACCAGGATGCCCCTAGGTGTGACCAAGGACGCTGGGGAATGGGTAGGGGTAGCAACTTTCCCAAGGGTAGGTGTCTGGGTGTTTTGGTCTTAGCACATTCTTGGCATCCTCTCACATACCTCCTGACATGTTCGGCCATATTTGGCCACCAGAAGCATTCTTCGAGCTGTGAGAGGGTTTGATTGGCTCCGGGGTGACCAGTGCCCAGTGATGTGTGCATTTGATGAATGAGTGGATCACGATGAGTCGCGGGAACATAGATTCTTTTGGGTGGACATCCAGGTGGAGAGGGCTAAGAGGCAGTGGCTTGTTGTATCTTCCAACCCCCACTGAATAGGAGAGACAAATAGGGTCAGGGGAAGAATGGTGTCAGGGGTTTCCAGGTTCTCGTCAAGCTGGTGGAGGCGGGAGAGAGCATCTGCTTTGGCGTTCCTAGCTCCTAGCCGATATGAGATGGTGAATCGGAACCGAGTAAAGAACAGAGCCCATCTGGCCTGTCGGCGGTTTGGGCGCTTTGCTTCTCGTTGGTCCGATGGTCAGCGAGGACCGTGAATGGATGTATTGCCCCTCCAACCAGTGTCTCCACTCCTCCAGAAGCTCCCAGTTACCTATGTCATAATTTTTCTCTGCCTGAGACATCTTTCGGGAAAAGAAAGCACATGGAAGGAATTTAGATGGCTTCCCCTGCTGCTGTGAAAGTACTGCACCCACTCCGGATTGTGATGCATCGACCTCAACGAGGAACGGTTTGTCGGGATCCGGGAGAACAAGGATGGGTGCTGACATGAATGCTTTTTGGAGAGTATACATGGCCTTTGTGGCTTCGGGAGTCCAGGATAGAGCCTTGGGTTTGCCTTTTAGAAGATCAGTAAGTAGGGATATGAGAGAGAGCTATAGTTCAGAATGAACCGTCTGTAGAAGTTGGCAAACCCTAAGAAACATTGAAGCTGTTTGAGATTAGATGGAGTGGGCCACGTCTGAATGGCCTCCACCTTCCTCTCGTCCATTTTAATACTAGCACAGCTAATATGATAGCCTAGAAAACACTTTTCTGTCTTGGGAAACAGCTGGTGTTTTCGAAGCCTCCGGAGAACTACAGTGATGTTCGGTTTCATTTCGGGAGTAGATGAGAATGTCATCAATGTATACCAGGACAAACATATTTAAGCACGGCCGGAATACCTAATTCATGTAACCTTGAAATACTGTTGGGGTGATGAACACCGTCTTCCATTCGTAAGATTCTTCCACCCTGGAGATCCAGCTTTCTGAAAATCCGTGAGCCTCGTAGTTGTTCTAGGGCAGCAGGAATGAGAGGAACTGGATAGCTAAACTTGACCTTTTTTTTAATGCTCTGTAATCAATGCACGGCCGGAGGTCCCCGTCTTTTTTACCCATGAAGAAAAACTAGAAGCAGCAGGGGTTGTGGAGGCTCGAATGTACCCTTGGTGAAGGGCCTCCTCGATGTACTCTTCCATGGCTTTCTGTTCGGGAATAGTCAAGGAGTAGATTTTCCCTTTGGGCACTGG
>JAQMYI010000009.1:22481117-22494741 GCA_030014275.1 Clariallabes melas
TCCTGGGATAGGCTCCAGGTCCCCGCGACCCTGAATAGAGGATAAAGCGGTATAGAAAATGAATGAATGAAAGATCTTAACTCAATTTCAGTCATTTTCTCTGTGAGCTGCTTTTGATTAAATAACATTAACATTAAGGCATTTGGCAGACGCCCTTATCCAGAGTGACTTGCATTTTTATCTCATTATATTTCTGAGCAGATGAGGGTTAAGGGCCTTGCTCAAGTGCCCAACAGTGGCAACTTGGTGGTCGTGGGGTTAGTTTACATAGATACATGTTATTGGCCTCACTCATGGATCTGCTATAGAAACTCCTTTGGTTCATTTAAAAAAGAAAAAAAAGTTTGCTTGTTATTGGCTTTACTGTTGATTGGTTGGATTACAGTATTTTTCTTCAGATCTGCTAAAATACTTTCCAACAGTGGACAATCCATGCTATACAGTAGGTTATGGGTTATAGGTAGGCATTATGTAAATGCCATAATCAAGTCCTTACTTTAAAAACCAAAAAAGTTAACATCTTTTATAAAAAAAAAAAGAACTTGTGTGTATCCATGTGCTACACCCACCACTTTTAGGCTAGTACCCTCAGTTACAGGCTACTTCAAAGTCTATGAAACATACAGTGATTTCAACCAAGCAGGTGAACTGAAAAGTGCATTTGATGATCGAGCACTCTTCTTATATCATCTTTGTGGGGAACCATGTTTATAAAAGATTAAAGATTTGCATTAAGAGGCTAAAAACAGTCCTTGAATCCTCTCCAAGATGATTAAAGCTGACCGTGGCCACGGCAGACGTCAGACCGTAGATCCTATTGTATTCCACATTCATGTATTCAAATCTGATACAGACACACGGTTACACAGTCTGCTGATTTAACTCTTGTGGACAGGTGTGTGGGCGGAATCAGAGCCATGGTGCTTGAGTCATAGCAGAAAATTTGCAGCACTATTTATTACCTCTGCGGGTGTGTGTTCTCAAAGGCTCTGCTCACCGCTTCATTTAGCTGGAACACTGAAATAGGGAAAATTGTTGAATAAAAAAAGGGTTACTGCTTTATGATTCAACTATAAATGTTAATATCGGACATTGTGTACTTTAACCTTGTATTTGGTTTTATTTCATATTAGTATACAGGCAGAGAGGCTAAGAAAAACAGCAGTACTGTTCTATTCATTGTGGACTACTTCTAGTGGATGGAAAGCATAAAAAGTATACTAATATATATATATATATTTTACAAGGCCTTGCAGTCGTTTTGTGTACTGCCGCTGGAGCTCATGCCACTTTAACAAGACAAGCAACATTATACTTCATATGCTTAAACCAACATTTTTTTTTTTCATTTTATTTGAAGTTAAACTACCGGTTGCATGCATGTACTGTATCCACCAAGTTCCTTTTAAAGTCTGGTTACCATCAGAAGTGAAAAATCTTCTTTTAAAGATTTCATTCTAACTGCAACACTATTGACATGGAAAATGACATCTGTCGAGTTATCTCAGTAACAGTATCTGATTACAAATTAAATTAATTAGGCTTATCTCATATTTTTTCTATGTCACATGGCTATCAAAGAAAGTAATCAAAGCATGACATTCACTGTTTGAGACAAGAGATTAGATAACAAGGCTTCAAACATATTCAGGCAAAGGGACTGTTTTCATCACTGTGTTTGATCAACTGGCTCTTTACCTTACCCACCATGATGGTGTCAAAGTATATTATAGGGCTAAAATGATGTAGAGCCCTGACTTCACCCCTACCCCTAGAAAACACTCCTGATCATTTTAACAACACCATGTCTCCTTAGTAAAGTAATTGCTTCTAAATGGTTCCAAATTGCCTCTAAACCACCCATGTTGTGTTTCCATCTTTCATTACTGCTAGTTAATGTGAGCATGAGCTTCCAACAATGTGCTGACAGGTTCATGTACTATATGTCACCACTTTTTCATGACTTCTCCAAGCCACAAAACTAACTAGCTTCTAACACAAGGTTGAATCCCAAATCCCTTTCTAACCCATACTGCTCTAGCTTTTCATTTTATGCTATTTGGGATTCAACACATACTAGTCAGTTAGCTGAGACTGTCCTAAAGCAGAATAGGTGGAGACATGAGAAGGAACTTAAAAGATTTACAGAACTGTCCACCACCTCCATTTTTTTCCCTGACCTTTTGGCTAAATAGTACTGGCACAAATTAAAATGACTACTTTCACCCCTGCCAATACTACAAAATCTAAAGGAAATTCTTCCAAGAAATTCCTCCCAGAAATAGTGCCTGTTATTCTAACAGCAACAGTTATTCTAATACATTTTCATCAAAGGTGTCCACAGCCATATAGTCTAATTTATAGGCTGGAGAAATACATTTTCACTGTGTCCTGTTCAGTACCACTGATGTCACAGAGAGCAGACTGACCTCCATCATATCTTAACTGCCAGAGGAGGCAAGCTGTCTTTGAGGTGATGCATGAGTCCCTGCATGATTTACTAGAGGCAAGGAAATGAAGTCCCAGTCCAGGCACTTGATCTTGTCAACCGAGTTCCCATATCCAGTCAAGCCATACCGTTGTGGAGGGGTGCTGCTTTTATCCCTACCTCTGTTACAGTCCACAACTTCAGCTGAAACTGTAATCTGCACTTTCGATTTAAATCCAAAGTGAAAGACTTTCAAAAAAAAATTCCAAGGAAAAAAAAAAAGGTCCTATTGAAGTCTTTTTTTTTATAGCTTGTTTACATAAGGAAGGACTGAAACTTCCAACACAGTAAGATGGAAACAGGGTTTCTTGAGGGCTGTTTGGATAACTAGGGTGTTCTAAGCTTCCTAAAAGGATCTTTTGTAGAAACCTCTTTAATAGGGAGACAGTGTTGTAGGGCTTTGCATAGAATCATTAATTGTTCACCTGGCTGGATAAACCAGAATAGCCTTTTAGGGTTCTAAACTTCAAACAGCCCCATCAGAATCTGACAAACACCATGAAGTTCGCAATGCAGCAGGAAGGGGGTCAGAATGGAAAAAATTTACATTTATCTACCTACCATTTTGTTGCTAATTTCCTGTCATGCACATGACCACATGCTCACTTTGAGCTGTCTTTGAGGTGATCCATAAGTCCCTGCAATCTTCTGCATAATGTCATGTACAGTACTGTACATGGATCGGGATGACCAATTGGGATCATGCTCATGTTCATTGTTAAGGATTCCTTGGCTTCCTTAAAGTCTTGGAAAGTCTTCTAATTAAGGAAACCCCTCAATTGTAGGGTTCTACACAGTAATTAAAAATTTTTTCTCAGAATTAGTGTTCATTGAATAACCATTTTTCTCAATCAATCAATCAAACTTTATTTATAGAGCACTTTAAAAAACAACAAGGTCGGCCAAAGTGCTGTACACAGCCTAACAAGAATAGGTTACATCACAAATAAAATAAGTGTCAGTTTAATAAAACACAGGAATGTCAGTCAACAAATCAAACTGAGTAGAAAGCAAGCGTCAAAAGATGTGTTTTAAGTGATGACTTAAAAACCATAAAAGATGGATTAACACAGACATCTGGCATATAAGTATCTCAACAATTGCAGATGGGTTACCAAAAGCCAGCCTGATCCCACAGAAAAGCCAAAGCACCACAAATCAATAAAAAAAGCCAATATTGAACAAAGGCACCCACTACACCCAGTGCACCACAGCCCGCCACGCACAGGGCCCTGCAGGAGAAGAGTCCAAGGCCCCAGATTCCATTTTTTATCAAGTCTCAATGGGACACTCTAGACAAAAAAGCCTGATCTACTGTACAGAGGCACCACCCCACAACCTACAGTACCCAAAGGATCCACTGCCAATGGCCTGGTGCCAGGCATGACAGCATACCTCAAGGGCCCCCGAAGGGCCAGAGCCATCTTGATAGCCAAAGGGAAACCCAAAACCTGGGTGGTTTTAATGTTAATGGTTTTAATGTTATGGCAGTGTAATTGTGGTTGACCTCTAAACATGTATAATAGAAGCAGTTATATATTAGGATGAAACTTCATTATTATTGCTTTTCTTTAATGTATCTTGCTTTCTTATACATTACATACTGTACTGTATATTGTCATTAAAAAATCTGGTTTGTTAATAACTATTTTATTATATTTGTCTGGGGTTAAAGACAGGTTCTTGATTTTCAGGCTTAAATGTGGTGGAAAAAATATATATAATAAAATAAAAAGAAATAAATGTTGCAACCTAGAAAACAAGAATGTCATGCAACTAATATTAGTCATAGGAAAGAAGTTTGGCCATAAATGCAAGTGCATTTATGCATAAGTACCTTCATAAGTTAAGTCTAAACACAGTGATCTTTCTCCATGGAAATGCAAATGTCTTATAGACTTCAAATATGTTCCACGAAAAACAACTTATCCTTCCATCCATCTAGGAACCTCTGAAGTCCAACTTGGGACCGTGGAGGCCAATGATGACCGTTGTATTTATTCCCATTTTTATGACCGTGGTTGGACAACATGACCCTTAAAATACATTTTTTAATAAAAAAGTTAGAACAGAATTCAAGGGTGTGACTTACACTCCAGGATAACTTCTTCCACAACTTCTTCCATAAAGACATTGCAAGAATTGCCAGGGTGATGTCACATCTTAAGGAAATTTATGACATTCTACACCAGTTTTATTAATTTAAAGCTTATATCTTCTGTTTGGGGTAAACTAATTACAAAAAGGTTGGGATGTTTTTTTTTTTTATTTAAATAAAATGAAAACTAAAAGACTTTTAAATCAAATGAGCCAATATTTTATTCACAATAG
The DNA here is from genome assembly GCA_030014275.1 of Clariallabes melas. Lineage (NCBI taxonomy): Eukaryota > Metazoa > Chordata > Actinopteri > Siluriformes > Clariidae > Clariallabes > Clariallabes melas. The sequence goes on from JAQMYI010000009.1 coordinate 22,485,937, forward strand.
AACATAGCGAACATTAAAAAAAATGTTACAATTTTACACGCTACTAAATGAGCTCATTTAAAATTTAATGCCTGTTACAAGTCTCAAAAAAGTTGGGACGGGGAAACAAAAGGCTGAAAAAGCAAGAAACTTTAAAGAGAATTACCTGGGAGAACATCTAGCATCTGGTCTGTAACATTAGTTACTGTATAAAAGGGATGCGTTTTAGAGAGGTAGAGTCTGTCAGATGTAAAGATGAGCAAAGGCTCTAAGAAGAGTGTGTAAAAAGATTGTGGAATAATTTAAAAACAATGTTCCTCAACGGCAAATTGCAAAGGCTTTGCAAATCTCATCATCTACAGCGCATATCATGTGTGTAAGCGACAAGGCCGAAGACCTTTGTTGGATGCCTCAGAGAAAACTGCATCACTCATCGACATGATTGTATCATTGACATTATTAAATGAGCCCAGGAATACAGTACTTCCAGAAACAGTTCAGTTAAAAAACCAGCATCTTTGATGGTATGGGGGTTCATTCAAACTGTAAAAGAAGAGGAGATGTAAACATGCCCTGTCTCAACTATTTTGAGACCTGTAGCAGGCATCAAATTTGACATTAGATTATTTTGTGCATAAAATTGTAACATTTCTCCATTTAAACATTTATGATTTCTATGTTCTACCCTAAATAAAATATTGGCTCATGTGATTTGAAAGTCTTGTAGTTTAAATTAAAAAACCTTGATAACTTTTCCGGAATTCAGGCTATTGCTATGCGTTAAAATTGCATTAACAATTTAGCGACCCCCCCCCACACACACACCTGCATGTATTGCACATTTGAAAATAAATATTCAAACTGTATTTAATCACAGCATCACTTCGTTAAGTAATGAATAGAACGTGAGGGTTAGTCGTCGACAGTCTCACCTCAGGAGAACATGTAGTGTTTGGAGAGAAGCTTTCAGCTGTCTAACTGACATCAGCAGGAGGATAGACTTACTGCGGAGTGACGGAATGATGAGACGCTGGGCTTCACACACTCACAAACATATCATCATCAGCTCGGTGAACTGAAACACACACACACAGACACACACAGCAATGACACAACCTCTATAGCAAGCTGTGCACGGCTGGTGAACTCGAATCCAGCTGTGTATACCGCCTGCAGAATTGTTCTGGATGACATACACAGACACCACAGAGACACAAAACACACACGTATATAGCACGCACAGGCAATGTGACTCCTATGAAACCCTGAACCACTCCAGCATGGGGAAAAAAGCATGGGAGTGAAATACTTCGTAAAGACCAACAACTGTTTTCTGTGTATTTAATATTTAATGGAAGTTCAGTATTGTCATTATTTAATTCATTTTGAATATTTGCATTCAGCATTAATGGAGTAATTTATTAATCAGTCCAAAAAGTTGTCTGCATTTGTTTGTTGGAACTTAAATCCTCTCACATTTACAAATGTTTTTGGTTTTCTTTGCACTTACTATTCAGTGTATAGTGATAAATCCCCATATTTAGCATATACATGGCATAGCTGAAATTAAAATTTTATCAAAAAATAAAGCTTGTCAACGGATAGCAGCATGAAGTGTTAGACGGCTGTGTTGACTTTGGGCTTGTTAAAATCCAGTGGACCAGCACCAGCAGGTGGCATGGTCCCAAATCATCTCAGACTGTGGAAACTTCACACAGGATTTCAAGTCAATTGGATTCTGTACCTCTCCACTCTTCCTACGGCCTCTGTGTCCTCGATTTCCAAATGAAATCCAAAATTTACTTTAGGCTGAAAAGTAGAACTGTTATCTCCTAAGTTGCTTCTGATGTTGTATCTCGTTCAGCAGTGGCTTGATACTAGAAAATCACCAGTTTTAGCCCATTTCCTGAAGACGACCATGTTTGGTGGCTCTTGATGCACTGACTCCACCCTCACTCAGGCCTTGAATCGGCTTTGCTTGACAATATTCTTAAGGCATTGATTATCCCTGTTGCTCATGCACCTTTTCTTAAAACACTTTTTTCTTTCAGTCAACTTTCTATGAAAATGCTTCAATGCAGCAGACTGTGAACAGCCAGCCATTTTAGTTATGACTTTCTTAACTTTCCCTCCACAAGGATGGTGTCGATGGACATGTTCTGGACAACTGTCAAATCAGCATGTACTGAACTAGACCGACAAATAGACTGCAATTATTCTGTATGAACAGGAATTTATTTAAACTGAAACTCTAACATTTTGAGATACTGTATTTTGGATGTAAGTTGTAATCATCGGAATGAATTCTTAAAAAAAAAATTTCCATTATGTGTATTGAATCTTGATGAGAAAATATATATTTTTTACAATATTCTAAAAATGCACTGTAGAGTGTTAAAAAGCAACTCCCAGATGTAGGGAGGACAAAATCTTCCAGTAATGCGGTTCAGCCATAGCAGAAAGACCTGAGTGCCATTACTTTTGCCCTGATTGAATAGCCAGACTAATTTGTCTTCATTTTTGGATTTGTTTACCATAAACAAATAAGTAGACAAATTACTAGGTAGAAATCTTATTCTAAGGACTACAAGGTTATTATTTAGCATGCAAAGGAAAAGCTCTTTAATCCTCAAAGTAACAAAAGAGACGCTGATTATTTCATGCATAAACACACTGAATAATTATGAGACATAATTGTGATTTCCATATAAAGCAAAACAGACAATGATGATCGTTTAAGCCGTTATTGTTCAGCCCTGGTGTAAGCCTCTGTCAAATCCAGATCTGACTCAGTCCACAGAATTAAATTCGATGCTGGTGGGGAAGGTCGAGGTTATGATGCACTCATAACGTTGGAGGTAATTATTAGTCAGCGAGGCTGCACGGGTCAAACACACTCGCCGAGTGGAGCAATCAAGCCGCCCACCCAATTACAGGAGAGCATGATGGTCTTCATGTCACACAGGGTTTTTCAGTGTATTCAGACAAATGTTTTTTTCCTTTCACATCTTTTTTCCTTTCACATCCATGCCGCACCTGCAGCTGAACCATAAAAGCTGTTGTGGAGAAGACCATCTATTTCAAGTCTGAGTCAAAACAGAGATAGAGAACAGATTATAGGGGTCAAAAAGCAGTGGAAAATGCAATGCAGAAAAGGAAAAACTGTCAAAGAAGTACAACAGCACTAGTTCTGGAAAATTTAAAACAATGCAACGAAGAACACAAGCTGAAAAACAAAGCTTGTTAGGGAACACAGTATTCAAATCGGTGCTAATCGAAAGACAATTATCAAATCAAAGCTAATTTGATTAGATTAGATTGACATTTATTGTCATTGCAACAAAATAGAATTTAGAATTTAATCAAATAACAGAGGTCCACTGAAATTTTGGTTCAAAATGCTTCAGCTATCCAATCTTATGTCATGAGCCAGCACAATCAGCCCAGTACATCCAAGTCATAACTCCACCTGAGGTTTTCCATGCTCCTGGGATGATTACCTGAGCACACCTGTTACCAATCTGGCAATCTACTCATGGCTTTAAAAGGATGCAGAAAGCCTAGTGCTCTATTTTTGTGTTCGACCTCGCCTGTCTTTTGGTTTTCGTCTCGTGCCTAGCCCTCTAGATTGTATCTAACGTTAAGGAACTTAATCTCCCAATGCAAACCCTGGAGAACCCATTAGCCATTCGGGCCCTCAATGGAACCCCTCTGTCTGTCATCACCTGACGTATGGCTCTGATAACCCTAAGGGTTTCTGGTAACCACACCAAAGAGACTTCCTTCTTGGTCATCCTGAACTCTCACTCACCACTGGTTCTCGGACGCCCCTGGACTCATCACAATCCCTGCATCGAATGGGTCAAGAACACCATTCAGGAATGGATCCCTCTGTACCTGTCGTCCTGGCTTGGGTCAGCTAACTGTTCCCCAGCCACATCCTCTATCAATAAGGAGAGGAGTTCCCCGACCTCTCAGCTGTCCCTCCTGACTATGCCAACCTCAAGCAGGTCTTCAGGTCTTCTCTCTACCACCCCACAGACCTTATGACTATGCCATTGACCTCCTGCCTGGACTCGACTCCTCCTATGGAAAGACTGTATTCACTCTCGTCACACGAGAGGGAGGCTGCCGGAGCGGATTCTTCTTTGTGGCTAAAAAAGACCAGATACTACGGCCGTACATTGACTACTGAGGCCTGAATGAGATAACCATCAAAAATCATTACCCTCTTCCTCTAATGTCAACAGCCTTCGACCTCCTGCAAGGAGCCAATGTAATTACCAAACTAGAACTCCTTAACGCCCATCACCTCATCAGGATCAAGGAGAGGGATGAGTGGAAGACTGCCTTTATCACCCCGTCAGGACACTACAAATTCCTGGTAGTGTCATTTGGTCTGGCGAATGCCCCCCGCCGTCTTTCAATCCCTGATCAACAGCATTTTCAGGGACTTCCTAAATATTTTCATATTTGTCTATCTGGACAACATCTTGGCATCTTGATGTTTTTCAGCTAAGGTACAGCTCAGTAGCAGCCCCACTCATCGCTTTCACCTCCACTAAGACCTTCTTCCAGTGGTCTGATCAGGCAAAGGACTCATTCACCAAATTAAAGAATCGGTTCACCTTAGCACCCATTCTCACACAACTGGACTCCGCTTTTCAGTTCGTAGTGGAGGTAGACGCTTCAGACTCCAGGGTGGGGGCTGTCCTCTCCCAGAAGTCGCCAATCAATGACAAACCATATCCCTGCTGTTATTTTTCTCGCCGACTTTCTTGCCGGTCACAGAGAACAACTATGGGATCGGCAACCAGAAGCTACTGCCAATAAAACTGGCGCTGGAGGAATGGAGACACTGACTCTAGGGAACTGAGGTCCCATTTTTCATCTGGATGGATAAAAAAAAACCTTGGATATCTCAAATCAGCCAAATGCCTGAACGCTCGCCAAGCTAGATGATCCTTGTTCTTCTCCCGTTTCAATTTCTCCCTATCTTTCCAGCCAGGGAGCAAGTGCACCAATGCCTTCTCCCACCAGTTTGTCTTGGTCACTGATGATCTAGTATCTATCATCCTGCTGTCGCAATGTCTGTCTGTCACACGGTTGGGATTAGCTCATTTAACATCCAGGCCCTAGTTTGAAACAGGCGGGCATTGAAACAGGAGCCCGGTTCCCCAAAGGCACCACCGGGCAGACTCTTGGTGGTCACAGAATGGGAGCATAGCTCACGATTAGCCTGTCACCCTGGTGGAGCTCGTATCCTCGCACTTGTACAGCAACGCTTTTGTAGGCCCTCTGTCAGCCATGACACTCGCCGGTTTGTTGGCACCTATGACGTCTGTGCTCACAACAAGATAAGTCACCAGCGCATCTCCTCAGACCACTTCCAGTGCCCCACAGACCCTGCTCCCACATTGCCTTAGACTTCATCAAAGGACTCCCAGATTTAGATGGCTACAACTGCATTTTAACCATTGTTGACCACTTCTCTAAAAGCTCCACTTATTACCTCCCCAAGAGGAAGAGGTGGCGGTTCCAGCCCCGTCCCTGAGAGTCTCGGTACATCTGTGCCCAGTATGGCCTCAGGTTCTTGTATTTGTGGTCTTCTGCTTTTATAGCTTGTCCTTGTCATGGTGTGCATTCTGAAATGTGTTTCTCCTTATGTAACGATGTGGGTCCCTCAAGGGGCAGAACCGTGCATAAATTGTTCAGAATGGGCAGATCCATGGGCTGCTACCACACGGAGTTCTGAACAGGCAAAAGCACGGCCATTTATACAATCAGCATTAACGAGCCGCACCTGGTGGAGAGTTTATTTAGGAGTCCTGATACCTCAGCACTTCGTGCGATCATTTAGGTAGCACCGGTAAGGTAAGGCCAAAGAGAAAGAAAAAAAGAAAGAATAAGAAAGAAAGATAGACAGACGAGCTCACTTAAGAGAGGGAGAGAGGCAAAGACCCAGGCTCTGTCTCCCTAAACGCAGGCAAGTGAGAGAGAGAAAGAGAGAGTGACAGTTTAGCATGTGCTCTTAGTTATAGTGCAAAGCACACATTAAGAAACTCTCTCCAATAAATCCTCGGTAAGGGCAAAAGCCCCGAGAGGATATAAGTTTTGTTTCAGTTTCCAGAGCCTCGTCCATTCTCGCGGAGAATCTGTTTATTTTGGGCTGTGACTTTAGTAATAAAAATCATGAGCCTCCTTTAATTTCCTGGTGATAAATGTAATTTAACTAAGTGATGTAGATTAAATGTTTTAATTTGCTGGTCAAGCTGTAAAGTGCCTAAAGATACTCCTATTACTCATCATCTATACCGCTTAATACTGTATACAGGGTCGCAGACGTATGTTTCCTGGGATCCTATCCCAGGAAACATACGGTAAGAGGCAGGGGAAAACCCTAAACAGGGTGCCAATCCATCTCAGGGCACACACATACACCACCGGCAATTTGGAAGGCCAATAAGCCAAATCTTATATATGGTGTTTTATGCTCAAATGATTTATAGGTCACTGTGTGGCTTAATAAACAAAAGACATTCCTCTAAAACTGCCCAGGTACAGAGACTGGATAGAAAAATGAAAGCCAAAAATATTGCCAAAAAATGAGAGGCATCTTGAATACAATAATGTCTGGCTCTTTGGAAGAAAAATATGAAGAAATGAGAGGAAATTCAATGAGAAATATTCTGTGTAGGTACAGATAAAAAGTGATTTGAGACCAGTGTGAGCTAGTTTTGAACTTGGCACAAGTTGATTATCTAGCAGAGTCAGAATTCAGAAACCACACTGACAGCGCTGCCATGTCTACCTCTGGTTTTAACAGAGCCGTGTGGCTTTTGTTGGCTAGTTGGTTTACGTCACCTTTCAATTCAGAATTGATTGACTTGACACTTTGGGATGTTATAAGAAATAAAAACCTTGGTGTTGGTGGTGTGGGGGGTGGAAGGGAGGTGTACAAGTAATTCATCAAGCTTGATCACAACACCACATGGTTAATTATTTTCTTATTGGAAAACACAATCAAGGGTTTTATTCCTTAGCTAACTATACTTGTAAAGTAGTTTAGTTAACACTAAACATTTTGGAACAAGGCATTTCCTCACTGTATTCTTGCAATAGAATTGTTTTTATACTTTATGTATTCTGAGCATAGCATGAAACTCGTTTGTTCAGACATTATAATAATGTGTGCTCCAGTCGCTATTTATGTCTTTCTTTAACAGGAGGGTCAGAGGCTAAAGACAGCCTCGCAGCAACAGGGCTTTCATGTGCAAAACTAAATTGTGCTTTGAAATCCACATCTCACCTCAACCTCTCGCCTTTTATCCAATGCAAAGACGTTAATGTGTCTGATTCATAGCGGCGATTTACACATTAGACCACAAATAACCTTGTCTGGTAGACTAAGTCAAGGAACTTCAGAATTCATTATTCAATTCAGGTCATTATTAAAAAGATGATAAATTGAAGATGGCCTGGCACACTACTGTAAATGTCAAAATTTTTAATTGTGGACATTTTTTATAGTCATGCTGTATGTGAAATCCACACACATTTACCTTGGTATATAACAATTTAAACAATGAATTGCGCTGCTTCACTATAATAAGGTGAGAATAGTCACACTTGAAATTTAATATTCTTTATTATTTTTTACTATTTGTTTTCACATTCATGGTTTATTTTCCAGATGTGATTATATATATTTTAATTACTTTCATACTAATTTAATTCACAATTCATATTTTTACACATACAGTGAAACCTCGGAATGCGGTTTGTGAGTGTTCCGCAAGACGAGCAAAGATTTTTAATAAATTTTGACTTGGAAAACGAACAAGTCATGGTTTAAGAGTACCGAGTATCATGTATCACGCATGCACTTCTTGTTTTGACGCCGAGCGTCACGTGATCATAACTGAGCCAATGTTTTTTCTCTCTTGAGCTGCGGAATCGTGGGTAATTGTCTCCCCTGCTGGGTCTTAGTGCTCGTCTCTTACTGGTATAATCAACATCCGTGCACGCGTGTACTGTTTACTATAACACTGTGACCACATGTGTGCATGTAAAGTATCTTTTATTTTGTGTTTGTCTGTGTGTAAAAGTCGTCCTTTCACGCGCATTTATACTGTTTATTATTAAAAAAAAAGCAAAAGCGAGTGTAAAGCAAAAGCAAGTGTCATTAGAGAGGTTAAAGATCAATTTTCTGTCTCTGTCTCTCTCTCTCAGCCTGCACTGTTTGTGTGTGTATGCGCATCATTAGACACTGTGCCCTTCCCATCCTCCTCTCGCTAAGCCAGTCACGGAAGCACTTTCAGCAAGGAAACCTATCTGATAACGTCATCTTAAACAACACTTTGTCTCCCTCCTCCTCTAAACCATTCGAAATAGCTTCATTACTTCTAGTTAAGTGAGCATGATCACAGGCTAATAAGAAAGACCAAGATTTTCAAGAAAATTTTCACAAACAATCCAGATTTGGCACATTTTCTACCATGGGCTTAATGTGCTGAATGTGCCCATGATCCCATTTATCACGTGGGCATGTAACTGTAAATGGCAATTCGATGTTGACTAAGCTCTTAACTAACACAATTTGCCTGAAAGGTCACTCCCACCAAAGTACCTGCAGTAGATCGGTGATACCATACAGTATATAAATCATGGGACCAGCCATGGCTAATCATGCCTTGACAGATCAACCCTTTTTAAAGTACATAAAACTTCATAAGGTACCCCCTTTAAGGGAAGCTGAGCCTGTTGGGCCTGAACACCTCCCTCTGCAACTGGATCCTGGACTTTCTGACCGGAAGGCCTCAGTCA
>JAQMYI010000009.1:22512349-22524639 GCA_030014275.1 Clariallabes melas
TGTGTGTGTGTGTGTGTTTAACTTTATCTGTACAAAAGTGCTACCCCCACATGAAACATAACAGGCCAGAACACAACAAAACCCAACAATATAAATACTATACTATATCAAAACGGTACATGAGGCATAATGTTTAAATATAACATGTTCATGTGTGTAGGCTGGAGTAGATGTCTTGGAAGTAGATGATGAAGTCTGCACCTCTACCCACTTATAAGGAGCATTCAAGAGAAACCTGGTCTTCAGATTTTGCAGAATAACAACACAGTTATGAGAGTAAAAACTCCCTTTATTTCTCCATATAATCCCCTACTACAATAAAGCACTTATTCCAGCGTTTCAGTGCTTGGAAACCATCAAAGCAGAACATTTTCTCAGTACAGTACTGTAAGTCCCCTACATACAAACATTTGAGTTACGAACCTTTGAAGAGATGAACAAAGCGCAAAGAACAGAAAGTGCAAAGCGTGCATCCCAGAATGTCCGAAAGCAAGCTTGTTCGTACATCAGTGACTTACCATACACCTGAGCCATGATCAGACTTCCTGTTTCATGTCTGAAATGCTGGCCTCACAGGACTTTTTCCAGTGCTCTAAACATGTAGAGTTATCCATGGATTTTCAAGGATCAGGTGTTCCACTTGCTAAATGTTAAAGAGAAATTTCATCATAAGTTCCGGTTTGATCTGAATATTCTTTCGTACATTACATCTTAGTCTTCACCTTGGTTCTTTTCACTCAAGCACCAGCATATTTGCTACCTATGCATTTTAGTGCCTTTATTTCTTATTGCCAAGCTTGTCATCATAGTAGCACAAACCTCCAGGCTTTTAAGCTGCAAATCTGGTCTAAGCTGAGAGTTTGATGTAATCTAGTGTGATCTACTAGAATCATTTCTAACTGTCATTCCTCTAAGGTACAGACAGCTCTCACACCAACCGCTGTCTATCATCTTGAACTTAACAATAATGTGATGCAATCCAGCAACATGACATGAGCAGATTATGCACTACTGCCAATATTTATTATAACGCTGAACAGTTGACTAACTTTCCTCAAGCACACTTTATCACACTTTCTGGTTGGCCAAAATGAACTTTAAAGTCAAATTTAATCCTTTTTTTTTTATTTTTATTTTTTTTATCAGGCTGCCATGTATAACTTGTGCTCAAAAGTAAAGAGTGTGTACTGTAGGTGATCTGAGTTTATATTCGAGACACTATTTTGTTATGGCTCAGCCATTTGTTTCTGTTCGAGTCAAAATCCTCTATAGGAGAAGTAAAGATTATTCTGAAGCTTTATCCTAAAGGCTTGCACTATATGTGGGATTAGTGTGAGACAGTGCAGCAAAGAGAAAGGGATTCTGGGTAAATAAGACCTCAGACAGAGGATTAGGGATGTGTTGCAATAGGCTTGATGCTGCCTTACACTGCACAACTCCATTCCAACACTGAAGTACCAAGGACGGGGAAAATACTGTGAAGTTCTTGATTTGACCAAAGCTGATTGGTAATGCGACAGCACATTGGTGCAGCAGACAATATTGCCACTTCATAGTTTCAGGGTCCCTGGTTCAATCCTGAGTGCAGGTTACTCTCTGAGTTCATTTTTGCACGTAGACATATAGACTAGAATTTGCTCAGATTTCTCAAATTATTTATTTCACCTCCCCAAAATTACCCATGACTGGATTGTTATTGCTAAAGATAAATGCTCATCTAAACATATGGTTCATCGATAAAGTGTTTTTTTTTTTCTTGCTTCTTTAAATTCCTGGACATTTGGATGTGATAATGGAGTCTAGAAACAGAATAATTGGAATAAACAAGCAATGCCAACCCATTTTTTCATTTTTCATTTTCACGAGATGTTAAAAGACAAATCAAATTTTGGCCAGTGAGCTGTATTTATAGCTTTTAGCATCAGCTTTGACGTCATGCTTTTCAGTCCAAATAGCTTCTCTGTGTCTGTATTCATAGAAAATTAATGTCAGCTTCCTCTTCATGGTGTTTATTGGAAGCCGAAATGAGGCAAGACCGTTTTGTGTCCGAGCTCCTGACTAAAAGCTGATAAATAGAACTTGTGTGTAAAAATAGCGAATAATCAATTAGGCTGACTTTTAACCAAACATCCATGTTCCAACAACGGTGCACAGAGTTAATCTTGACTCTACTTTTCTGTAATTTCCAGGCACTAACAGTCACTGGGTAAGAGACAGATGTCTACAAAGTGGAAAATGTTTAGTAGATCTAGGGGAGGCAATGAACAAAGATGAAGCAGTACTAAAATCATAAAATGATGTTAAAAAATTAATGGAAATATTCTGATAAACAAAATAAAATAGTCACAGTAAGCGCAATACACAAAGTAGAAGGTTAGTGCAAACTAGGATCTGCAAAGTACTAGATTAGTGAGAGCTAAAAACTATAAAGTTAGTGTAGACCTGCTGTGGAAATCTATAAAAAAAAAAAAAATAGAAAAGAACTGGAACTAAGTTAGCATAGAGCTAACATAGTTAGAGCTAGGAAGTGCAAAAGAAGTAGAGCTAGGAAGTACAAACTGTAAAAATAGAAAGATAGAAACAAGAAAATTAGCATGGGGTCAAAACTACAAAGCAAAAGGCTAACACAGAGATAGACGCTACAAGGTTAGCATGAAATTAGAAATTAGAAAAGTATAAGACAACAACAAAAGCAACAACAAAGTTCAAAATGAGAAAAGAACGTGAACTACAAAGTAAGCATATAGTTAGAAAGTGAAATACACTATATGAACAAAAGTATTTGGCCAAACCTGTTAATTATTGAATTCAGGTGTTTCTGTCACTTAGGCTCCTTATCCCCTGTGAGGGGCAATCTTAATGCTTCAGCATACAAAGACATCTTGAACAATACTGTGCTTCCAACTTTGTGGAAACAATTTGGGAAAGCCCCTTTTCTATTCAAACATGACTGTGACTCAGAAAGTAAAGACTACACTCTCGGAAATAAAGGTACAGTTTTGTACTAATGAAGGTACAAACCATTGTCACTGGGTAAGTACCTTTCAAGGGCACAGAACTGTACCAATTCTGTTTGTACCATCAAGGACATTATTTGTACCATGGGTAACCAAAATGTACCTTTTGTTTTAGAAACTTGCTGGTACATTATTGTAATGAGGAAAAATAGAATAATATCAGTTTTATATTATCAGAATAAAGATTATACAGTATACGATTTAAGAACTTACCCATGGTAACAGCTCGCTGGAGTCTCCCACTCTGTTCTCTGTTGGATTTTCAGTGTTGTTCTGAGATAAAGCTAAACTCCTCCCACTGTCCAGAATATTCTGTATTCTTTATGTTAAAACAATTATGTACCTCCAATTCAGTTGTACCTTAAGAGGTGAAAAAAAAAATCACCACAGGTCTTTTTCATACCATTAAGGGTACATTGATCAAAAAGGTACAAAACTGTTCTTTGTGGAACATTATTTGTACCACTGTGTACCCTTTTTTCTGAGTGTATAAAGACATGGCTTGATGAGTTCAGTGTGGAAGAACTTGACTGGCCCGAACACAGAGCCCTGACCTCAACCCCATCGAGCACATTTGGGTTGAACTAGAACGGAGATTGCGAGCCAGGCCTTCTCGTCCAACATCAGTGCCTCACCTCATAATTGCTCTGGGCACAAATTCCCACAGAAACACTCCAAAATCTTGTGGACAGCCTTATGAGAAGATTGGAAGCTGTTACAGCTGCAAAAGGGAGACCAACTAAATATTAAAGTATATGTATTTGAATACAATGTCATTGCACATTTAGCCAAACACAGTACTTTTGCTCATATAGTGTAATAAGAAGGTTTAGCATAGAGTTAGAAACTACAGAGTTAAAGATATAGAATAGAAATAGAACCGAAGTATGAAATTAGCTGTTTTAGTGGATGCACTAGCACAGAGTGTGTGTAACTCTAAAAAATGCAGGTTAACGGTGAAAAAAAAAAACATGCTATTGTCCAGTTTCTCTTCCTGATTGATGGTGTGATGTACTGTGTCAGTTCTTGATGCAGAAGCACTGACCTACCATGGAGACATTTTTTTTCAGAATCACAGCAGAAAATTAAAACAGTCTCCAATTTGCTAACAGCAAGGCTGTGTGATCCTCACAACATGGTGCATAAACACAATGTTACCCAAAATGTGTGACAGCAGCTTTTTTAAATTAATTAATTAATTAATTAATTTATTTATTTACTTATTTATTATTATTATTATTTTTATTATTATTATTATTATTATTATTATTATTATATTTTACTGTGATTCCAGGTGTCTCACCTCCAGAGACATGACAGCAAATTGTTGACCTTTACACATTTTCAGATTTCTTTTTCCTTTTCTCTTTCTTTCTTTGTTGCTTTCAATTGTCCATTCTCTCGTTTATTGTCAGAGTAGCTGAAATTGCCTGAGGTGAACAGGAGAATGCCACGGCGATAAAAACAGGGAGATTAAAAAATGTGACAGCACATCTACCTGTAAAGAACTCTGGAAAATCCTTGATGTGAACCTTTCTGCTCCTGTCTTCTACTCTGGTCTATTTCCCTTCCTTTCAATCACAAAAACACTTGACTCTGTTGTAAAAGAATAAAAGTGACAACATCACACAGTTAAGATTTCAAACATTTCATGATTAAATCATGAGGTAAATTAGCAACTTGTTTATTTATCAGCCTGAAAACTATTTAACTGTTTCTTTTGTCATACCCTTTATATACCCTTTATCTGATAAGCAAATTACACAAACTACAGTTGTGGGCTGTGTCCCAAACCACTGTGCAAAAGCATACACGATAATTGAGGACTGTGTCACAAAGGGAGTTGAGGCACGATGAATGTGGAGACGGTTGTTTACTTACTGTCTGTAATGTTTTGGTTATAAATAAAATGTACAGTGTTGTTATTGTATGTATGTCTGTACTTTGAGTCACCAGCAGCTGGAATTAATTCCTTGTGTGTGTCAACATACTTGGCAAATAAAACTGATTCATATTAGTGCATATTTTTTCTTGGTCATATGATTGTTAATCATATGACCAAGTTTTACCCCAATGGCTTCCCATAATTGCAGAGCGGTTAATCGGATGTGTGAAAATGACACATTTAGTTTAATGGAAAGTTTAATTACAAAAAGCTTCCAGATGCAAGTTTGGATAAAACCAAAGTTGTGTGCTCGAGCTACCTTCAAGGGGAATTATTGTTACAAGAATACATTAAAAGGAACACTTGAAAGTGGTGGCTCAAGTAACTAAGGCTCTAGATTGTTGATTGTTGAGCCCACTGTTGATGATTTACTACACCCCATACTACCCAACCACTGCATGCAGTGCTGGTGCTGGAGCTCGGCATTGGACCAGAGTTGGGCATGAGCACTGGGTCAGAGCTTGAGCTCAACATGGGCACTAGGTCTGAGCTGGAGCTTGGCATGAACACTGGGTCGAAGCTGGAGCTTGGCACAGACACTGGGTCGGAGCTTGGCACAGAGCTGGATCTTGGCACAACAGGGTTGGAACAAGAGACCCTGCTTCTTGGCCATTTGGGAAACAACTTGGTGCCAGCATAACATTCTTAAAGCAAGGTGGCGGTGCCAGTACAGCATCCCTGCAGCTGGACAAAATCTTTCAGCTAAGGTGTGAAGCTAGCTTGATGTTCACAAACTCTACTAGCAAATATGTTGGTAAGTAAGGAATAATGCATGATGGCCGATGATGTTATAGGAAAATAATGGATTATGGATTATTACCAAATGTATTATTTTTTATAACAGTGTGGTCCAAAGTATGTTATTCTGTTCATATCACAGTGATATTTCCAAATTATTATTATTATTATTATTATTATTATTATTATTATTATTATTATTATTTGCTATTAATAAGCAATATTTTTACACTTATATCATAAACACTAATAGTTACATATAATGTTATTTATATAATGAATTTTGCCAAAAATGTTATTTCCTGTTATCACTTATGTTCCAAAAAACTGTCCAAATCTTATTGGCCTCTCAAGATAATCTGACAAAATAAATGAACCTTAACATTAACCAGAAACCAGACATCTTAAACTCCTCTATCCTGACTGTTAAAAAGGGGTGAGACTGGAGACTCGGGAAGCTCAGAGACACTGGAGACACTGAACATTTCTTCATTACAATGATTATAGGTTTAGCTTTGTTTAATAACAGCACATTCCAGTAATCTGTTTATTATTAGGCTTAGCCGCTGTAAATGAGCAGTTCCTCTAGAAACAATAATGTAGAATAATAAGATGAAGCAAATTAACATAAACTCTTGTTTTTTTTTCCTCTAAGGAAAAAATAATCAACAGGGTTTGACCAGTTACAAGAATTAAACCGCACATTGGTATGAACTTTATTCACACTGCAGATTAGACAATAGGAAATTAAAATGTTTGCATTAATTATGCATTTTTGTCATTCATGGTCTCACAAGCACATAGTCACAATTTGCATATAAACAGGTTTAAAGTAAAGCAAAACAAATCACTGGTAATATTTTATTTGACAATTGACAGTAATAAATGATGACATCCCTGCTTCAATCTATTCCTCATGTCTTCTTTGCAGTCAATAACTGAGCATAAACTTTTGCATTATTATATTTTTCTGAACCTTTCCATGACTGCCCAATCTAAATCATTAAAATCCAAGTGAGACAACATTTAACAATTTGCCACATGTTTTTGCCCAACTTAAGTCAGTAAAAAGGGTTTAAGGTTCTCTCTCATGAACCGAACAGCAGCTCCTGAACTGTGAGCAGCCTCCAGGACACTGAGAAACAGCCAAAATCATCAAGCTAGTGCTGCACATTAAAAGTAAAAAAAGTTGCTAAATTATTCTCTCTAGTTATTCCCCAGATAAGCCGAGGTGGGAAGCATTCACTCAGCACTTTGACCTCCAAACTAAAAGCATTGATCGTGCGTGGGTGAGAAATGCAGAGCTGTATAAGAACCAGATCATATATCGGGCCCATCACTCCCACTCTGAATCGGCCTTTCTCCGTCCCATCCATTTGGAGGTGGAGCTAAAAATCAATCGCCATCACGCAGCATCGCAATTACCCGACCCGAGGTCGTTTCGAAGGGCCATTACTTCTTGTTTGTTCAGCAAATTACGAAAATTGTCAGGCCCTCTCGCTATACGTGGGTTTTAGAAAGTGATATGGATTGTGTAACATTTCTGGTTCTGACTCTGATTCAAACAAGAACTTGTTTGGAATTCTGGGGAGAAAAAAAAAAACAATGGTTTGCTCAAAAAAGACACAATCTATCAGAAATACTCATAAATACCATGCTGTGTCTCAGAATGAATCTGCATTGTTCTAGGTATCATTGTGTCTGGGATAATATTATGCAGAACAAACTCATGCATATGTGAAGCATTTTGCAGTGTTTTATGAATTATGCAAGGAAAGGGGTCAGTGGTAATTAGCATACACAATGGATGTGATGGTACCAAAACATTTCTTTATATCTACCCCATCAGCTGAAAATGAATATTTTTACCCTCCCTTTTATATTTATATACAGTATAATAGAAGTATTTACATTTTTATATTTTTCCCTAATTTGACCATTCACCAATTTCATCCCAATAGATAGATAGATGGATATAGTACTTTATTAATCCCAAAGAGAAATTGTAACATTACAGCAACCAGTTCACATAATAATAAACAATATTTAAGCAGCAAACAAGAATTGCAAGAATTGCAATAAAGGAGGAAAAAAAGTACAATTAAGGTGCATTAATGAGGTAAAAATTGTGTCAAGTTTAAGGTGCATTAAAGAGAGAAATGCTTTCAATTAATATATAAATATGAAAATACTGCTTTTATATGTACACGTGCATGAAGATTGTATATACAGGTGGGAATGAAAATATACATAAGGTGCCCCAGCAAGTAGAAGACAATGAACCAGCAAGTATGTAACCAGCAAATATTAATAAAAAAAATTATGTAATGAATGAAGGATGTGACCATAGTGCAATGGAAAAAAAAAAAGGATGTAAATGAGCATATTTATTGTGATGTCAAAGAAGGAGCTCCCTATCTTAACACAGAGCGGAGTTTTTGTAAAGTCCATTCAAATTTACTTGAGTATCATTATAAAAAAATGCCATAGTAAAAAGTTTTCTCTCTTTCTCATTCTCTCTCTCTGCAATTGTCTTCATTCTTGATTTAACACACCTGCTACAAAAGTGGGGGAGGCGATTATGCATAGTAGCCAGCTGGTGGCTATAATACTGTATCACCTCAAATACTATGCACCACTCTGGTTATGTAACGCACCACTGTGCCGAAAGCTGGAATGTAGTGGTGTGCAAAAGTACAAATATTTGTTGTATGATGTAGTGAAGTAAAAGTAAAAAAGTGTCCACTAATAATATATCTACTCAGGGAAAGTACACTAACAAAGTAAACATACTTGGTTACTTCTACTCCTGCCTGAAGACACGTACACACACACACACACACACACATACACCAGGGGAGATTTATAAATGTGAGTCATCCTATGACATGACATTAGAGTGTGGATAAAAAACAGAGATCCTAGAAAAATCATCAAGCATGTGGAAAACAAACTAAATGCACACTGGAGACTGGACCTGAGATTCGAACCCTAGACAGCAGTGCTACCTCACAATAGCCAGTAAGTGGGAACTGACAGCACAGCTGAACACACTCATGCAGCTAAAGAATCATTAAGATCTGAGCTTGTGTTCTCTTCATGATAGCACACACTTTTCCATGATGCCACTTAGAAGCACAGTTTAACAAACTGTAATTTAATTACAAAACATCCTTCACATGATTGCCTTTTCTTTGTCAACACATTGCATAAAGAGTCGTCTTTACAACTCTTGATGAACCTTTGTTAACACATCTGGTGTTATGCATTTAAGTGCACATTAAATATGTTTCTTTTTTTTTTTTTTAATCCAGTAATAAGGATGATTTCAATAGGTTTTTCTTATGTTAAAGGTATTCTTAAAAACTGCATGGAGACATCTGGGACACCCTGCCTTTGCACTAGGTGCACCAGGGTAAAAGTTTGATGTGTTGTTTTTTAATAAATGATTATTTATTGGATGATAACCTTCAGAAAGACCTTGGTATGCTGGATAACCCAACCACAAAAATGATCACAGGTTGTTAGACAGTACACATTCCTTCAAGAATGCATCAGGATTTCTCAAACTGCTACTTTAAACACACATCTGTCTCAGTGTTAATTAATGAATGTTTAAATATAAATGATCAGCCGAGCATTATTTCATATGAGCAATCAAAAAAAGCGAAAAGAAAAACTTCTCTTGTTAGTGCACTTGGTGAAGGAGAAGCAGGAGACAGACAAATCAGCAGAAATCCCCTGAGGGAAGAAGTCCGTCTGCAATCGGACACGGACAGCTGACAGCGGGATGAGACCGGTTCGCAGGAGGATTAGTGCAAATTGCTATTATATGCCTTTAGCGACATTGTCCATTAAGGATATAACTATCCATCAATATAATGGTATAGCCTAGTAATGAAATCTGAAATGGTTATCCTGTTAATGTTATATATAATAACATCATAAAATGTTTATTTCCTACCTAGATGTGCACAAAGAAGGCTAAAGGCCCAGAGTGAAAAAAGATAAAGTTTCCAGATTGACCTCAGACTGTTTACTCTTTTTATTATTATTATTATTATTATTATTATTATTATTATTATTATTATTATTATTTATGCTACCAACTGGTAACCCACTCAAGCCCTCTGAATAGGTAACATCTCAAATGAAAGTCACTTTGAAGAAACATCTCAAAGTTTTCATTAAAAAGATCACAAACTATTGTATAAAGATCACTTTATATTGGACGTACAATCAAACAATCTGTGGTCACTTGTAAAACAAAAACGGGCTGTATGTCTGTGAATGAGCCCACTGTAGTCATTCCCGTGAACATTCAGCAAGTGGCACACCAGATCCTTTAAAATCAACCGATAACTTGTCACCGACTTGTGGAAAAAGACAAATTTGTCTAATAACTGTACAAGAACACCACTTTGACATCACAGGAACTGGGCTGTGAAGAACCTCTGTTCTGTTATTTTGCACAATCAAAAGTCCCAGTTAGTTTGTTTTTTGTTTTGTTTTTTAAATATTTTAGCTACTTAAATCTGAATAAAATTCAGTGCATTAGTATTAACACATTTTGTTGTCATGGAATCTAAACCGTAAGTAGACTTAAATGAAATGCCATGAATCTACATAAAAGTCTGTAATATTAAAATTGGAGCAATAAAACATATACAGTTTGCATATAAGTTATATATAAACAATAATAATTGAAATAAACTTTTAAAAAATGGAAACAAAAACAACAAAGGTTGAGAAGAGCATTAGTCAGAGAAGACTTTTTCTTCATTCGGAATCTGCTTTCAATTGCTGGCTGCTTGTCATGCAAGATATGTCAAGTGTCTGATTGAAATTCGGTTCATTATAAAAGCTACTGAACATCAGATATGAATTTCATTCCAAACTTTCCCTCTATTCTATCAGCCTGTGTTCAATAATGTATTTTGCAAGCTCTCAATTTGCAAGCACTTGACACTGACAACGCCAGCGCCTTTTTGAGAGGCCTCGTCTACATGAATTAAAAATCTGAGCTAATTGTCCAGGCTTTTTTGGGCGGGGACGGATTTGTCTGCTTCGCCACTGATAACACGAGCAATTACTCGCAGGCTTTGAAGCCCTGCCTTCTTGATTATTAGCATAATTGATATTCACAACGATGTGACTATGGATTCAGCTGCCAAGGTGGTCTAAGATGAGCGCAAGGAAAAAGCTGGAACCGATGCTAATTTGTTTAGCTGCTTTAGTGAGTTTATGGCAGTCAATCAAAGAGCTATCAGCAGAGAGGGACAGGAAGTAGATGAATTTAGTTTCAGACACACTAATACT
This sequence comes from Clariallabes melas, assembly GCA_030014275.1. NCBI lineage: Eukaryota > Metazoa > Chordata > Actinopteri > Siluriformes > Clariidae > Clariallabes > Clariallabes melas. The sequence goes on from JAQMYI010000009.1 coordinate 22,523,369, forward strand.
AACACTGAGTATCTAATAGGCATTTAAAATATTTTCATATTATGATAATTGGTTTATCCATTTACATAGGTTATTACAATGTCGTGTTAAAAATTTATTGATTTTTATCTACAGCTATTTTTAACCTCTTGAGACCCAAATGTCCTCATGTGAGACATTTTCTCACAAATACATTGTCTACAATTCTTTGTGAGACACATACAAGGACCATTGGATATAAATTCTTTGCCTAACTCCTTTGTGTTTAGAGACAGTGATTGAGTTCATAGTTATCAGCTGCTAAGAGAAATCGTGTGAAGAAATGCAATGTAAACAAAAGTAGCATCTGGGAGGTTAAAAGCAGCATTTTGAGCATGAAGAAATCTTCAGGGAGATTTGAGACTCAACTTTATCATATATTATTATTAAAGTTGGCAGATATTGCTCAAAAAAGAAAATTTTGTTGTGCTTACGTTAAAATGTATTCCACTACAAATAGAAGAACTATTTAAAAGTTTTACTTAAGTAGAAATACTAACCGGCGTCAAAGTGGCTTAGTGGTTAGCACTGTCGCCTTGCAACTCCAGGGTCGAGGGTTCGATTCTTGCTCCTGTGTACATGGAGTTTGCATGTTCTCCCTGTGTTTGGTGGGTTTCCTCTGGGAACACCGGTTTCCTTCCACAGTCCAAAAACATGCAGCTTAGGCCAACTGGCGTACCCAAATTGCTTGTATGTGTGTGTGTGTGCGCCCTCAGTGGATTGGCACCCATTGTCCAGGGTGTATCCCGCCTCGTGGCCTAAGTCTCCTGGGATAGGCTCCAAGCCCCCTGCGACCCTGAATACAGGACAAAGCGGTATAGACGATGAGTGCGTGAGATTATTTTTAAAATTATGTTTTTATACACATACACACAAATAAAATAAAATGCATAGAATTAAAAGGGTGTATACTCATGTAATTTTAAACATGACTGTAAATAAACATAAAACATAAGGTAAATAATAAATTGTATAACTGTATGAAATGCATTGTGATTTAAAAACACAAATAAAACAACAAACAAAAAATTTTAAAATGCAATGAATGCATTTGCAAATACTTGTTGCAAATACCTTCCCTCAGTGACTCAGGACTCACTTTCCGTGCATACTTTTTTTTTTCCCATTTTGGCAGCTGAATTATGTATCAATAAGAGGCAGATTTCAAACCCCCAAAAAAAAGATGTACTGTAAGTTGAATGAGAATCAACTATATTTACTGTATCTCTCTCTCTCTCTCTCTCTCTCTCTCT
>JAQMYI010000009.1:22528375-22540486 GCA_030014275.1 Clariallabes melas
CACACACACACACACACACACACACACACACACACACACACACACACACACACACACACACACACACATTAATATCATTAACTCAATTAATTAATTAATTCCATTTAAATAAAACAATAAACATTACCAAGACCAATATGTACATCATACAACTGCCTGATATGATAAATAGATTTTAAAAAAAATTATGAGAACATAGGGCAAAATATTCTTATGGAGAATGAGTCAATGGAAAGCTGAAAAATAAAAATAGGTTTCAGACAGGTTCCAAAGTGGAGATGGAAATGGAGAGCACTTTAAACACTGAAAGGTGAATCTCTTTAGTTGCAGGATCTAGTGGAAGTGACAGTGGGTCGAGTGTGCAAAGATGAACATGGAAAAAGGAGCCTAGAAAAGCTGACAATATAAAACTTACACTAGGTTATTCTCTACCTGGAAACAAACAGTAGATCTTTGAGTGTGTGGATGATACGCTTTCAGGGTCAGGTGTAGGTGAGAACTCCCGGGCAGACAGAGTCTGTAAAGAAGTGTTAACAAAGGCTGGATATTACAAGCACATGTATAAAAGTCTCAGGAACAATGAAATCAGCATGGCCTTAGGGCCTGAAAGCTTCTGCTTGTTTAATTGGAGGTAAAAATGTGTGCTGTAATTGTTCCAACAATATGAAGGATTTTTTTTTAAACAAATCAGTGGCATTCCCATTAGTACTGCTGGTTGTCTGAATCTGGTTGTTACTATGGCAGCAGTGAACTGAGGACATCAGGAAGGGGGGAAAAAGTGACAACACTGTACATTCTCTGAATACCGTAGATTGAATGTTATGTTATTACATTTGAGAATAGTTCAGTTTATAAAAGACTTTTGAATCTTTGGATGACTTCTGATGCCACCATGCTGCTTCTAACAGCTTTAGATAAACTAGTGAGTGATGTGATTCCTGGGTCTTATAAAACATTTTAGTGTCAGGAACAACTCTGACGTGCTAACAACTGAGACTCCTTCCACTGATGTTAAACACATGACTCACAGTTATACTGTATGCCTTACTTGTCAAACTTTTTCCTGGCATTGTTAAAAATCTGTTTATTGTTAATATTATATAAAATGGAAGGTCTGCCTGTGATGTTCCTTTGTATTAGGTGTTACTTTAGAAAGAGTAATGTATTACAATGAGCATGTTAATATTAACTTCTTGTTCATCTCACAGTTAGATCCACTTTATGAGCCGCGCTGCTATTTAAAAATAATGCACACTTTCTGTTCAATAAGATTTAAGAATTTAACCTCAATGGTAGATAAAAGGACACACTATTGCAACCTATTAGCTGGTAACACTAACTACCCCTTAGAAGTACTTAATATAATGTAACCCACAGTACAATGGAAAAGTCTTGAATGACCCATCATTTCTTCATATTTAAATAAAATTAAATTAAATTTGGGTGGCACAGTGGCATGGTGGTAAGGACTGTGTCCTCATACCTCCAGGGTTGAGAGTTTATTCCCGTCAGAGGTCTGTGTGTATGGAGTTTGCAGGGGTACCCACTCCAGTTTCCTCCCACAGTCCAACGACATGCAGATTAGCCTGTTGTTAATCTGGCAGATTAGCCAGAATTGTTGTGAATGAGTGTGTGCATGGGTATATGTGTGCCCTGTGAAGCATTGGCACCCCATCCAGTGTGTACCCCGACCCGTGCTCTAAGTCTTCTGGGATCGGATCCAGGTCCCTGCAACTCCGTATACAGGATAAAGATATAAATGATGAGTAAGTGAAATGAAATTAGGATGGCATAGTGGTTAGGATGGCGTACTCCAGGATCAAGGATTCAATTACCACCTTGGGCCTGTGTTTGTGTGGAGTTTGCACGTTTGAGATGGATTGGCACCCGTCCAGGGAGAACCTTGCATTGTGCCCATTGTTCAACTGTACTGGCCACGGCCACAGGTACTGCCACCGTTGGGTCCTTCAGCAAGGCCCTTACCTCGTCTGCTTCTCCGGTGCTTTATGACGGCCCCAGGGTTTATAACATATTGGGATATGTGAAGCAAAGAATTTTTATGTATTTTACTGTACTTTATGTATCTATAAGGCTTCTTCAAATTAAACATTTAGAATGATTTAAAGTGTAAAAATAGTGTGTATCGTGTTTATTCTGTCAAACTGTTTTAATATAAATATAAATTCACAGCATTAAAAACTCATTGCTTTATTGGCAGAACAAATAATTGTGTCTATTTGCAAGCTCTGGTCTATTTAATAATGTTCTTCTTTTATACTACAATGAGAAAACTGGCAGCCTCTTTAACAATAAACCTTTTCAGAATACGATTTGTATTTTTTTGTTCTTATAACTGATGCAGAGCTCATTTGCTGAATCCAGGAAAACAGATATTTATGCAAAAAAAAAAGAGAGAGAGAAGAAGACCTCTCAGAGGGCTGGAAGTCTCTCAAATGTCCTAATCACCACAGGTTTTGCAACAAATCATGAAAAAACAAAGCAAGCGAGTCTGTCTACAAAACTACACAGGGGGGGAAAAAAAACAGGCGACAAAAGAACCTGATCAAAATGGCATTCAACACCATCTTGTAATTATCTCTAGGCTGGGACGCTTATCTGAACCGTGGCAGGTATGAGGCGTGAGAATCAGAAGAGAAAAGCGTCGAATTAATCGGAAACAGCGATGGCATAAACAGCTTACATTTCTCATTAACCCAAGGTGAATGGCTAATCGTGAGGAAGACAGCGTAAAACAAACAGTGACAAGCGCTCAAGATGAAATGCTAATTTGTATTCAAGGGACACGCGGGACAGAAATATCAGGGTCTCGTGTGCAACGGTGGCCAGATATATTTCTAAAAGGTCACCTTAGGAACAAATGTATATATGCATGCTTGTGTCAGAACAATAACAGGGGCGTGTTGGTTTTAAAAGCATGACAGCGTTATGCTAACTGTGTGCACTGACCCTGTAGTGGCACGTCTAAACAAAGCTCTTCTTATTTCCAAAATTGCAAATGAGGGGCATTATGGCTCATTAAAAAAATAAAAATAAAAGCGTGCTAAATATCAGCATTATGTTCTCGCATGAATAGAATCAACTAATATATTAATACTGAGGTTATTTCATAGCCTATTACCCATAGTCTATAAACAACATTTCTGGGGTCAGACAATAAGACACATGCATAGACCATGAAAGGATATGCTGCAAGCCAAAAGCATACAAGCTAACAGGGAAATTAGAATTACTGCATATTTGAAAATATTCCATTAAGCATGCGGTTTATTGGCTATTTTAATACAAACCTGTTCAATGCAAACAGTAATTATTATTATTATTATTATTATTATTATTATTATTATTGATGCCACATTGCTATTGAATTCTTGATACTGATCATTTAGAAGATATGAATTACCGTTCTCTACCCAAAATTCTGGTGTATTTCTAGTGTTTATTTTGATATCGAAAAGTCTTCTGTATTTCAGCAGTTTTGTAATGAGTCTCCAGTGTCAGTGTTTTTAACAGTCAAATACCAAGCAGTCAATTTAGTTTTTACATCATAGGAATGTGTTCGGGACAGAGGACATACTGTAGCAATTGCAGATTCTCATTAATAAGCATTTCTTTTCTAGGGAGAAATAAACAGTAATAATTAAAATTATTGTGGTACTAGAGGAATTAAAGGCTTTGACACATGCCTTTATAGAAAAATAGTAACATTTAGGGTGGTGACTGTAACTCCACTTTGTATCTGTTCAGTATATTTGATTTGTGTATTAAAACAATTTATTTTATTATTATGAACATTCTTATGAGTTGAACAGTTTGAGAGCAAATCCTCTTATATTTGCTCCTGTGCAACCCTAAAGACTTACACATCAGATATCAAACATGCCAATGTTGATTATATGAGGGACATTCAACTCTAAGTGGGACTTTTGATTGTGCAGAATAACAGAACACAGTTATGAGAGTATAAATTCCCTTTATTTCTCTATATAATCCCCCTACTACACTAATACACATCAAGGTAGAAAGTTTTCTTAGTATGCCGGAGTCATGATATAACTGATTCATGTCTGAAATGCTGTCCCAGGAACCCCTTTAATGGCCCATTCATGTGGAAACAGCTTGGAGTGAGGTCAGAACTGTATGTGGGATGTGGCATTAACTCCCGCCGAGTTCCTGTAATGTGCAAGTATTGTTGGTGAATGATTGTGTGTACAGTTCTCTCAGATAGATGTGTCTCTTTTGCAAGTTGGCAACAAATTATCCATCAATTTTCAAGGATCAGGTGTTCCACTAGCTGAATGTTCACATGAACGACTGCAGTGGGCTCTGAGCCACCTCAGCTCTGATCATCATTCACAAATATGCAGACGTTTTTAAAAATGTTTGCACCATTCATGTTTTATACCGGTTAAGAGTCTCATCATCGTACTGTGTTTGAAGGCTTCTGTAAATATCAATAATGTATTTTCCATCTACATTTACAAGACATCTCATCACTAGTCCCAGTTTGAATTGAACATCAATTGTACATCTACTATTAAAGCAGCTTTGGTTTCCACCACAAGAAAGTCTTAAATATTGGACGACATTGAGTTTTGCACTCTTTTTTCTAGTTTTAAGAGACTATAATTAACCTAAAACATATGAAGAACGAGCCTGTTTAGCGGATGTTGCGTAGCATTTAAAGTAAATATATACAGATATAAAAGCATGTGTCATTTTTAAATAAATTAAAGGGTAAAGTCTGTAAACGTCTGTACTTGTGAGCTACATTAGCTTTGAAACTTCACTGCAAAACTAAAGCCCAAAATATGAGATGTCTCCGTGTCTGGTCTGTTTTAATAATTTGGTTAAAGCTGTGGAGGACTTTAAGAGTGAGGTTGCTGAACTCTGCAGAATTATGAGGGATGTTTGATCAAAGAATAATATAATTTGATAGTTTATTAAATAACACTAGTTCTTCATCTCAGACCCGGACTTTATTCTTGGCTACATCTTTAGTCATTGGCACTGAACTGCAGCAGTCAGCTCTTTTATCTAAGAGCTTTGTATCACCGCAACATTTCAAATGCATTTGACCACATAACAGCCGATACCTACATTTTCTCCAAGATATGAGAATTGGCCATTTTGTCTTTTCATCTCCCTTAAAATGCTTTATAATCTTGTTTTGGGGTACAGGGCAATTTTTTTTTTCATTTCACACCATTAAACTGAAGAGGTTGCTGATTAGACTAGGGCAGCTCCAAGAGCCGAAGCTTTTTTTTCAGATGGCGTCTTCAGCCTTGCATGAACTCTAATAGCAATCTAAAGCACAAAAGTCGCCCTTACACTCCAGACCCTCTAAACGCTAGCCATTAGAGCAATTCACATCACTTTCAATCCAGTTCCATGTCTATTCATCCTGCCATCTTTTCACCAAATTACAGTTGCTAGGAAACATCTCCATCTGCTTGATGCTGAGCTGAAGCGTTTACACATTCATATGCACTCTATTGATTTTTCACTTCTTTTTCAGTAATGTCACATGCATTTTGCAAAGAAATGGCAGACATTTGCACATGTTTACCCTCTGCCTTTACACACTGACCTATGAAGCGTGAAAAAAACATTAGCACTGTTTAGAGTCAATGCAATATTGTGACTAAGGAAGATCAGAAAATGTTTCAACAAATCTGGACCATTTTGTTTTGGGCAGTTAATTAGCAATTCACCAATTAATAAATAAAATGACTTGACCTTTTGGGGAAATTGTATAGGAAACCTCCAGCCTCCACCCTCATTTGTGTTTCATTTAGTGATTCTGGTGTGCTTTTTCCCCCCCAGTATTTTTGTTATTCATATTCAGCAACTGTGTGCCACATGGATGATACAGGGTGACACTGTTATTACAAGCCCAGTTACATTGGGTTATTAGGGGAAAACTAATCATAGTTAAAGGTTAAACATAGAGGATAGCGTTCAGGTTTAGCTGTGAGCACTTTAATCACCATTTTTTCCCCACCGGAGTGCAACGGCATGTTAATTAAAAAAAAGTCCAGGACAGAAGTAATGGAGACAACAAATGCTGAACTCAAAGTTTCACAATGCAATGAACAGAATACGATAAATACTTGGCTAGACAAGTAGCAGTATTAGCATGCAAGATGAAGCTTCGGCACCTGATCACCGTGCACTACTCATGAAGCGAGACAGCTGGACAAAAAAACTAATACAAACAAACAAACAAAGAAACAAACAAACAAAAAACATTTTTTTTCTTTACACAGAGAATTAGAAAGGGCTAAATTCCACTCATGCCACTATGAGCAGCTCTTTGACTTTGATCTTAAACTTGACATATAACTCAGAATTTAATTACACAACAAATCTTGAAGATAAAAATACCATTTGCTAACAACACTTGTACATTACAGGAACTTGACTGAGTGTTATTGCCACATCCCCCATACAGTCCTGACCTCACTCCAAGACATTTACACATGTCTGGCCCATTAAAGAAGTTCCTGGCATTCAGATGTGAAGCAGGCAGACTGATCAGGGCTTTAGTGCACTGAGAAAGTTTTTGAACCTGATGGTATCCAAGCACTAGTAAAACATTGGGATAAGTGCAGTAGTATAGCAGGGGATTATATAAAGATATAAAGTAATAAATGCAGTTTTTAATCTCATAACTGTGTTCTGCTATTCTGCACAATCAAAAGTCCCGGTTAGATTTAAACGCCCCTCATGTATGTGGAATGTTGTTGAATTGGAATGTTGTTGCCTATTACACATTTACAACCGATATACTTACTAAACTTTATGGCCACATAACTCCTTTATTATCATGCATGTCCATACCATTACAATAAAGGATTGTACTTTCGAGTGGCAAGACACTCCAACAGCAATGCAAATAACCCTGTTATACCTGACTGACTGTTTTTACCAATTTTAACTAGTTGTGACCAAGTTTATCTAGTTGTGGACTTTGGAGCCTCATAGAAATCAACATCATGTTTTGATTTTTTCACACTCTTGATAACATCATCAACCATTTTTAATATCTACAGTTTCACCAGCGACAGCCTTAGAATCACTATTCTTTTTGAAGAAAACTTTGTTTCTCCGAAAACTTTGTAGAGCATGCTTTCCATACGTAGCTTGAATTGAACAAAGGTAATTAAGTTTAAAGAATTTGCTCATAAATGATTAAAACTTTTGGTTATAAAAGGGTAAAGTGATGACTTGCTCACAATACAAGTGAGTATGTTCACTTAAATTGTAAGATTACATAGACATTTACTTAAATTGGGATTTGAAACACATGCTGGATCTCACTAATAAATAAATAAGTTACATAAAAAGAATAAATGGTTCTTTGACAAGTACTTATTTGCTCTCTAGGGTGTCAACTTGCTCAACTTGTTGACTGAATACCTTGAATACCTTGTTCACCCACAATAGAAATTATATAACTATACAAAAAATTATATTATAAATTACATAGTAATACCCTATAAAATAGAGTATTTATTATAAGCTGTCATGTTCAGGAAAGACAGTTGATGTAAGAACACCCATTCTTAAAACATTTTTCTTCCTTACTCCAAACAGCTGTTTGCACTGATATTTTTTGAAAAAATTAAACTGCATTAATTCGCAATTGCATCTTGCTAATTTGGACAATTAAACTCTAGTTTGATGTTGATTTAACCCCCAGTTTAATGTCAGTCTGTGATATGACATGGTGGATAAAGTAATAAAAACTTTTACATAGTATCTGGAAACCAACCAAAGAGGAACTCATCAAGGGCACATTACAACAGTACTGAAAGATAAAGATTTGTTCATTGCACCCCATGGTCAACCCATGTGGGAGTTGAGACATGTTATGTGCCAATTCAAAATGGAGGACAGCCAAGCAGACACAATGCAAATGTTGCTAATCATGGTAATAAACAGACACATATAGACCATTTTGTTCTTCAAAAATTGGGCAACTATTTACTCTTGTACTAATTTCTCTTTTTGACACTTCACATTTAATAAAAGCTCACAGCCATGACACAGAAAAGGTATTTTAATTACTCCCCCATCCCTTTTACGTATAATCATCCTGCTGTCATTGCAGGCAGATCAAATTATTGAACACTTAAGAAGGGTGATGTCAGCATGTAATGGTGTAGAGTTTGTGATCACTTTTGGGTGACCTTGTGATTTTAAACCACATTTAACTGTAACCACCATCAGGAAAAGAGGAACATAAATGAATAAATCAAATCAATTTTATGCCATATATAACACAGTTCTGCAGTATACTCCATTAACTTTTTTTTTTTCTTTTACAAAGAAACGCTTAAACAATTGCAATGATTAATGTTTTTCAGCAGATTAATGTTTTTCAGCAAATTGCAATAGCACCTGCTTCAAACTACATCTTACTACCTAGCTAAAGTTAAGCTACTAGTTAAGCTACTACTAAATAACACTAGCTAAAATAATACATGTTTTATTTAATACTGAGTAATCATAGCTAACTACTGAGGGAGATAGCTATTTTGCTTATACAACAATTAGTTTTGACCGAGTAACCTGATTGGATGAGAGGCATTCCATGACTGCTGATATAGAGCATAACAGTACTCTGACATTTAACTGTACTGTACTGTATGTATCACTCCAAGTCCCAGGTTTTCTAACAATCATTAATTATACTAACTGTTGGTCATAGCATGGGTGAAAGTAGATCAGTATGGTCTGCAGTACTGGAAAGAGGAGACAGCAGCTGTAGTGGTTAGTTAGTTCCAAAAGTTGTTGAAGGATCTGTGTTGGTGGAGCAAAATAACTAACAAAACAAATCATAGCCTTTTGATAATAAATGCGATCTGTGAAATTGTTGTATAAAAGAAATATCTAACTCTTGTTAGATAAAAGTTGTGCTGTTGTACTGTACATCACCATGACTGTGATATCTTTGACAGTTTGGCTGCACCTTCATTTGTAGACTGCATCACAGTCATGCTGATATTCCATACAACAGGACTCCTCCTTGTTTAATACAGCTCAATTAGATAATACCTCGAATGACACCTCTCAGTGTAAATCTAGACAACCAGCCATATTAATGCCTAATTTTATGTACATAAAATGGGCAACATAACAGCAAGATAGCTAGTGTACACAAACCACAAAATTTTTAATGCTAAAATATATTTTTAAGTGCATTTGGATTTACCTTTTAAATATGAAGTCCCCTGGTACCACACCATGTAGGTAATAATTACATAATCTAGTTAGTTGCAGTTGCAACAAGAACTTTGACAAGCCGTTCCCTTCTTCCCAAATAACCTTTTGAAACTATGTAGCCAGTGCCAGTGTATTAAAACTGTGCAGGCTTAATGAGCTAACTAAAGTTAGAGCTAATTTCAGTAAAAAAAATTTTTTTTTAAAGAAGAAGTAGGAAATAGATTCAAGGAACTGTAAAATTGAAAATCTACAAAAGCAGTTTTTAGACTTTAAATGTACTTTGGATGACTTTGTACATATATATTAACATTTGTGTGCATTTTATTGCATGTAATTATTATTATATAATTATTATATATTATGTATTATAACAGAATATTTATAGAAATAATGAGTGATACCGTAACTTTCTTGGCATTTTACACATACCTATATGTAAAAAAATAAAAATTAAAACTGTTTTGTGCAGGCTATACTTTCAGTATGCTAATTAGGCCCTCTCTCCCTTCTATGGGACTGATATCATGTGACCTGTGATTATAATTCTCTTCAAAACAAACAATGTATTAAAATAACTCAAAGCCTCCTGAACATCTTTGGTAAGATTTTAAACAATGCTTAATCATCAATTATCAGACAATTTAGTTCATCCAATCAGTTTAAGAAATATTTGGCAGAATATTAGAATATACAACGAAGCGGGAAATATGAGCGAGCATAAGGATAACTTTTGATTTTGTAAAGCTGCTTTGCGACAATGAACACATTTTATTTGCATAGAACTGTTAAAAGAGCTACTGTATACAAAAAACTGAATTTATACTTGAATTCAAGAAGGATCTGAGCGACTTTAAGAAAGGTCAAATAGTTATTGCTGCATGTCTGGGTCAAAGAATCTCCTAAACGGCTTGAGGGGTGTTCCTGGTATGTAGTGGTTGGTACCTACCAAAAGTGGCCCATGGAAGTGTGCTGAACGCACAACAGGGTCATTGGCAACCAAACCTCATTGATGCACAAGAAGACAATCTACAACAGCCCAACTGCCAATCTACAACAGCCCAACTGCTGAAGTGAAAGTGAAGGCTGGCTTTGACAGGAACGTGGCAGAACAAACAATGCATTGCAGCTTCAACAATCAGAACAATCAGAGTGTCCATGTTGTTGACCCCTGTCCACTGCTGAAAGCTCCTACAATGGACAAATGAGCACTGGAACTGGATCACGGAGAAATGTGGGTTGAACAGTCTTATTTTTTGTTTTATAAAAGCTTGATTGCCAGGTGCATGTGCATTGCTTACCTGGGGACTAGATGGCATCAGGATGCACTGCCAGCTGGCAGAGGCAGTGTGATGACCTGGACAATGTTATGGTGGAAATCTCAAGTCCATGGGGATGCTACTTTGACCTACACCACCTAGCTAAACACTGTTGCAGAACAATTCCACCCCCTTCATTGTAACGATACTTCCTACTGGCAGGGGCATCTTTTAGCAGGATAATGCGATCTGCTTCTTTTAGCAGGATAATGAGATAAGTAGTTAAGCATTCATAGTATTTAAAAGTTATGTACTGGTTTTTAAGAATCATTTTTGAAAAGGAAAACATTTTTGCTTAAATTTGCATAGAAAATAAAGATTAATCAACAAGAAAAAATAATTAACCAGTTTTTCTGAAAGTCTTAGAATGATTGCTATTGAAAATATATATTTTAATTAAAAATGAAATTTCAGGGGAGACAGAATTCCATTATTTCACCTTTACTGTACATTAACCTCATTGCCCCAGGGGTTAACTAAAGATGCAAACTTTGAGCATACTGTACATTATGTCATGATTTACATTTGGAGTATAGTGAATATGATTTATGTTGAAATTCTTAATGTTCATTATCAAAACTGACATTTTAAAAGAGTTCATTTTGACCCAAATGGAACAAAAAAAGGGGAAAAGTAAACTTTGTGCTTTTTGTCAGTTCCTTTTGAAATCATTTTAGTCTCCGAATGACAGTGTATATGACACACCTCCACTCTATCCATCTGACATTCAGCAACAGAATGGAACAGTTTGCGCCAACGCAGTGGCGGGTGGCTGTAATTATGACATTATGAGTGAAAAAACTGTGTGCCACCTTTTTCTGTGATAGAGCAAGTTGGGGAGAAAGAAAAAAAAAACTAATTACACCATCAGTCATCAGACTGAAATATTTTAGTGAGCTTAAAGGCAGATGGTCTAAGGTGGAGCTTTAAGAGCTTTAATAGTTTTTTCCCCCCTCATTTGAGTCAGGACATGACTAAGGTCTTGCTTAATGCTTTTCCTTCATGTTCATGTTAATTTCTGGAGAGAGTATTAGGTTTTCTTGACATCATGCACCTTCACTGGTTTTCTAAACTTTCCTTTGTCTAGTTTGATATACTTGTTTAAGATAATGGAAGCTGATTATACCGGTCCTGGGCTACACTTTCATCTTGTAATATTAGGTCTTTTGATATAAAACCCATTAAATATTTTCATACTGAAATGCTGATGGTGTACATATCGATTCTGGAGCCAATTTGTCATGTGGTATTCCTGTGAGAACTTAACTGATCTGACATCACAGGGGTATGTTGCTATGGCTAGGGAAGGGATGGCATCTGTACTACTAGTTCTACAAAACAAAGGAGCAAAGCATCTTTTCTTATTTACCATTTTTGTGACATTTAACATCATATTATTGAACATGGAAAACTAAGAAAACATCTCGGGTTACTTTGCTGTAACCCTGTTCCCTGAAAAGGCGGGAACAAGATGCTGCGTGAAAACGCTATGGGAAACATCTTGTCATGTTGCCGGTTGTGAAGCATGTGTGTATAAACACGCCAA
>JAQMYI010000009.1:22554386-22569055 GCA_030014275.1 Clariallabes melas
GATTCAAAACGGGACGCGCAATTTCATTCTCAAATACGGGACGATTCCGTATTTTAAAGGACGGGTGGCAACCCTAGTCAGGACCTGAAAAATATCCTTTTCTAATGAAAAAAAACTAAACAAAACAGTAAACCAACTCCACCCCCCAGAGTCAGTGTAGAAAACTGCAGAAATCTCAAGACATGAACAGTGGACCCACAGAGAAAGAGGAAGCATAGCATTATTGAAAACATTATCATTATTATTGTGTATTTTTAACTACACACTTTGCTTGTATGATATTGCTTAAATAATCCACATTGGGGTTCTAACCACATCATGGAACCGGGGAGGCCACTGGTGGTTATTGTGTTTATTCCTATTTTTACAACCGTGGTAGGACCTCTGGTTAACATTCACATGCACATTCACACACTATGAGCAATTTCCCTCCATCCATCTAGGAATCTCTTTAGTCCAACTAGGGACCAATGGTGAATATTGTACATATTCCCATTTGTACGACCATGGTAGGACATCCTCGCAACATTCACATGCACATTCACACACTATGGGCAATTTGGGAACACCAATTAGCCTAATTGTATGTCTTTAGACTGTGGGAGGAAACCGGATCACCCATAGGAAACCCACCAAGCATGTAGAGAACATGGAAACTCCATGCACAAATACCCCAAGGTGGGAATCTGAACATACTGCTCCATGGATTATTTGTTTATATTAACAAGGTCCACAATATGTGATATGCCACTACTTTCTTAATACGCTAAACTTCCTTCCAAATCCAGACAGTTACAGATGATGATAGCATGCATAAGAACTGCACCATATACTGTACACAGGTAGGAATAAGACATGCTTTAAATGCCTTTAGGCCACAATGCCTTGGAGCACCATAGAGGCAGTGTTTCTGCATTGACCCTGGTTTATCTGTGCATGCCGTTGGGAACACAATAGCAACAGTGCATAAAACCAGCTTGTTTTATGTATATCTTACCTTTGTCCAAAACATTTTAAAAATTTGGCCTTGAGCTTGGTCTTCTAAGGCAGATGTGTCAAATTCCAGGCATGGAGGCCAATCATTTCTTCCGGCCTGCACAAAAATTCCATATATATATTGAAATGGCAAGGAATAATATTACCTAGAATTCAAACCAGTCGCATAGCAACCATCAGCTCAGTTGACATGTCTTCCTCTCACATCACTGGTGCAACAGTATGCCTCAATTTTCTGAAAAATAAAATAAAAACATACAAAAAAGATAAAACAAAAAAGTTTTGTACATCCGTACAACAGATTCTGTTTTTAGTTGAGATTACAATGCAATTCTATAAATCACGCTTGATGTCTGCTTCATTAGGTGCATATTAATGTGAATGCGAGCTTTGACCAAATGCTTTATCAATTCCAGTAGTCCTGCAAATAACCGAATGTACATTGTATTTTTGATGGACTGATTTTGTAGTTAGAGAATTCTTTTGTCATCTTAGAAAACACAACATGATGTACTAGATAAAAGGTCCCATATTTTACTACTGTACTTCTTTTATAACTTAGGTTACAATGTAGGTCTCAGAAGTCCCCAAAAATGTTTCTCTTAATGCTCAACCTGAAACAGTTTTACTGTATATATAAACAACCTTGTGCTAAGCCCTCCCCACCAGAGAACATCCGAGCTGAACACCACCGTGTGGGGCTGAGAAACAAGTTACGGGAGGGGTGTATTTCTTACAGTATGTGAGGTAACATTAGGGGACAAATGTTTTAGCTTGTACATGCACATGAGAAATCCTAAGTCTGAATGTCTAAACATGATAAAAATATATATAATTTTCCTTATTATTTTCCATTTCATGGTGGTGAATTTGGTGCCATTATGCCCACACACCTGACAATAACACAAAATACTGAGGAGAGCTGCACATCCAGTAGTGGGAATGACAAGCCAAAGATACAAATCAAAAGAGATTTAAAAAAAAAAAAAAAAAAGACTGAAAAATATCCTCATCACTTCAACTTCCCTTTGGAAACATATAGACAGCAAGACAGTGAATAAACAGTTTTTTGCTTAAACCATAACTCTCATTATTGTGCAAACAGTTCACTAGTGATTACAATCATGACATTACAATAATGCTTTTTCATTATAGTTCACAGTGTATAAACAGTTCTTTATGGTGTTTACACTTTACAAAGTAGTGCAAGTAAAACATAGAGAACAAGCTTAAATCAAATGCAACAGAGCGCACCGGGTCATGTTTCATAGAGAATTTATTATTATTATTTTTTTTTTCGTAAACTGGATGCATATCTCTGCAGGGGATGGTATTACAGTAGCTATATTTACCCCTCAAATAAAGACACAATTGAAAAAAAAAATTTATATGAAAGACAAAACAAAACAATACATACAACATGATCTGTAATCAACACATGAGCTTTGATTGCTATAAAAATGTGCAACAGCTTAAGTGCAATATATTTTCAATTTTCAATATGTACCCAAGTTCAAGTTAAGAGGGTGTTTTCAGTGTTTTTTTAAGCGGTTGTAGAGGTACAAATTCAAACTGCAATATTTCCTTAAATGCAGCATTACTCTAACATTACAAGGTAAAAATTTATGCCCAGTATTGGTGTGCCATCTAGGCAGCTCTGGCCCCTCGGTGCAAGACTTCACAACTCTATGGGGCTTAGCAGACAAGGTTGTTGAACTGTGATGCATTGAGTGTTCTGATACCTTTCTATCATAGCCACCATGAACTTTTTTTCTGCATTAGCTTTTCTGTGGGATTGGACCAGACAAGCCACCATTTGGTCCATATACTGTAGACATGGATGAGCCTTTTGGGTGCCTATGATCCTGTCACCAGGTTAATGGTATATAATTGATAATTGATCTATGTTAATGTTAGATGGTATTATGACTGACTGGTGTAGACCATGAACAAGTCACAAAGGGAGAAGTCCTACGTAGTTCAAAACAAGCTCTATTTAATCCTTAATAAATACCATATATACAATATCAATATACAATATATCATATACAACCTCAGACAAACAAGCACATATAAAACATTTCTACACCGTGCTATTATTTATCTAACAAAAATATAACCAAACATAAATTATTTAATAGCTTGTAGAATCGCTTTTAGCAGCAATAACTGTACTGGAAAAAGTAATTATTTCCTGTATTACTTAATCAGTCTCTCACATTGTTGTGGGGGAATTTTGGCCCATTCATCTTTACAAAACTGCTTCAGTTCATTTTAGGTTTGTGGGCATTTGTTTATGCACAGCTCTGTTAATGTTCCGCTACACCATTTGAATTAGGTTGCTTTCTAAGCTTTGCCTAGGCCAATCAAAAACTTTTGGAGTTCATGGTCGACACATTGAATGCAAGATGCCCGGTTCCTAGTGCTGTAGAAAACAAGCTGAAATCGTTACCCCTTCACTGCCATGTTTAACAGTGGCCGTATTCTGCTGCTGTAGTTTTGCTTCAATGCTGTTTGGTTTTTGCCACACATGGTGCTTGTCATTAAGGCCAAACAACTCCACTTTCGTCTCATCTGTCCATTGGACATTCCAGAAGTCTTGTGTTTCATTCAGATGCAGTTTTCTGAACCACACTCATGCTTCCATGTTGTTTTTAGACAGAAGAGACTTTTTCCTGGCGACCCTTCCAAACTAAGCATATTTGTTTGGTCAAATATTTGGTCTTCTTCTAATTGTTCATGGACTTTAACATTTAACATACTCAGTGAGACCTGTTGGTCTGAGATGTAGCTCTTAGTTTTTGTATTTCTCTGGGCATTGCACTGTCTGACCTTGGGGTGACGGCCACTCCTGAGAAGATTGGGAACTGTCTTGAATTATTTTCACTTGTGAATAATCTTTCTCACTGTTGAACATTGAAAACAAATTTGTTTGGAAATTGTCTTATAACCCTTTCTAGATTGATGTGCAGCAACAATTGCTTCTCCAGGACTACTGTTTACATCTTTCTTCTGATGTTTTCTGCAAAAACCTGCTGATTATCACTTAATCAAGGGCTGATGATTAGCAGCACCTGGCTGCAACTTACCCTCTTAAATACTGTGGTAGCAGTAAGTACCCCCTTAGTATTGTCCCAATGTTTTTTCTTTTTGTCTTAATTTTTGTTAAATAAATAATGGCATGGTGAAAAAGTTATATATTGTTCATGAGAGGTTGGATTTGCCTAATACTGAGATCAGATGAGTATCATTATGTATTTATACACACACACACACACACACAAAAAAACATAAAATTAAAAGAGGGGGAACTACCTTTTAAACATGACCTAAACAATACAATACTATGAGCATTTTGTGTGTTCTACATTTTTACAACATCCTTCACATATTCTGTTATTAGTACAATTTACACGTTTTAGAAATAATGAACTTTGATTCTACACTGCATACAAAGGTGGGTAGTAACGAGTTACATTTACTCTGTTACATTTACTTGCGTAACTTTTTGAAAACAAATTGACTGCACCATAATTTTTACTTGAGTAGATTTGTGAAGAAGAAACGCTACTCTACATTAGGCTACACTCGACTCATTACTTTTCTAAAAATTTATTCAACAAATGCAGCCGGTAGAACTACCACCTGACCGTTTCATCAATCAAACGCAGCAACAATGATCACATGACTCCATTTGACCAATCAGATCTTCAACCGGAGTTCTATAAATTCATCCTACCTGTTAATTCGTCCTACATACATTCACTCCGCATGCGCAAACAAAAGTTTCTGCATCTTTCTCTAATTTTGCGGAGCGCCCATAAATCCATTAACGTCCCTGGCATCATATACACATCTTTTCGCTTGGAAAAGAACAGCTTCATACTGATGTGTCTTCTTTATCAGCAAAAAACAGACACACTTCTGTGTAAATACTTACATACTGTGATGTATATTACATACATATGTATATTTACATACTGTGTAAATATACTGTGTGTGTATATATATATATATATATATATATATATATATACACATACACACAGTGGGGGAAAAAAAGTATTTGATATTCCCTACAGATTTTCTGGGTTTGCCCACTTACAAAGAAATGAAGGGTCTATCATTTTTATCATAGGTTTATGGTAAAGGATTATATACACACTATATACACTGTATATACACACTAATATATAATTATTATTATATTTCTAAAAAAAAAAAAAATCTGACATTTTGATTGAAACAGTTACTCAGTACTTGAGTAGTCTTTTTACTGAATACTTTTTTACTCTTACTTGAGTAATATTTTGGATGACTACTTTTTACTTTTAGTTGAGTAATATTATTTTGAAGTACAGCTACTCTTACTTGAGTGCCTTTTTTTGCCTACTCTACCCACCTCTGACTGCATATCACAACACTCAAATGCTTGACATCTAAAGCCTCCACTGTCGACACACCGTGAAGACCAAATAAGGATTTTTTTTTTTTTTTAAATCAGTCATCACCAATGTTGTGTGTTTCCACCAAGGATTCTTGCCTCTAAAGATTATTAGTGTTAAAAACTTTATTTAGCCACTTTGCTAATCCACTAAGGGTTTGTTTTGCAGGAGGTATGAAATATCTCAAGCTTCTGTCAAGTCCTTCAACAAGCTCCAATGCTGACTTCCTGTTTCAACAGGAGCTGCGTCATCCATACTGAATCGAATCAAGTTCATGATATTACAGTATTTCTTTGGTATTTTAAACAGTTTCTGACCTTGCATGACATGCTCTTATCTGTAACGATGCAGAGCTAAAAACAGTCGTACTGCAACGTTAGCCTACGTACCTGTGAAAGCACATTAGGTTTTGCATATGTGACTAATGCTTTGGTTTCATAATCAATCTTTTTGATAAGTGTTAGGATAAAAACAGTTGCATAAAAGCTTCATATGAGATGGAGATAATCCCGTGGGTGTCTTTAGACTTTGGCTTTTGCTCATTTTCAACCACAGACAGATACTGTGATTTTTTTTCCTCCTGGCAGTGTCAGCATTTGTAATCCTGCAGGACAAAGCATGCTTAACTACTGTGCTAACACATCTTGAAGTATAGATCTTGTGTTGTAAACGCCCACATGGCCTTGCTTCTAAAGAAGTCCTGAATTAAATGTAGTACCGTATAACAATTACAATGATGATGAAATCCTGCAGATAGCCACAATGTAAATTTTCATCTTCTGAAGGTATTGGGTATTTCCAACTAAATATTTAAGAACATTCAGGCATTTGGATGAATCCTCCAGATGAAAAAATGTGATAACTATTGAGCAGGATTTCTTTTTTTTTATTATTATTATGACAGACATACACACGCATATTTTAAGGCAATTTTCTTGCCATGCGTCGAGACACCCATGATTGTGGCTGGATTCAAAACAAAGGCAGTCATTCAAAAAGCAATTTGCTGCTATTTAGCTGTCATCAAAAAGCTTTTAAAAAACCATTTCTGAAAAGTCAATCTGCCACCAGAGTCTTTATCAGCGGATTCAAAAACTCTCATCTCGTCTTGAAAATAGCAAGTGACATTCAAAGAGGTCAAAACAGAGTCACAGGATCTCTGTTTGATACCTTGAAAACAATCACTTCTTCCTTTGACAAGTAACCAATGTTAGATCAAGATTGAAAAGTTTACAGGGGGTCTTTTGAACTGATACATTCTCTCATTAAAGCCACAGCAGTAATGATGCTTTGATTTGTAAATAGATCCACCAGTCAGGTTAATCGATTTGCAGGCATTAAAAGCATTATAAGCATTGCAAGCAAAAAAATAAATAAATAAAATAAAATGCAAGTTTCACAATTAGTTTGCATTATATTGATGTCTCTTAATGGTTTATGCTGTGTGGATTTCAGCATTTGTGGATTTTTTCCCCAACAAACAGTTAGTTACAGTATGTTTTTGCTAGTAAGAAAAGTATTTTTTCTTTAGTACTAATTGAATACATGTTCTTGGTAATCATGGATATCAATAAAAAGAAAGGAGTTAGCAATGAACTCCTCATGCTGATTTTTATATTTAAAACCTTGCGGTATAAAGAGCAGCACATTGGCCGAGCCGTCAGAGTGGTCTCATTAAACAAAGTGTAGGCCATGGTGAAATGAAAAGTGTATAGCTTGGCACTCGGAATTTGCAGAATTGATGTGATGGTAAAAAAAAAAATATATATATATATATATATATTGCCTGGCCGAAAAACAGTTGCCCCCTCATATTATATTTAACCGCCTGGAGATTTGATTAAATGCACAAAGTGGAGACCAATCCATGTGTGAAAATGACTCCTTATACTCCCAATTTCACAATTTGACTGCTGGAATACTCTGTATGAGGGAAGGAAAAACTCCATAGATTTGATAACGTGGTCATTCAGTACATTCAGGTTGTCTGCTGACTTCATTTTATTGCCATAACGTTGCTGAGTCTAAACCTGACTAACTGAAGCAACCTCAGATGATAAACAAAGGCTTGTACAGTGGGCGCTATGCATGATGGGTGCATCGGTTCATGCGCTTGTCTTCTTACCCTGACACACCCATTGCTCTGGAATAGGTCCAGTCTGAACCACTTTACCTTTTTCCATTGCTCCAAAGTGTAATCTTTATGATCCCTAGCAAAAAGCTTTTTTTTTCTCACTAGCAAATTGTTTTACAGTTGTTCCTGTAAGTTCTCATTACATCATGTGTTTGGAAATGCTCTTACTTTCACTATTAAATATAGGTCTTTTATCCTGCAAGTTTACCAAGCATTTACTGTAGGTGATCTGATCTCCGATGATTATTTTTTTCTGACCACATTTCTTTAACAGAAGGATGGATGCTAAGGAGACAAAGGTCTGAGGAGTGCAGGGAGAACCACTGAAGACCTTTTTTCACTCTGTGGTGGACTCCACATCTTCTATGGAGTGATCTGCTGCATCTCTACTGCAGACTGGAAAAGATTGGTTGAGCTGATAAAGAAGGCCAGCCTTGCCCTGGGGATTCCCCATTGACACTGTACAGGACGTGGGAGAAAGGAGGATAGTGGCTAAGCTATGATCATTGCTGGATAATGGCTCTCTGAAAGACCCCTGTTTGAAACAGTTTTGTCTCTGAGCAGCTCCTTCAGTGATGGATTGTTACATCCTAAGTGTTTAAAGGAGCGATACCGAAGGTCTTTTCTCCCTGCTGTAGAATCAGTGTTGCTCCCATTGAACCAGTCACCATAATGCACACAGTTATTTAAAAAAAAACAGTAATAACAAACATTTTTGTGCAATATTACAGTATACCTAGTGCAATTAGTTTGAAAGTGCATCTATTGTGTTGTTTGTTTCTTTTCTTTTGTATTTATACACTGTACTGTCTCTATATTTGCACATTTTTCCTTTGCTGTTGTAACATAGAACTTTCCCCACTGTGGGTTGAATGGAGCTATATCTTATCTTATCAAAGTTGACTCCCAGGTGTTAATAATGTTTTAGACAGTTCTTAACCTTAATTCTGATCATTTCATGTCTCCTTAGCTGTGTTTTTTGCTTAAGGCAGAACAATAATTTGACCTTTTCCGAAACAGTGACTTACAGTATCTTTGGGTCATACTGTACACCTTCACAGCAAGTCATTTGTTTGTTGGTTTTTACTGTTTACCCACTATGACTTGAGATGTTTTATCAGGTTAATCACATTTACACAGCACAGTTTGCAGTCTGCTTTGCTTTGATTGGCATCATTAATTAATTAATATATTCAGATTTCTGTAATTTCATGTTTGTCATATCAGTCATTAATGTGTATCACATAGTATCACTGTCTGAGGAAGTCACTGTCTGAGGATAGTTCTTTGGATTCTAAGGATTTTGAAACATCATTAGAAATCAACAGCTCCAGTGGTGCGAACATTATATTAATGTATTTTGTTTCATAGCTAGCAAGATATTCTCATGCTTAACATGCACTATTGCTTTGTGAGAATATCTGACTTTTGCCACAGGAAAAAAAAAGGCAAAATCATACATTCATAAATTGAACTGCCGAGTTTGTATATATTTTGGTGTAGCTAAAGTTCTACATTGGTGCAACTGTAGTGGCTTCAGGCAACAAAAGCATAGGGCTTAACACATTATAGAACTTAATTGTAATTATAATTAAATCTCCAGTATAATTATAATTGTATTTATACAGTATACTGTATATGTATTTATAATTAGCAGATAATAAAATATTAACCAAACTCAAACATGTAACATGGCAAAACTAATTAAACACAGTCAATTAACTTAATTACCATCTCTTAATAACAGCTGAAGCTAAAACAGTGCATAATGCATACACGTGATAACCTGTAATTAGTAAATTTGCTAGGGCCCACTGCTCATTGCTTGTATACAGGTTGATTAAATATGCTTGGGAATATGTGAACTTAATACACATACACGTATTTGATGTGTCTGAGGTTCTCTGTTTATTATCAGTAAAGAGAGCATATTTAAGGTTTTGCACAGGTACATTAAAAGAACAAGGCAGTAACATGTAAGTCATAAAGAGACCCGGAGACAGACAGATGATAGGAAACACTTTAGTACTGTACTTTACGGTTCAACAAGGGTTCCAGCGGACACAAGCTATTTGTGGACACGGGCTATAGGAAGTAATACCACATAAGGGATCAGGAAACACAATATTAATATAATATTATGTTGCAAGCTGTTCATAACAAAACAAGACATCTTTGTTCCAGGATCTCATTCAAAGACAAATAGGTTTCCTGAATTTAAAAAAGTTAACTCAGTTCTGAAAATTCATCTTCCAGACAGCAGATTCCAGAAAAAACATCCTTCATTTTTGCAGAAACCTGATACCGGCATGGGGGCACACTTGCGAGATTGATGTGCTTTTAAGCCATTTCCAAACACCAGCACTTCAACAGATACGCTTCAGTCAGTTTACACTCCGAGGCAATAGCCGAAGGTCAGAGGAAACAAGTTATTCTACCACCAGCTAGGTTTTTTTATTTATTTATTTTTTTACAGGCCATTGCTATTTACAAACCTGCACTACACTGAAGAATTCACTTTATATTTATATTACTTACAGATCATCTATATTTCACATAACTATATGTTTGTAATGCGAGTAATGTGAGATTATGTGCAAAAGTGCATTATGTTGTGCCATGTAAATACTGTGATAGCTAAGTCTATAATAAGTGAATTAGAAATTAATGTGAAAATAAATAGTGTACAAAATATTATATGAAACAATTTAAAAAATTATCAAGAGTGATAAATCTATAAAAAAAAACATCCTGTAAAAATAAATAATGTCTGCAAAAATCCTGCAAAAATAAACAAACTGATTATGTAAAAAAAGACATGAAAAAGTAAATTAAATAAGTCACAATCAAAAGAATCAAAAGAAATTAATCATAGGAAAAGAAAAAGCTCACATATGAAAATAAATGAATCATCGTTAAAATAATTAATTATTAACATTTAAATTCTTAGGAAAATAAATGAATCATGTGGATAAAATACGTTAAAATAAATATATAATATAAAATATGTAAAAATAAATTAATTGACAAAAAAAGGCGCACAAATGCACTGATTGGGTGGAACATGTGAAGTCTCTAATGGCTTCTGTGAAATCTCCATGTGACTCATGATTATTAAGGTGTGAAGATGATCTTCAGAAGTCTTCCACTGTGCTGTGGTAGGATGGCTTTATTATAATGGCTTTGTTGTGTTTAATAAAAATGTGATTAACACATTTTGTACCAGTTCGTGTCTGTGTTTTACAGTAGGTAGGTTGCCACAGCTAGTCGCTGCTTTGGGCGGCAGGGGTGACTCAGGTGGCTCTGGATTGGGGAGGAGAGTCGGGGTTTGAGCTCCGCCACCACCTGATCTCCACTGGTCCCTATGCCCCCTATGACCCAGCTACTGCATGTAGGGAAAAGGAAGGGTATCTGGTGTAGAACCTGTGCGATCCTGTGGATCATATGATCCAAATTGGTGATGACTGCAATAAAAGTGACCAAAAAAAAAAAAAAGCTTTGGACACGATGTACATTATCCATTAAGTGACTTGTGTCCATATCTAATTCTCTCTCTCTTTCTCTCTCACTCTCTCTCGTCCAAGCTAAACATGGGACGCTCCTGAGTCACCAGTGATCCTGATCTCTTCTGCCCTCCGGTCTTGCCTGATCCATCCTGATGCCCCACTTCTGTTTAGAGTTCTCATTACACAGAGACCATCTCTCCTGCTAATCGTCCCATATGATCCTCTTTAAGATACACCTGACTACTGATTATGGTTCCACTTACAAACCATAAAGATGGACCCCATTTCATGCCAACAGTTTCATTTTGCGGTCACTCTGATAGTTTTAGCAGTGAAACTGTCACGGGCAGATTTGTACACAAGTCTCCATCAATGAACAGTTGGTAACCTCAATAAAGTGGGTCTCATGTTAAGTAAAATACATTTCCTGTTATACAATTGCACTTTTGACCTTATAGCACACAGTTATAGAAGAGATTTATTCCTGGGCACGCAATCTGGTATGGCCCAAATAATCATGGGTTTCCTTTTGAGTCTGGTTTCTCACACGATTTCTTCCTCATGTTCAGGACATTTCTTTCCTCACTACTCTCCTCTGGCCAGCTCATTATGGTCAAATTGATAAAGTTTTCATTTTAAATTTTATATCCAGAATTTTTCTTTTTGTGAAGTAACAATGCATGAATGTGTTATACAAATAAAACCAAGTTTAATTAAATTCTGCTTGGATTATGAATGCATATAAATGCAAGTTCTTCTTCAGCGAACACTTTTAATGTGATGAAGTCCCGTCTTATTATTCAGTTATTCATCATGAAGTGTATTATTTAAAAAAGCGACCAGGAATTACTTTTTAACTACAGTGAAATTAATTTTTAGTTTAGTGGTTAAAGGAAAACACTGTTGTAGGATTTACATAAATGCTATAGGGCTGGATTTCCCCAAAGTATGGTACAAGACAAAAATATACAGAAGGATAATTCAAAAAGTTATCCACACTCTGGCTGTAGGATTTGTTTTAATTAACTTTTAGATAAGGCAAGTACATCATTGTTTGATATAATCTTCTTGATTTCAATACACGTTTTCCATCTGTCAACAATCTTTTTAAAACAATGTTTTAGGCTGAGCTGCGGGCCCCAAATGCATTGCATTGCTGTCTTCACTTGTTCGCTTTCAGGCAACCAAACAGGTAAAAGTCTGATGGAGCTAGTGCTGGGCTCGTATTAACTAAGCATCTCAGAATAGGAAATCGCTCCTAAGCGTCCAAAAATTCTCAGAATGATGCAATTTTGGTCCTACTTTTAGAAGTAGGAGTAAGAGCTATTAATCAACATTCTTAAAATAGGAAACCACTTCCATCTCCACCAAAATGTAGGAAAGCTGTGAGGTGGCCTAACTGGTTAGGAGTAGAGAGTGAATGGCTTTCAGGCAGAGATGAGGAGAGGAGAGGAAAGGATAGGAGAGGAGCAATGAATGACATGGAGCTCATAAATGATACGTTTGGACAAAAATTTATTTCACATGTGGTATGGAACTGGTCCATTAATGGACATGCCGTATGTCTCTACAGGGTCTGCTACTGTACGTTTTTTTTTTTTTTTTAGATAGATAAATTAAAGCTTTGAAACAGTGACACAGCCCACAGTGTGTGAAATAATGAATCACACTTTGTTCTTTGCTATAGCACTGCAGACCATTTTATATAAAATATAAATTTTATATATTTAAATTAAATTATTTTAATTTAAACAACTGTTCTATTTTTTATTCTATGTTATAAGCAGCACTTTATCACTTCATTAACACGGCGTATCCCCCTTTTTCACACTCGTCAGGGGCTCGTGCAGCAAACTGACAGGTGGCACTGATGATTTCACAAATTGTGTACTCCGTTCACTTTTTATCTTTAGACATAAGTGTACGGCAGAATTTAGCTTTAATTATTTTCTTACATTTTACTCTCTGCTCCGCAACCAAAATGGTTTCATCTTCTCTCCAGTTTAGCCTTCTTTTCGAAAACATTTAGATCAGATTATGAACATTTAGATCAGAAACATTCTGAGTCTCAGGGGTTTGATTAGTCTGATTAGGATAACATCATGCAGCTGAGTCAGGCATCTATACATTTTGCCTACATGCATAAAGCTTTCACACAACCGGCACTCATTTCACCATTTTGCTTTTCCACCATTTAAAACTGTTGTAAAAGGCCTCCGAGTGGCGCAGTGGTAAAGCGCTCGCCCTATCATCCGGAGATCGCTGGTTCGAAGCCCGGGTGATGCTGAGCTCCCTAGTGATGGGGAGAAAATTGGAAAAACCCAAAAAAATTATATAAAAAAAAAAAAAAAACTGTTGTAAAAAAGTGCCTGGCTCCTTCATGATTTCTAACACTTGTGCGACCTTCCTTGAACTTCTCTATCCATTCATGCACACTTCTTTGTGACAAAACACTTTCTCCATACTGTGCACAAAGTCTTATAAAGTCTAAAGCTATAAATAAAGATATAAAAATATATAAAGTATAAAGTAAAAGATAAATAACGGCACAGGGTACAACCTCAGACCACAAATAACAACGTTTGTGCAAATCACATGTGGGGCATCCAATTTTGATCGCACCGCAGTTACAAATGAACTGATGTACAGTACCACGTTCACGCCTGCACAGCAGGGACTGAGGAGACCGTAGCTTTGAACCTAAAGCGCTGGTGAGACAGTGCGGCCAACAGAAGTTTTAATATAACCAGAGTGGCGATAATGTTTGACTCACCATTGGGTGGGTGTGTGTGTTTGATTTTGTTTGCATGGATTTATTTTAAAAAATTATAAAATTCCATTGTACTGTAGTCACAGAATTACATAGCCTGCTGACCGGATTTGCACCCAATATCAGCCAACAAATTAATGTGGGTAAACACAGCCATTTAGACTCCACATTAACATTATTGTGGCTACTGCCCTGTAGCATTAATTATGATTTGCTCTCTCTCTCTCGTTTCACACACACACACACGCACACAGACAGCTTGCCAGGGAATTCGCCCTCAGGACCAGTGACTGGTCTACTTTGGTGAACTTTTTCTGCAAGGCTCAAGTTTTCTCACCACTCTCATACATCAAAGACTTTGAGTGTTTTTATGAATATAAGAATATAGTAATACAATATTTTTATGTGTTTGAATACTCAAGACAAATATTTTAATATCACTGTAAAATATTCACGTGCATTTCCCCTGTTTTGATATTAATATGTTGTGCTGTGCATGATCCTTACCCTCACTCATTCACTTTCTTCATCATCTTCTTATTCTTTTTTCAGTTGCCCCGTTAGGAGTCGCCACATTTGTCTCCATCTAACTCTGTCCACATCTTCTCTTGTAACTCCAAACATCCGATATGGAAATCTTTCCCATCTTTCCAATTACATATTGATTTGGCACATGTTTTACGCCGGATGCCCTTCCTGATGTAACCCTCCTCATTTATTCAGGCTTGTGCTCAACACGAAGGCTACGTTTACACTGTCAGTTAAATGTGACCCAATTCCGATTTTTTGCTCATATGTGACACATATCGGATATGTTC
>JAQMYI010000009.1:22603749-22617203 GCA_030014275.1 Clariallabes melas
GGATCCTGTATTTTTTGTTTAAATGAATGAACTTGTGTTAATAAATATTTTGTTTATTTGCCTACATGGCTTCCCCCGGCAGACGTACTTTAAATACTTTTGCAAACAAGTAGGCTATCTATATATCTATATATCTATATATATAATTTTTTATTATTATTTTTTTTTGTAAATAAATAAAAACCTATGAATAGTCCATATTCTACTTCTGAGAAGGGCACCGGTGGCTCATTGGTAAGTGTTTCGCTTGCCATGCGGAAGGCCCGGAAATCAGAAACTGGTCTGGTACTGCACTAAAAATGAGAGCCAAACACTTTCCAAAAGTGAGAACCAGAAAAGGCCTTCAGGAAGCCTGTAGAACGATTACTCAAGACTACATCATGAAAAAATCCAAAGAAAATCTGGCTGTTTGTAGGCAAAATATAAAGAAATGGGGTGGCTCAAGACTTTTGCAGGGCACTGAACTTCAAATCACCTAATAATCATGTCAAACTGATGCTGACCTGTCAAAGACTGTCGAAGACACATTGTACCAAACACTGGTTCTTCAGTTTTGAATACATTACATAAAATTACTTATAATGCCTTGCTGATATTGCTGAAAATAAATGTCAATTAAAGAAACAGCCCATTTGCAGAAATAGAGCAGTTGCGTGTTGCACCCAGTTCCATTTACTCAGTAATACTGGTCTCTTTGTCACACATTATTTTATATACAAGGGTGAGTCAATCTTTAGTGCCCAAAGGATCCACTGCTGATGTTCTTGTGACGGACACCACAGCACACCCCTGGAAGCCCTGCGGAGCCATGCCTAGAGGGGCCAGGGTTGTCCCGGTGGCACAGGGGGAATCCACACAATACTGTGTTGTAATGTTATGGCTGACTGGACAATATTAGGAAACATTTCAATATCTATAATGACGTATTGGTAAGAGTGGTAAAACACTTTGAGGTCAACAAAAAGCACTTTAAGCATTTAAGCTTTAATAAAGTTTATGTTTTTTTAATTAATTTTTATCATCCTGAGTTCTCCAATCTTAAGATTAGATATTAAGTTAACTTAAATCTTAAAAAGTTTATTCATTTCCTATACCAGCAGCTCTGAGAGCACTCATATTTAAATTTTCATATACTCCTGTATTCGTGCTCTGTTGTCAAACAAAAGGTTAATTTCTCTGTCTGATTATTTTAACTATTAAGGTTGACATTGACTGCATTTTACGTGTGCTTATTTGCCAGGATGGCATGAATAAAAGTTGGTACTTGGTCACATTTAGCTGGACACACAAGTGTGCAAAGTGGCTGTGCAGTGCAGATTATGTTTCATGCTGTCATGGGAAATTACACAACATAGGAAAACGCTTTAAACTGCTAAATAATGCCAGTTATGCTCAAACTCAAGTGAGTTTATCAGAATACAATCAATTTCTTTCTTCTTCTTCCTCTTCTTTTAAGAGTTGCAGTCATGCCTGAGAGGAAGTTTACCTCTGGAAACCTTGTGAACAGACTCCATTCACTATTCTCTAAAAAATCGTACTGTCACGCCTGCCCTGAAAACACTGCTAGTGTTTATTTATTTATTTATTTATTTTCTCAAAAAGATTGCAGTGAAAGTACACTTTTTAAAATTTCACATTAGTGTTTAGTTTTATATTTTTTCAATATGCTGAATTAATATATTATTCTGTAGCAACTGTAACCTTCTCAGTGGCTCTGAGGACTGGAACAACAGCACTGACAGTGTTTATATTTGCCCTTTTCTAATGCATAATAATTTTCATAGAAACAGCTTATACACAGGAACTTGTATGGCAAATGATTTATAGAAGAAGAAGATGAAGTAGAACAAATACAACAACTGTAGTACCATTTAGATAAAAAACATATTTTATAATTTTAATTTGTCTTTAATAAGATCTTCAAGATGCTCATGGTGTTTATAATGGTTTACAGTATGTCAGGGCTTTGTGCAGGACACACAGTAATGGAGATGTTTTTGCATTTCAACCTTGGCAAACCATGTCTTCATGGCGCTCATGCTGAAAAAATTTTCAGACACTTTGTTTGAGGAAAACTGTACAAACAAGAAAATGTAAGGAAAATGCTACAGTGTTTAACAACATGCTATTAGACAATTAGACATGCTAACAGTTTGGGGAAGAACTCCATTTGGGTGAGATGGTTAGGCATCCACAAATATTTGGTGATGTAGTATAGGTGTCACTGGACGTTTCAATAAGTACACCTGCCCAACTATCTTTTAACTCAAATTTCTAATCAGCCAATCAAATAGCAGCTACATAATGCATTTAAGTATGTACTGTACTGTAGTTAAGGTCAAGATGATCTGCTGAAGTTCAAATTGAGTTCAAATCAGAATGGGAATGAAAAGTTATTTAAGTGACTTTGAACATGGCATGGTTGTTGGTGCCAGAGGGGCTGGCTGAGTATTTTGAAGAAAAACAAACAAACAAAAAAACTGATCTGCTGGGATCTTCATGCACTCCCATCTCTATAGTTTATAGAAAATGGTCTGAAAAGCATAACTTATCCAGTGAGCAGCAGTTCTCTGGGTGAAGTGAGTCAAGGGCAGGGGAGAACGGCCAAAGAGATTTGAGCTGATAGAAAGGCAAAAGTAACTCAAATAACCTCTCATTACGATTAAGGAATGCCAGAGAGCTCTGAATGGACAACACATTGAAATTTCAAGCAGATGGACTACAGCAGCAGAAGACCACACCAGGTGCCACTGCTGTCAAATAAGAACAGGAAACTGAGACTACAATTCTGGGCTCACCAAAATTAAACAATGTAAAATCGTTGCCTGGTCCAATGAGTCATATACAATGTTGCATGATTTATTGCAACATTCAGTTAGTAGCGTTAAAAATTGGGTGTAAAACAGCATGGAAGTATGGATCCATTCTGCCTTGTATCAACAGTTTAGGCTGGGGGGGAGTGTTGTAAAGTTGTGATGGATGTTTTCTTGGTACACTTTGGGCCCCTTAAAACCAATTTAATTGCAACAGCCTTCTTGTGTATTGCTGATGACCATATTCATCCCTTTATGACAACAGGACAACATGCCATGCCACAAAGCTAAAATCGTTTTTTTAATATGACCATGAGTTCACTGTATTCAAATGGCCTCCACAGTAACCAGATCTCAATCTAATAGAAAGCCTGTGGGATGTGGTGGAATAGGAGATTTGTATCATGGATGTGCAGCCAACAAATGTGTAGCAACAGCGTGATACTATCATGTCAGTATGGATCAAATGTCTAGGAAAAACTTTCTAGCACCCTGAATCTGTGCCATGAAGAATTATGGCAGTTCTGAAGGCAAAAGGGGTCCAACCCAGCTACACCAGAATATAGGTGTAGCTAATGAATTGGACAGTTTCAAATAGTCAGAAGAATAAGATAAGATAAGCTAAACCTTTCTAATTTTTAATGGCTAGAGTAGAATCTCTATATCCAGTTTAGTGATAAACATCTATGAATGTATATTGTATATCAATGTAATATTCAAATATCACACATATTTGCAGGAAGTGTTTACTTATATTTGTTAACTATCTAACTGTAACTTTATGTCCTTCATTCCTCCTCCTTGACCAAAGTAAGAAAGTCATTCTCATTCTTGACCTAGAGAGATGAGTCTGATAAAAACAAAAACCCTCCTTTTGTGTTCTTTTTTATATGTGCTGTTTCATAACCGTTACATGGGCTTGTCACGATGTATGACTATGATATGGTTTTCATATGGTTTTCATCTCTGCTTTTCTCTTTTGGAAATGTTTTGTATTGTCTAAACATTTGTGTATGCCTCGTCCCTATTATTTAGACTGTTTCGCTGCCTGGCATGTTTGGCTACACACCAAGGTAGTGACATTCTCCATTGGATCCAAGAGGCATAAACCAGTTTCAACATGGCAGTGCCCTTGTACACAAAGCAAGCTCTATGATAACATGTTGTGTTGAGTTCGGACTGGAATAGCACAGGACAGGACCCTGACATAAAACTCACTTTGGATGATGAACTGTACTCCAACTGCACCTCAGGCCTCCTTACCTAACATCCACAAGGGAACACTGGATCTCTTTTATAGGGGCTTCTTTTGACCAAGGCTCGAGCAGCCAGATACGAGAAAACTGTTGGTTGTTTCAAATCACAGAGTACTGTTCTCTTGGGCACTTTAAATGCTGCGGAAATTATCTTGTATCCTTCCCCAGATCTATGTCTTGACACAATCCTGTCTCGTGGGTCTAAAGATAATTCTATTGACCTCATGGCTTTGTTTTCATTCTGACATACTCCATCTACTGTAAGACCTTACAGTATATACAGTAGACAGGTGTGTGCCTTTTATAATAATGTCCAATGAATTCTGTTAGGCACAGGTGAACTCCAGTCAAAGTGTAGATGCCTGATAGGAGTCGAATGCACCAGAACTCAATTGCAAATGTCATAACAAAATGTGTGGTTATTCAGCCACTGAGGTTATTTTAGGTGGCCAACAAGCACATCTAAATACTGGATCACTAAATCACTACATTTATACTGTACTTTTAATTTGACATTTAGATTTTGATTTTTAGATTTTGATTTAAAACTATTACGTTATTTGACACAAAGTGATTAATCAGGTCCATGAATATGATAAATGTTTATCATGGGAGTAAGAGGCCGGAAACCCCAAAATAATATGACCTTGATTACTTTGACCTGAAGCTACAATAAAGCCGTAGTACAACAATTATACCCCTATCTCACCTATGCGGTTTGACTTAGGCATGTTTAATTTTTCACGCGTAAAGATGGAAACGTACTCACAGCGCCAAAACTCGTGGTGAATCATAATGAACAGTACTTATGGCCACCGCGCAAAACCGCGTAGGTGAGATAGGAGTATTAGGAAGGAGTAAACAAGCCACAGAAACTGGTTTCGATAGTGGACACTGTAACAGTAATTTAAACTGTACATATGTACATTAACTGTACATATTATAGGATTTAAAGCGACTAATTAAACAGTTCACATACAGAGCATTATGTAAAGAAGCAAACCATAAGTGCTCAAAATACTTCAATAAAGTTTCCATTATCTTGAATTTCTTGGTACATGACTTAAATACCTTCTCGGTATACCATTTAAGGACATGTACAGTACATCATAAAAAAGGGGCATGCTTTATTTGGACATGTTTTTTAATGGGCCAATTAAACTGTGGGAATTCCCTGAGGATATATGGGGTGGCAAATGTAAAAAATAAATAAATAAATAAAAAACTTTCTTACTCTTTGAACATTTGGGCCATTCTGATTTATTTGTAGTAACACATGTCAAATATCATTAGTTACACTGTATATTTTACATTAAAATCTAGATGTTAAATAAAAAGTATAAATGTAAATTCTAAATCTAAATATATTTCAGGGTGCCATGTACCTGTACTTCAGTTTATAGCAGATTGAAATACACTTGAATATAAGTTTACGTGATTACGGGATCACATTTTAACAATATGACGGCATGTGAAATGTAATTAACTATATGTTGACCGACATTTATATAACTTCTTGCACCAGAAGCAGGTGTTCAAGTGGATCAAACTTGTTTTTAAAGTCTTATTGTTTAATGGTAGTATTCTTCATTTCCCTTTTCTACAAATTGATTGAACTCTGATATTACACAATTGAATTTTACAACTCACTCTGATGGAGTGTTTCCTGCCCATGTGTAAAATGCTGATAACCCCAGCCCTCTTTCTGCTGTATTTAAGCGCATGCTCCCACTTCAGGTTATAAACTCCCAACATTAGAGTGTCCCAACTTGAAAAAATGGTAAGTTGACCTGACAATATTTTAATATCATCTGTGTAATGACTCATTAACATGATGTTTCATTAACATTTCCTGAAATTACCTGAAGTTGTAATCTTGGTTGATAGAGAATGTCAGTTTTTGTGCAAACATTGGTTTAAATTGATGCTTAAAGTTATTATGTAGACGTCAGTTAAAAGTATTAAACCTGACATTTGTCAAGAATATATAAGAGATGACAAATTATTATTTGCTGAGTTCTATTAATTTAATTAATTTATTGTATAATCAAATATTATGAATAATTGTAACTTATTATAACTATTAGTAGCTACTATAAATGATTTATTAAGTCCAGTGAAACTTGTTCACAGCAATGGGAATTAATACTTATGCACTTACTGTATACAAGGTTTACATTGTTTTCAATCATACAAATAAATGTATGAATCTATTTTTATTGTACCGTTTACTTTACTATTATGGACTATTTTGTATAAATTCATGAATAAAATTTCATTTAGGCAGCACAGTGGCGTAGTGGTTAGATTCCAGATTTTTATTGTCATATATATACCTAGGTACAATGAAATTCTTATTTTGTCTTAGTCTCTCGAGAACAAGAAGATAGAAGGGCAGTGAACAATAAAATTACAGTAAAAGGTAAATAAAAAAAGAAATAATAAATAAATACAGAAATAAATAATAATAATAAAAAAAAGTAGAATAGAATTTTACATTTAAAGTTAGCACTGTGATCTTGCACCGCTAGGGTCTGGGTTTGATTCCCGCCTCAGGGTCTGGGTGCATGGAGATTGCATGTTCTCCGCATGCTTGGCTGGTTTCCTCTCACTGTCCAAATAAGTCTAATAGTCTTTCCCATATTGCCTGTAGTGTGTGAATGAACGTGTAAATGCGTGTATACAGTATGTGTGTTCTCTGTGATTGATTGGCACCCCGTCAAGGGTGTACCCTGCCTCAAGTCTCAGGAAAATGTTGTATAGGTGATAAGTGAATGAGTGAGTGAGTAAAATGGGGGGTGTATGTTCACTTATGAAAGATGCTGTAATGGTTGTGCATTTATGAAAGTAACATTTTAAGTTTCAATGGATTTGTGTAAATACAGGTAATAGTGTGTTCAAGAAAAGTATCTCACTTTTTGTTCGTTTGCTTTTTTGGTTCCAAAGTCAGTGCTGAAGATCTCTTTGTTTGTGGGTTTTCTCCTGCTTGGTCTGGTCTCCATGAGCCATGCTGAATGCTGGCATAAGGAACTAGATGAAGGTAGATGTTCACTCTTGCCCTCTTTCTCTCTCTCTCTCTCTTTTGCTCTCTCACACACACAATGTTTTTAATGTTTTTATAAAACTTCCACAAAATCCACAAAACCGCTGCTTTCACACTAAAGCACTTATATTGCAAATATAATAAAGTAAGAAATACACATATTATCAAAGCAAAAACTCTTGAACATTTACATGATAAACATCTTTTCCAATACAGTTAAATGTTCCCTTCTCTTATACAATGTCTTTGAACAATTTATCTCCACATTAACTTCATTTACATCAAACGGGGCAGTGGTAGCTCTGTGGGTTAAGGCTCTGGTTTACTGATCAGAAGGTCTGCAGCTTGAGCCTCAGATCCACAAAGGTGCCACTTTTGGGCCAGAGTGAGCAAGGCCCTAACCCTGTCTACTCCAGAAGCACTGTATCATGGCTGACCCAGTGATCTAATTCCAGCTTTTTAATTGGTATATGGAAGAATTTCACTATGCAGTAATGTAAATGTAACAAATAAAGGCTTAATTTAAAAAGCACAGGCTGAAAAAAAAATATTTTAAAGGCACAACTTTATTATACAATATATGTAAAATTATGTGTGTGAATGTATACTTTTATCTATCATGTTTGACAGGTAGTGCAGTTTAAAAATAAAATAATGTAAATGCATTTAGGGCAGTTAAAGTAACTCAAATGAGCACTTTTTATAACTGTGGTGCTCACAGCCACATAGAGTTCCACTCAAAAATCAGCCAAAATCAGGAATATAAGGCTACCGTGAGCAGAGACACTGTCAAACCACTTCAGACTAATTATTTTTTTAATCTAGAAAGGTATTTGCATGATATTATGCATTGTGATGCCACATATTGGGTGATTAGATGAGTTAATGAACGACCAGGTGTATTGGTCTTAATAAAGTGGCCAGTGAGTGTATATTACACTGTGATGCTAACTGTTGACTTTATTTTAGGTGCGACTCAATGTGAGGATTCTGTGGATAATACATTACATGATATCGGAACCAAATGGAAAAACAGCAAGTGTAATGATTGCTCATGCTTGGAAGACAACATGAAATGTTGTGACGGGTAAATATACACAGTATAGCAAGAAGCTCTAGCATGCAATATGTGTACATATGCATGAACAAAGCTTTCTCTACAATATACTAAATGGATTAGGTAACTGCCAGTGACACTCAAGCTCCAGTGTAACTTATGAATAAAAACTTTTTGTTTTGTTCTGGTATCAGACAAAAAGTCTTAACCAAAAATTATTTTATACATTTTTCATCCCACACACCTACAGTACTGTTAAAAGTCTATCAGTAAATTGGGGACAGGATCATGGGCAACCAAGGCTTATCCATGCCCAAGGGGACCAAAAGTCACCCTGGCTGGTCTGATCCCACAGAAAAGCCAATGCAACACAGAGCTGCCCTATTGGCACAAGGAGAACCTACACAACACTGGGCATAATATTTTGCATTTGTCATGTTATGGCTGATCAGTGTATACTGTACACATACAGTAGGTACACAATGGAGATCAAAATTAGAAACCTACAATTTCCTAGAAATCAACGTCATTGCTTAGTCCTATTTGAAATCCTCCTAACAGGAGTAAAGGGGCTGTTTTCTTTAAGTGCATTTTATCACTTAAATATATTCTCAGGAGATAATTCAACCAAAAAGTCCCCTAAAAAGACTGGTCATCCCTGTAAGACAAATGCACAAGATAACATGATAATGCTGGATAGGGTAAGAATCTGTCCCAGCATATAGTGTCTCGCCATTTAAGAGAATTCAGACTGAAATCCTTCTCTACAGTAACCAGGCTAGGGTAACCTTTGCTGAGAAGCAAGTTGTTTGGAAAGATGAGAAATTTCACTTTAATGATAAGAGCAAGTTTAATTTATTTTGGTTTCATGGAAAACATTATGTTTAGGATCAAACTGGGAAAAAAATGCAGTCATTGGATGGTGGAGGTGGGTGTGTCATGTTTTGGGGGAAACTTTCTGCAGCTGGAGTTGGGCCTCTTATACAGCTTATAGTATATACCAGTATACTGTATGACCATAACTCCGTTTTGCCCGTGAATGCATCACCACTGAGAAAAAATACAACTATTTATTATGTTCACGTATTTTGTATATTCATTTCTTTCTGTTTTACAGGTGGCCAACAAAAGTATCTGACGACTGCGTCATTTCTTATGACTATAAAACCTGTAAATTTGAAGTGACAAATGAGAAAGATCCAGATGCGGAATGTGCTGTTGCTGGATGAACTGAAGAACTGAATAAAGCTTTATCACAGGAGTAAGCCCAGGCCAGAAGTCTAAAATAATATAATGTTGATTGTTTTTGATTATCTGAAGTTACAATAAAGCATTGCTGAAGCATTAATTCTGGTGAGACTGTGTGAGATTGTGTCAGTAAGTGTGTATGGAATGTTTAAGGAATAGTTTTAATAGTGATTATAATAGGATTAATAATTTCTTGGAAGCTAGAAGGTCCAGGGGGGACAGCTAGATTCTCTCTCTCCACTTGAACCTTCTCCACTGTGTCATTCTGCTGGTTTACTGTGACTTTGTAATGTTTTCTGTATGCCCAAACCTTTTGCTTTGCATAGCCAGTTGCAAGAGTTTTTGTTTCAGTGAGATTCTACATGAGCCATTATAGATAAAAAAGCACAGGATGCATTGACATAGCTTCATTCTATGACATCAGAATGGAGTAACAAATTTATCTCATTCAATAATTTGTTATCTCATTCAACTGAATGAGATAAATTTAGCTCATTCAGTTTATTGCCTGTGGAAGTGGCTAGTAGCCTGTAAAATCCAGAGCATTTTATAGCAATGAATTGCTCACTTACTCTCACTCATCTTCTATACCGTTTCATCCTGTATTCAGGGGAGTCTATCCCAGGAGGCTTAGGGCATGAGGCAGGATACACCCTGAACAGGGTGCCAATCCATTGCAGGGCACATACACACACACTCACACACACTAAGGGCAACTTGGGAATGCCAATTAGCCTAACCTGCATATCTTTGGACTGTGGGAGGAAACCAGAGTACTCAGAGGAAACCCACCAAGCACAGGAGAACATGCAAACTCCATGCCCACAGAGATGGAAATCAAGCCTGGCCGGGAATCGAACCCAGACCCTAGAGGTGCAAGGCGACAGTGCTAACCACTACACCACCGTGCAGCTCGCATTGCATTGCTATGTTTTAATAAATATACACTAAATAAACAAAAGTATGTTGGTCAAAAAAATTTGTTAGATGGTCTGTCTCACAATCTCCGTTCCAGTTAATCCCAAAAGTGCTCAATGGGGTTGAGGTCAAGGCTCTGTGTGCAGGCCGGTCATGTTCTTCCACACTGAACTCATCAAACCATGTCTTTATAGTCCTTGCTTTGTGCACTGTGGCACAGTCATGTTGGAATAGAAAAGGGCCTTCCCCAAACTGTTGACACAAAGTTGGGAGCATGGCATTGGCCAAGATGTCTTTGTGGATAAGGGGCCTGGTTAAAACACATAAATTGAATAAATAACAGTAACAGTAAATAACAATAAATTTGACCAAATACTTTTGTCCATATAGTGTATGTGGAATCAGAATTGTACATAAGTGACAAAAAAAGGGGTAACATAGGCAAATAAATGCATATATAAACATGATTACATGTTTTATGGTTGATAACAGTTATAAAAATAAAAAAATAAATAATATAATAATAATAATAATAATAATAATAATAATACAAGCATTTGGTTAGCCCAACATGCTCCTCATAATTTGGCTTGGGGATGGGGATGGATTACATAAATTAGATTGAGCATGACAGTTTCTCTACGCACAAGATGTAAACTGTGGAGTTCAGTCCATTACCAGGATTCCACAGTCCAAACAACCTAATAGAAAAGCATCTCAGCTCAGCTTGAAAAGTTATGTGGAAGAGACATACAGTAAGCAACTACTGTACAGCATACAATGAGCACTGCAACATAGAGCCAAAACACTGTGACTTGCTTTTAGAATAATTCAAAGACAGTAAACAAGCAACAAAAGTAAGAAATTCAGTAGAAGTGAGTTTCTTTCAATAATGGAACAGTACAGATTAAAT
Source organism: Clariallabes melas (assembly GCA_030014275.1). Taxonomy (NCBI): domain Eukaryota; kingdom Metazoa; phylum Chordata; class Actinopteri; order Siluriformes; family Clariidae; genus Clariallabes; species Clariallabes melas. The sequence continues at coordinate 22,614,998 of JAQMYI010000009.1, forward strand.
TAGTTGAAATAGAGAAAGTAATACCATAGAAATTTGAGCAAATATGTACTGTAAATCATCACTTGAATCATTACATGTAAAGAAGCAAAGCATCAGGGCTGAAATTTTTTTTAAATAAACCTGTATATTGACAATATTCTGAATTTCTGTCGACTTGATAAATGATTTAAATAACTTCTCTGTACACTTTTCAAGGACATGTACATGAAAGAAAATGTAATTTTGATATGTTTTTTTACTGGACCATGTGCACCAATTAAGTTGTGCAAATTCCCTGCAGGTATATGAGGGTGGCAAATGTCAAAAAATCCCTCGGACTCTTGGAAGGTTTTGCGATTTTGATTTATTTACAGATGTGGCCAAGAATACGTACATTACCTGAAGGGGGCAGTCATGTTTTAATCTCGGGTATTACGTGTCTACAGAAGCTTATAATAAATAAATAAAAATACAAATATTTTAGTTTACTCCAATGAACACAAAAATTCATCATAAAGCTTTTATTTTTTTATTGATCATACATTTTTTTTTTCCTTTTGTGGAATTAGTCTGTAGTTTTTAGCTATTTAGCTAAAAACTTTAGCTAACACACACAACATACAACAAATATATAATCTCAAAGTTTTTAACCAGTTTTAAATTTTTTATCGCATAAAAAATCATGGGTTATGTTTAGAGTGCTTAAAAAACAATACAACGCATGTTATGATAATGTCTTAGCTTTTCACACCTATACACTCTGATTCCTCACACCAAACAATGCTATTGTAAAGTGAAAGCGCCGCGGGTTCACGGGAACATTTTGCATCCGCTAAAAGGCATATTCACACCCACATTTCAGCCATTCACAAACAACATGTATTGTGCTATGTTGTTTTTTTCTGATATGAGTATTTATGAGTGAAATAAAGCTGCTCACAACTGCTTTCACTTTGCAAAAGGCAACGTTTATTTAGCAAGTATATGTTTATATTTTGTTGCATATAAAATATAAACATAAACATTGAGGGAGCAGCCATAATGTACTCGGATCACAAATTATTATTCAATGCTGGACACAAACAGCAAAATAGCATGATGATTACTATTATAAAAAAGACTGAAGTGCTTCGCGTGGATTCACGCGATGAGTCATTTTCTCAGGGAAAGATTCTTATTCTTAAGATTCTTATTCTCTATATTTTTGTCGAAGATAGTCCTTCAGAGCATGCCACACCATCTCAATAGGATTCATGTCAGGGGATTCTGCGGGAATCTCTTCTCACCTTTCATTCACGATAGGTGTGAAGTTATCAAACCGATTTCGCTGGTGTCAAATAGGGGGTTTTAAGATAAATTCACAAGACAGAGCAGATGTCTCTGCCCAAAATTAATTTTTCCAGCAAAACATAAAAATAGATAAAAATAAAAATGCTTAATAGAAGCAATTAAATCAGACTTCATAGTTGGATTTGATACCTTTTGATTTTTATACTTTTTTTTTTTTAATTTATGGACAGAATAAACAAACCTGACAGATTGTTTTGAACAAAGAACTGAGTTCATGAAAGTCTTACGCAGTGGAGGGCTTGCCATCTGGAGGACTGGGAGTTTTCCCGGTGGGCTACTGGCCAATGTGGGCCAGCCCAGTCTTTATGCAAATATATTAAAAATGACAGAAAACATAATATTGCATCTCTTTTCTATGCAGATACAGTAGATGAGTGTGTCGACCGCACAGGCGCCATCGTGTTTGTGTGCCCCTGGTCTTGGGTATGTCCATAGAAACACAATTACACCATGTTCCAAATTATTACGCAAATTATATCTTTCCCTGATTTTCATAATTAGTCAATACAAATGACAGTCAGTATAATTTTTAAGTCATCAACCATTAGGGTATAATTTGAATTTTATTGAACAAACCTCCTAATGATAATATTTATTTCAAAAATTAAAAACTGAAATTTCACTGTTCCAAATTATTATGCACAACAGAGTTAAAACATTTTCTAGGTTGTAAAGAACTGAAAATGGTCTTTTGTTGAATTTGCAGCTTTAGGTTGTCATATTTACTGAAATCAAAAACTATCTCAATCAAAAACATCCTAACAGGGCATGTTACATCTTAACATAGGACCCCTTCTTTCATATCACCTTCACAATTCTTGCATCCATTGAACTTGTGAGTTTTTGGACAGTTTCTGCTTGAATTTCTTTGCAGGAT
>JAQMYI010000009.1:22691743-22707704 GCA_030014275.1 Clariallabes melas
TTCCTTTCATTCTCGCTGATACTCTTTCATCACACAACACACCTGACACTTTTCTCCACCCATTCCAACCTGCCTGTCCCGGCCTCTTCACCTCCTTTGAACACTCTCAATTTTAGATATGACTGTAGCTCACCAAATCATCACCGACCATGAAAACTTCAAACTGAATTTTAAGCAACTTGGATTCTGTGCTTCTGCACTCTTCTTCCAGACTTTGGGGCCTTGACTTGTCTCTGGTTCAGGAATTTCTTGATACTAGGAATGCAACAGTTGTAGCCCATTTCCTGACGACATCTGTGCATGGTGGCTCTTGACGCTCTGACTCCACCCTCACTCAGTTCTTTGTAAAGCTTTGTAAAGTTCTTGAATTGGCTTTGCTCTCATCTTCTGTCACCTACCTTCCGTGTGGAGGAAGTCAACGAACATCTTCTGGGCAACTCTCAACTCAGCAGTCTTCCCCATGCATGTATTGAACATAGTATTTATATTACATGAACAGTAATTTACACAAACTCAAAATGAAATATTCTAATATTAAAACAAACAGTATTTCACACATAAACCTAGAATATGAGTTTCCTTTTTTAATTTAATTACAAAAGAACATTTTTGGTTTTGAAAAGAAGTTGTGCTGTTTCTGTCTCTGCTGTTTCAAGACCAGAACAAAAGCTTCTGGTTGTATGTTTCTTATTATTTCCTCTGCCGTTGCATGTTTTAGTTACACACAAAAGGCAGTGAAGATTTTCACTGTAACTATGAGTCCTGAACCTGTTCCAGCATCATGATGCCCCAGTGCACAATATAAGCTCTATGAACACATGGTTTGCAATGGTTAGAGTAGAAACCTTTGAGTTTCCTGCAGAGATCACTGACCTCAAACCCACTGAACATATTTGGGATGAACTGGAGTGCTGGCTGCACCACAGGCATCCTGCACCCTGACATCACTAATGCTCTCATGGCTCAATGATCTCAAATACCCATAGCCATAAACAGGGGAGGTTATTATAACAGCAAAAGACGATGAAATCCAGAATGAGATATTCAATATGAACAAATGAATGTCCACAAATGTTTTGCCCTATAGTGCACAGACAGGACGATTCTGGAAATTACAGTTAGTAGAATGTGTCTTGTGCCAGGTATAAATATATTGTTACGTTAGTGATGTAACTTATTTGACCATGTAAATTTTTTGGTTTTAGGCCTTGAGTAAACACTACACACAATGACTGGCATAATTCTGTATGCAGTATGTACTGATCGTGTGATGAAATGCCCTTATTTTGCTTCCTCTTTAGATAATACAACTAAGATAATAGATTTGAAACATTTGAGTTTAGCAACTTGGAAAAATGGTCACTTGACTTGATTATTGTGTAACTGGTGTTTATCTGCGATTTTCTGGAAGTGTTTTCGAGATAATTCGGACTTGTAAAGAATGCGTGAGGTGAATTATTTTAAATATATATCTTCCAAGATATTGTAATGATAATGATAAATAAAAAGTATAAATAAACAAATAATTTTTAAATGCATTCATTGTATACTGTACATTTGCATTTATGCTATTTTAATACTGGTTGCATCTCTAGAGTTAATGGTTCAGTTCCTACCTCAGGTCTGTGTACGTGGAGTTTGCATGTTCTTCCCATGCTTGGTGGATTTTCTTTGGGTACTCCGGTTTCCTCCCACAGTCTAAAGACATGCAAATTAGGGTAATTGGCGTTTACAAGTTACCCATAGTGTATGAGTGAGTGAGAGAGAGAGAGTGTGTGTGTGTGCCCTGGGATGGACTGGCACCCTACCCAGGGTGTACCTTGCCTAGTGTCCAGATTCCTCTGAAATAGGCTCCAAGTCTCCCATGAGCCTGTACAGGATAAGTGGTATATAGACTGAGTGAGTGAATTTTGCAGTTGTATTGCTTTTCTCTTAAACGTCAATATCAAGGGATATTACATCTGTATTTATGGCACAATGTGGGCCATTACAAAATGCAGAAAAGTTAAAGGCATAGTTATGAAGCTATTAGAGTGAGGAATGCAAGTTTGTAAGTTTAGGACTGCCTGTGGTTTCTGGACATTTAATGTAATCCCTAGTAAGAATCAAATTGCTTTGTTAATGAAAGCACACATTAAAGCAGAGATATATTTGAACCGTGTGGAAAGATTTAAGATTAGAATTAAATTACTTAATTTGCAAACCTTCATATATTTAGCATAGGAGCTCCACAAAGTTCTTTACACTAGTACAGTAGAATTGGTGATACCATGATTCATAATAAAAAATAAAAAAAATGTGACACACCACCCCAGTTCATTAATGTAAAATATAGCTCACATTAGGCATATTGTGTGTGTATATATAGGTGCTAGAGATGCAACAAAGAAGCACCATAATAAAAAACAACACCACATTAAATAAGCCGATTGTTATGTAGCCCCTAAATTATGAAGCCCCCAAAGGAACATGGGGAAAAAAGGTTTATTGCTAATGTCAGTGTTTGCAGCACGGTAGCTTAGAGGTTAGCACTGTGGCCTCACACCTCCAGGTTCCAGGTTTGATTTCTGCCTCTGGTCATTGTGCATGGAGTTTGCATGGTCTTTCCGTGCTTGGTATCTTTCCCCCAGGTACTCCGGTTTCCTCCTACAGTCCAAAGATTAGGTTGCAGATTGGGATAATTGGCGTTTCCAAATTGACCATAGTCTGTGTGCATGTGTGTACAGTATGTGTGTGTGTGTGTGCCCTGCAATGGATCGGCAGGCTTTCCAGTGTGTACCCCACCTTGTACCCTAAGTCTCCTGGGATAGGCTCCAAGCCCCCTGTGATGCTGTGTACAGGATAAAGTGGTGTAGACGAGGCAAACCTCCTATGGACTATAATTAGTGTGTTTTTATATTTGCTACCTGGGACTTTTTTTGTTGTATGGGTGTTCAGTTGTGTCTGTGATTAGTGTTGTTGTTGTTTTTTAAACTTAAATAATCAATGTATTTGATTATGTTCACATTACAAGCAACATTGTTTATCTCTGATCTTTAAGTCAGATGGAATTTGCAACTGGGATAAAACACACAGTATTCGTGTGACCACTTATTTATTTCAAACAATGGATGTGATTTTGTTAGCCGGCTTTTTGTTGAGATCCAGGGGGAGGAAGAAAACCAGATGCATCACTTTAGCTGTTTTAGCACTACTGCTAGCACTGCTATGAATTCCCCATGCTACCAGTACTGACTGATGTCTGTGACCTACCTATGCATGCCCAGAGCAAAAAGTCATTTAATTCTTTAAAAATTAGGGTAAATTCTTATAATGCCATCCCCATATTCTGGTAGCGGTAAAATGTACAGTTAAACCTTGGATTACGAGCATAAATAGTTCTGGATGATTCGTTCCACAAACCAAGCATATGTATATAAAAATAATTAATACAAAATGGAAAGTAAAAGTAAAACAAATTAACCTGCACTTTACCTTAAAAAAGAATTGTGGCTGTTGTAATTGAAACCAAAGAGAGGAGAGAAGGAGAAATCTTTTTAATGGGTCATTACATGACACTGAGATTTAATGATAAATAAATATTTTGTCTGTGTGTGTGCTTAATGTTAATCCTGTGTGCATGTGTATGTGTGCAAGAATTTATGTTTCTGTGTGTCTGGACGTGCTTCTGTGGGGTATTGAGTCATTGTTTCTCTTTCTTGCTGAAGGATGCTCTGATTTCTTATTCTGCATGTAACCTCAGCAGCAGTTGCTAGTGGATGTGAAACAGAGGCGGACATCATATTTTCTGGCACATGGCTTTTGCTGTACCTTTGCACCCTGATACACATTACATCTTTGCTTTTTTCAGCCATGATTATTTAGTGGCCTAGGGTGTCCAGGCACACATCAGAGACCAGTCCTTTTCTTTTCTTCTCTTCTCATACTCCTCAGTAATTGTAGAACTTGGATACACTCTCTTACACTCCAGATTCTCCACTTTTTAAAGGGGTTTCATTCTTCAGGATGGAATCACTGTGGTAATTTTACTGCTGTATGTGACCAGGGTTATTGTGATAGCAGCAGCAGCGTGAGAAATAGTTTTAGCAGATTTATTTGTTATAATAAAAAAAACTTGGGCTGCAAGAATTTACATCCTGTACAGCATTTTATGTCTGGCCTCCAATATTTCCATTCCAGTATTTGTGAGTATGGAAGAGGATTAGGGCCACCATAAATAAATATTTGACTTCAGTCTCAGAATTCTGACTTTAATCCCCGAATTCTTACTCTAAACTCATATTTCAAAATGTAATCCAAAAAATGTAATTCAATTTAATCAAAATACAATTTTTATCAGAATTCTGACTTTAAACTTCTCAGAATTATGTCTTTAATTCCAGAATTCTGCCTTTTTCCAAAAATTCTGACTTTTTCCTCAGAATTTGGACTTTAATCCAGTATTCTGCCTCTAAAAAAAAACATTTAAAAAACGTTGTTCTAAAAATCCTGCCTTTTAAAATCAGAATTCTGACTTCAAAAGTATTGAACTTAGAATTTAGACTTTTTTTCTTAGAATTCTGACTGTTTTTAAGAAATTGCAACTTTAAATGCAAAATTCTGACTTAATAAACTCAGAAGGCTGAAAGGGGGAAAAAAATCAGTTTTGAGAAAAAAGGCAGAACTCAAATAATAATAATAATTATTATTATTATTATTATTATTATTATTATTATTATTATTATTCCCTAATAATCTTCCATACATGAGATACCTGTGTGTCTATTAGTAACTACAGCACACAGTGAGCTACAGTAGAACAAATAGAAACAGCAATACTGTAGATTTTAGAGCAAATGTGTAAACAGTTTACATGTAAAGAAGCAAAGTATCAGGGTTAAAAATGTTTAAATATACAGTACCATTAAAAAAATGTGTGAAACGGTTCCGTTTTCATAATTCCATCATTCTGAATTTTTATAGACAGGATTTTAGCATCTTGGCAGTATACTTTTTAAGGACATGCAAATCAGAGAAAATAGGATTTTGACATGTTTTTCCACCATGTTTTTCAAGTTGGAAGCAGAGATATTCAAATGTGCACCAATTAGGTTAAGCAAATTCCCTGCATGTATATGGGGGGGTGGCAAATGTCAAAATTTAAATATTTGTTTTTCTCTGACATCTCTGAGGCATTCGGCATAAATGTGCAGTATTTTTAACACGGTAAATATCCAGTATACGTGATGGACTTTAGTTCCGTTTTAGACTATATGCGGGAGTTAAATTGGGCCGGTGCTGTCATTATGTTTTTGATGGCATTATAGAGCTACTTGTATTTTAGGCTAAATTGCTGCTCAAGTCTTAAATTATATAGATTTTATTTTATATTGTCGTGGCAGCAGGGGCATGGTCAAACATCACCTGCAAGTAACATGCAATGCTTTCCACCTGTGGCTTGTTATCAAGGTTATTTATTGGTGTTTTTTGTGTTAGCAGAGAGAGAGAGAGAGAGAGAGAGAATCAGGGAAAATACTCACAGCACCCTAAGTGTGTGTGTGCGCGCGCACCTGTTAAATGATTCTGGCTGAAAACCAACTACTGAATTCACAATGAGTGCTAAATAATAGTTAACTCACATATACTGCCTGTCTCAACCCTTCCTCCTAAGATAACTCCAGATACACATTTTTTAATCACACCAGTTTCATCATAAGCATTAAATGGCGTAATACACTGATGTGAGCACACACACAGTGACCTCAGTCACTCATTAAACAGCACAGCAGAGTGACAGATGAATAGGTAAAAATAGGTGAACAAAAATGGGTCAAAAACTCTCGCTCATTCTCTATACTGCTTATCCTTTACAAGGCCTGGAGTCTGTCCCAGGGGACTCAGGGAACTAGATGAGGTGCACTCTGGATGGGGTGCCAATGCATCAAAGGGCACAAGCATGCACAGACACACACACATACTTATTCACACACAGTGGGAAATTTGTACAAGCCAATTAACCTAGGGATATAAGAATCTGGATGTTGGCCAAACCTAGTCAGCAGATGATAAGCTGTTAGTGCATATTACTGGTGTGGCATATTACAGGCAGTACCATATTATTTAATGTAATACAGTATTACATGTTTCAACATACAATATGGTATTTAATTAATGTTACACACATTTAGTGGAACCATACCATATAAATCGTATCATTGTGGTATGTAAACATATCTAACATACTGTATATTTGACAGTATCCTGGTTTGCTTTCCACAGTACCATATTATGGAATATGCCAGAACCATGTATCATACTATATTACATGTTTTGATGTACCAAATGTTATACGATGGCAGAAGCATGTACCATAGTACGGTAAATGTACTATAAGCGTAAATAAGTACCAGTCAGCAGATCCTGAGCTTCTTCTGACCGGAGGCCAACAAGGCAGCCTCCACATTCAAGCTCCTGCAATAGCTTGACCAGGCAACCTCTCCAGCCAAACTTAGCTGAAACCAGATGACAATAGGATGGTCTCACAAGGACCATCCAGGCTTTCTGCTCAGTGAAAGATGTCACTACACCACCTGCTTCCATGGAGATTTTGCTCCAACTTACTTGACAGTGTTCGCCACTTCCAGCTGTTTCATAACAAAACTCACTTCACCTTGGCTTCATGATGACCTATACACCTATAAATGTATTATTTATAATGAATATTTCCTAATGAATGTCTAGGGTAACCCATTGAAGGCACCTGGTAATCCGGGGCTCCTTTTTGTTCTGTTCTGTCATGGATTTCCCCTCACACTCTGTACTACATGCTGTGGATTTTCTGTTGTCTACAGTGGTTTTCATTTACTTTGCCAAATGCTTATGTTTTGATTCAAGCCAGGTCTCTTTCCAAGTCCTATCATCATTTGTCTGTAGCACTTACTGTAGATATGAAGTGTTAGTATTTTACTTCTCTGCTCCCCTATGACCAAAGATGAACGTAGGGGCAGCTGAAGATTAAATGTGGGTTTTTTCGCTGTATTATTTTAATATCTAATTTAAAAACATCCTTCGATCTTTTTATCATCTCCCTATTGTGTTATGATCCTATTAATCTGTTTTAGAGTTTGTTCTGGATCAGTCAGTGTATTTAAGTTCCATTTGGCAATGTGTCTTTGTGTTGCGGCAGTTATGTTCTCGTGTTTTATGGTTATAGTTCGAAGTTTGCAGTAAGTGTTCCTGATATTAGTATCTACATTGTTGTTTTCAATTCTGGTGTTTTTTTTTTTTTTATGGTTGCTGTAATGGAGATTCAGTAAATATATTCCTTTTGAAGAGGCAGAGAGATGTTTGTCTAATCGATTTGTTGGTTCGCTTTTTTGGTTCCAAAGTCTGTGCTGAAGAGGTCAATGTTTGTGGTTACTCTTGTTTATGTGAGCCAGGCTGCATGCAGGCATGAGAAAATAAAAGCACTTATGAAATAATATTTGGTTTGGAGAGAGGCAAAAAATACTATAGTACATTAATTATACTGCATACTGTGGTAAAATTTCTTATGGGAAATATTGGCCGTTGCTCATAATTACATTAACGTGGTATCATGCCATGTCTAGCTATATTACATATCATAATATACCATAGCTTTGCCATGGTACTTCAGACATTACCACGGTATTCACGGTAGGTAAGTCTTTACAGAGTACTTGGTAGGTGCTGTGTCTCCTGTGGTAGTACTATGGTATGTACCACAATACTTTGGTTAATACTACTGTACTTACCGGTTGCCACAGTGGCTACCCAAGTTCAGAATTGGTATTTTGTACAAACTGTACCATATTATGTATGTTAGTACATGCTATTGGTGTGGTATATTACCGACACTACCATATTATTGTATGTAATATTAATCGTTTTAACATACAGTGTGGTATATAATAAATTTTGCATACATCTAGTGGCACAATACTATAAAACCATTATGGTATGTAAACATTTATAGCATATATTTTGACAGTATCCTGGTATGTGTTCCAAAGTACCTTTTTATGGAACATGTACCAAATAATGTACCATGGTAGAAGCATGTACCGTAGTGCGGTACAGTACATGTCATGTACTATATGAGTAAATAAGTATCATGTACAGATTACCAGGTATTGACTACCAGAATGCCTATACCATGATAAAATTTCTTATGGGTGATAACTATTTTATATCTTTTTTGATAAATTAGAAGTTTGAATCGATCTGAATATGATATATTGTAATAATAATATGTTCAGAAAATTGTACCCTGGTGCACTCGTGGCTAGTGCAGCACACTCACTTACTGGTGTCTGGGTGATGTTATTCATTGTGCCGCTGCCACATAATGTGCTGACTGGTTAACTGCATGAATACCAAGGTGTGTAGGAGTTCTTCACAAAGTGGCCAGTGAGTGTATATCACAATGTGAAATTGCCTGTTGACTCCATTTTACATTAGGTGCAACTCGTTGTCAGGGTGGCTTGGATGAGACGTGGCACCCGGTGAGAAACAGCAAGTGTGAAGATTGCAAGTAGGTGCAAGGCCGACTTCCTGTAATGCTGTGACGAGTAATAACGCACAACACAGCAAACTGCTCTTACATGCAAAATATTGTATGTACATGCAAGAACATGGATTATTGAAGTACTGTAAATGTTTCTCTATTAAAGACCCAATGGATTTGGTAAAAATCCCAAGACTGACAGTACCACTCAAGATTTTCTCAATTGAATTTCTTTATTCATATATAAGAAAGTGGGTCGGCACCTAAACCACATCATAAGCAAATTAGATGCTCATTAAGCTCAGAATCTCAGAGCAACAGTCCCTTCAGGGTGACACAAAAACACAAATCTTTATTTTGTACCAAATTAACAGTATTATTATTATGGGTAGCATCTTATTACAAAATCTATGAGTTGACCAAAGCTTAAATAGATCATAATAGTTTGACTGCATGCTAATATTTTACTCAGTATTCCAACTGCGGTTTTAGAAAGTTGAAATTGAAAGGAAAAAAATGTAATAAAAAATATCCAACTAACATTTTTAAATGATGTTATGCACTAAACCTCTCAGTTTTGAGTCTTGAGTTTGAGCTAAATAGGGAGTGAGCACCAATATATCATGTTGAATGTGCAAAGATTTTAATAATGAAAGGCCAAAGACAACCTAAGGATGTGCTTAAAGTTGAAGGCAAATATAAAGGAAAAGCAGCCGGGTGAGTTAATTAATTATCACCTTCAGAATGGTAAGTGTTTGAACTGATTTTTTTCATACTATTAATATCTTAACATTCTGTACATCATTTAACCATTTTATTATTTGTAATAATAAATGAATTGTTGATGAAAGAACTGTGACGCTGTTTTATATATATATATATATACTGTACAGTATATAGCCCATTTTTGCCCATTCCAATTAGGAAATAGTTAAGCAAAAGTACAAAAATACACAAGGCATTTGAGCTCAACTTATAATAAAGCATTAAGCGTGGCAGAATAGAGTCTTTTTGGGTTGTTGTGTCAATATATTCGACTGAGTCCTCTGGTTAAATAGAAAAAAGAAATGCTGCATACTGTATAATACTTTGCTGAGATATAAATTAGAATAATTCATGAATCCAGAGGCAGGTGGATGACTTTAAAAATTCACAAATTTTGAGCAAAACTGTAGTTGAAAACAACTGAATGAAATGTCAATATCTGTGTAGAAGAGTGGGACCATGTTGACCTTGTGCTTTTGGATCTTTATTTATGTCTTGCGTAAACTCTGCACAAAGTACTGGCACAAATCATATTGATATGGTGCATTTACTGGCAGTGTGTGTGTGATGCTGGTAACTCCAACCCCCTTTTCTGTGTTTTTTAAATTTTTTTTTTGATCTTCAGGTCATAGAATTTAAAATGTGTTAAGTTTACATATAGTATACATATAGAAAGTTATTCCTAAATTGGATCAGTGCAATGACTAGTATGCTTCATTAACACTTGCTGCAGTGAAGTGGAATTGTTTATCTAATTATGATAATCTTCGAATATACAAAACGCCTTAAGTGAAATTTTCACCTTGTGTAACTATAGAAACAGATATTGCTCATGATAAAGGTGAAGTACAAAGTAGCCAATTAGAAAGAATCTAGATAAATAAATAAAAAAACAGTTTATCCACTTATATTCTGTACAGTTATTCTGATTGCTTATTTTCAATACACATACATAATATTAGCAAATGTTACTGAACATAAACACAACAAAAACAGATGTGAGATAAATAATGACTGAACTCAAAAGCTATTTATACACCAGACTAAACAAGCAACAGGTGATGGCACACTGAAAACATGATACAATGGTGCACTCTGGGAAATGAAGTCCAACCATGGCTGGAGTCTCTGGGTGCAAGGCGCCCTCCAGGGGTTATCCCTGACAAACTGTTAACTATGGTTAAACTGAAATGTAATACATTTCAAATGCTAGTCATATTTTAAGCACAACAAATTTTGTAGCTACTTAATTATTCAAAGCTGCTTATTAGATTAAAATCTTTATAAACATTAGAACATGTTTTCAATATTTACATATCAGAAGACATTACATGAATAATGCATGCTGTTTTATCTCATGTAGCTAGTAGTCAGAGGCAATTCTAAAGATGTTGCCTGTTTTCCTCCACTTTATTTCCATTATGTTACCAAGATACCTTTATAAATAATAAATCTAACTGCCTGAAAATATGTAAATATAAAAAAAGGATAGAAGATAAACCACTGTTACATCACCGAGTTTTTGGTGACTTTATATAAACATTATACAAGACCGTGCTTTTCGTATGCGACAATTTAATTAATGTGGCAATTTCCACAGGAAAAATGTACATGCTTCAAAAGTGAAGATATCTTGAATAAAGATATTTTAACCATACAAGGGGCACTCAAATCAAACTGAGACACGTGATGACGTTGCTGGTTAATAAAGGTGTAAAACTGTTTGACATTTACAGAAGACCTCGAGCACAGTACAGTGATGAGATTCTTAGCCACAGTGAAATATTTAAACGGGGCAAACATTTTTAAAGAAGACTGTACATCCATGAATGATGATCTCAACCAAGGTGGCTCTGAGCCCTCTGCTGTTGTTCCCATGAACATTCAGTGAGTGGAACGCCAAAACCTTGAAAACGATAGATAGCGACAGATTATCTATCCAACTTGCGGAAGAGATGCATAGAGGAACTGTAGGAACTGTACACACAATAATTCACCAACATCACTTGCACCTTACAGGAACACATCTGGAAGTTATTGCCACATCCCCTGTACAGTCCTGACCCTGTTCAAAGAGATTTCCACATGTTTGGGTTCCTGGGAGGCCAGCATTTCAGACGTGAAGCAGGCAATCTGATCATAGCTCCCGCGTATGAGAAAGCTTTCTACCTTTATGGTGTCTACACACTAGTGAAACACTGTGATAAGTGCATTAGTGTAGCAGGGGAATATATAGAGGGAGTTTTTACTCTCATAACTGTATTCTATTATTCTGCAGTCAAAAGTCCCAGTTTGACTTGAACACCACATTTTACTTACTAATGTCAAGTGTAAATCTGTTTTATTCTATTACTTTCATTTTAAAAAATTTATAAGATAGAACAGAATTAGAAATACCATTTTTATAATAAATTCTATAAATTTTTGTCATGAAGATAAAGATTTGTGATCAAGATCTTTCTACTTAATTTTTTGCAGTGCAGTTATCATCATTAATGGTTTTGCTTTTCGATTATATTCACCATTTACTTTCCTTCTTGCTCTTTTTTTAAAGTTAGACTTTCATTTGATAAGCATGACATTTCAATATAAAAATGCACAATAGTTCCACATGTCCAATGCTCAATGAGGCAAGCTTTAGGGAGGTTTCTGGTTGATTGTTGATTACCCATCAACAGGGTTTGGTGGAGCTATTTTAAAAGTTGCTATCTAGTAGGTAGTTTAATTTAATTTAATTTTTAAGTAGTTTGGAGCCTATCAAAGGAGACGAGGTGGGCAGGTAAAACCATCACAGAGATACACATTACACAATATCACAACACACACTATGGCCATTTTGGGAACACTAAATAGCCTTATCTGCATGTCTTTGGAATGTGGGAGGAAACCGGAGTACCTGGAGGAAACCTACCAAACACAGGGAGAACATGCAAACCTGCATGCATACAGACCCAAGGCAGGATTCAAACCCGGACAGTGCTAACCCACCCACCATGCTAATCTACCGTGCTGCCATGTCCGAACCTGAAGTCTTCGAATTTTTCAGACCACCAATTAATTTTCTTGCACTGCTATACCATGACACTCTTAGCTCATTAACTAGATATCTGATGCTCACTTCTTACTTCATTTACTGCTGCAAAACTGTAGCGAGAAACTAATTACACTGTGCACTTGTGCATAAATATAGTGGCAATAAAATTGTGCTGAATGAAATGAAGAGTGTAAAACCCACACATAAGCAAGGGCACACAGAGTAATAGATGTGAAGCTTCACTCGACTGACTTCATCTTCACAACAAACTCAAGGACATGGATTTGCTTTGGATAATGAGATGAAAGTTGTGGTTTTTTTTTGTTTTTGTTTTTGTTTTTTTGTTAACGTGTTCACATGTAGAAAGAGTTTTACTTCAAACAGAACTGTCGGAAAAGGAAGCTGTTGCTTTCTAGGTTATAAATTTAGCTTTATAATTTGATACTTCAAGTTTCCACTATCTTATTAATGCTAAATAATTGCTTAAAAAGCGTGCAGCCGATTCCAACTTGGAAGGATCGGGTTATCCCGACGCCAGCCATCAGATTAATGTGGCAAATATTCAGCTGGCTAGTGTTATACAGTACCTATTTGCCAAGGTTGTAGTGGTAAAAAATATAGTTATGAAAAGTATAACAGCATAGGTAATTTCAGCTGTAGCATGAACACACTCTTTGTAATGCTTTAGAGTTTCAATAGTAACAGCTCATCCACAGGCATTTTTATGGCAAATTTACCTTAAAATAAGACTGCTAATAAATGGATAAAAAATAAAAAATAAAAGTAATGCACTTTTATAACAACTTGTGTAACATGGTGAAAATCTTCCTGACTGTTCCCTTGCACTGTCACTGGAGACTCCTTCCATAGATTTTTTTTAATAAGCATCCTTAAGGAAAGCATTCTCTTATACAAGTATATGTTTTTTTCTGTTATATAACAAATTTTTAATCTGTTGAGCTTTTAACTGCTTTGTTATTATATAAATGTTGACATTTGTCATTACTGTAACGGAAATGAATCCAGATGTTCAGAAAAATCTGATTTAGAATTCAATTGTTACAATATAATAACAATAATAATAATGCTCATATTACTTTATTATAAGTAGAGTAAATTCCTAATAGACATTCATGAAACTTATAATATGCTTCCTACTGCTACAGTAGAAACATTGACAGAGATATTCAACTTAAAAAAAAAAAAAAGTGCATAGAAATGTGGAAAAAAAATAACAATTAACTTTATCTTCATTGCCACTGGAGAGATAAACTAAATTCAATTAAATCTAAGACTCAAAGGCATGTAGGTTAAAAAAGCTTGTTAATTAGAACTTTTCTATCTTGTTATACATCTCCTGGAGTAGCAACCTAAATATCTGCTTCTTCTCGTATTCATATCGGAGGACTTTCACAGAAATAGTTGGAACATATCATTCCTCCTGACAAGGGAAATAGGGAGTGAATGTCCTGTGCAGGGGAAATTGCCATCATTAAGGTGGACGTAATGTAGCCGCAGCCTGAGGAAGGAAGGAAGGCACGACAGGGGAATTTAGGACACAGACAGACACGTGATACCTGCACAGCGATGAGGTTTCGATTGGTGGCTTGAGGAAACACGGAGGTGAAGAATTTTGTAGCCAATTCTTCAGTTTATGTACGTATGCAAGATGCAGTGTGTGCTGAGGGCAAGTCACAGAAAACAACTTAAGAAATGAATCCAGTCATTGATGGATAATGCAGGTGTGTATTTAAAAGAAGATAAATACACAACAATGACCCTTAAATGAACTGTTTATATAGTATACATAATATAAGTATAATAATTAATAAAATAAGTATAATAATTATTATAATAAGCATCCAACACACAACGATGGTGCTTAATTCATATCCTTACGGGATCCCATTTTTAAAAGTGATGGAATATTGTTACGAACAATTGTTGCCTTACTGTTTCCAATGAAAAGTAGTAAATGCATGCTTAAAAAGTTAGTAGGAAAAAAAGATGATGTCAGTAATTTCCGTATTTATTAAATCAAGAAAATTGTTTGTACACGGGCTCAAACCAGGACTTTTGATCATGCAGACAACAACACTGTTGTGAGAGTAAAAACTACCTTTATTTGTTTTTTATAATACCCTGTTACACTGATGCACGTATTCCAGCATTTCAGTAATTCATGAATACCATCAAGGTAGAAAGATTCTGGTGGGAACAGTCATCATTACGTGAATAAATGATTGGTGAATAAATGATTGGTGAATAAATGATTGGTCATTGGGAGCAATGGTGATCGGTGATTGGTCTTTGGAAGCAATTGTAATAAATGATTGGTTACTGGGAACAGTAATGATCATTGGATGATTGGTTATCAGTGATTGTTCTTTGGAATCAATTGGGATTAGTGATTGGTTGGTGTGATAAATGATTAGTCTTAAGAACAGTAATTAGTCACTGTGATCAATGGTCATGAGGAACAATGATTATTGATGGCAGGTAATATGAAAGAATGAGGTTCTGAGAAAAGAGCGAAGAAAAAAATGTTCTGAGTTTAATTCAGGGTAAAACAGGGTAAAATGGAAATCTAGTGTGCTATGTAGTGTGTATAAAGTAGTGCCCTTGATCGGGGGTGAAAGAGGGATTTGTGTTAGAAACTAGTTAGTTTTTAAGCTCATGTTAGCCATAAGCAAAGCAGTGAGGTGGCTCATGAACCTACCTGAGTGTTGGAGAAAGTTCATGATCACTTTAGCTTCCATTAATGTAAGTTTTTAACACAACAACAATGACTGTTCGGAGACAATTTGGACTGACTTAGAATCAATTTCAAAGGAGACAAAGTGCTGTTTATGATGCCATAACATTATCCGATGTGTTGTCTTGCTGAAAGTGCTACTGTGACTGATTTTGAATGTGGGTTTTGGCAGGCAGCTGCTCTCTCCCCTTTCCAGTACTGCCACTGAATTTTCCTCTGAATACCAGACATCGTAAACAAAAAACTCTCTTTCATTTTCTGAATCACTCACTCACTCATCATCTATACCGCTTAATCCTGTGTTCAGGGTCACAGGCGGCTTGGAGCCTATCCTAGGAGACTTAAGGCACGAGGCAGGGTACACCCTGGACAGGGTGCCAATCCATCGCAGAACACACACATACATAAGGTGCGTTCCAAATGGCCTGAAGTACCCTGCGAAGTATACTTCACAGGGTGTTCAGTCATGTTTAGTGTGATTCCAAACTGCAGGGAATGAAAACGTTCAATTAAAAGGGAACTGCGAACGGTGTAGGGAACGAGTGAACAACAGGTCTTCACTTCACAGGAAAAGGGAATGAAAAGATTCCTATAAAGTCATTGTGTCTCGCTTGAAAAAGGATTTATATATTTATTATCATTATTATCGAGGATGACATCATATTAAAAGGACACAAAAATTTACATTTTAACTTAATCAAGAAATCCTTAGTGTTATATTAGTACAGTGGAACCTCGGATTACGAGCATAATTCGTTCCGGAAGCGGGCTCGTATTCCAAAACACCCGTAAACCAAATTTAATTTTCCCATAGGAAATAATGGAAACTCAAATTATTCGTTCTATAGCCCAAAAAAATAAATACATAAAAATAATTAACACAAAATATAAAGTAAAAATA
>JAQMYI010000009.1:22741574-22753637 GCA_030014275.1 Clariallabes melas
TTTGTACATAATTATGCAGACATGATAAACATATATAACAAAATTGGTACAGCATATAATATGGTGCCTAAGACTTTCGCACTGTACTGTAAGTATATATTTATTTTTTTTATTTTTTTTTCTTACACTAATAAAATACATCCACTGGTTGATCAGACCGGAAATGGCTGATTTTCAGCTTAATCAGTTGCGGATAGAACCAATTCTGTTCTGAAAGCACACGCGTCCTAGTGGTTGAACAAAAATGCATTTTTATGTTGCTATATTATCAAAGGTTTTGTATGTTGCAGAGCCTCTGATCAGTCTTTTTTTCCAAACATCTGTGAGTGAATTCATCTACACCAGTCTCAAAACACCATGAGTGCAAATTAGTCTCGAAATCCACAACTGCAGTTTATATGGCACACACTAAACTATTCACACATTGGCATCCCGTATGGTAGGTGTGAATTTTTTGCTAAGTTTGTTCAGAAATAATAGTTATGGCGGATGACATAACAGAGATACATGCTGCTCAGTAAAAGATAAGCTTTTTCGTTTCATTTAATTTTAAAATCAAATGTTCATTTTTGTATTTTAAGGCACGTTATATTGTTTAAATATCACCCTTCTGTTTTAATTGAGATAAACGGTGTTATAAAGGAATGGCCTACATTTAATTACTCATGTTTAAATCAGTTGCGAAGCTGTTGAATAAAGCTAAGATATAAAACTTTAAGGTTCAAGGTCTTAAAATAACTAAATCAGTTCAGGTCAAGATATCGCAGGATAAAACGAATCTGCAACTAGGTATTGTGAGAATATGGTATTGGATGGTTCCTGCTGATTTCCATCCCTTCTAGTTCCACAGGTATTTTGGACAAATCTGTGGTCTGATTGGTTACTCTGTTAAGTTTGAAGTGGGACCTTTTTTTCTCCATAGACTCTGGAAAGGACAACATCGAATAACTAAAATGATAGCTAAAGATGATGGTGGTATCATAGGGTAAAAAAATAATTCACACATACTGTACAAGTACGTAGGCTCAGCTGTGAAAATGATCAGCATGCACCTTTATAATTCTGTGACATTCCTAATGCCTAATCCGCACGATTGTAGAGGATGGAGCGGATTTCTGCTTATTTTATGCTATGAAGTGAGGTTTATTAGCAGATACCCTGTGGGATGTTCACTTAAAGGTCTTCCATGTACACTCTAATAACCTCCTGCTTATTTCAGCAGCATCTGGCTTTCTCTGCATCTCTGGGCACACAGTGGCTTTTGTGCTATTGCTTTTTTATTTTCTTTTCAATCCACCGAACGGTTGGACTCCTATTTTAGGCTGCGGCGGCATCAGCACAGGCCGTCATTAAGATGTTTTCCCAGCGACTCTTTTGTTCTCTATTCCACCATTCTGTTGAGCTGAAAAGCAAAAGGCTTGTGAAAAATACAGGGCTCTCGAGTGGACCGAACAGCGATGATTACAGCACCTCAGAACTCAATCAAATTGACCAAGAGAACACAAAACACACAATCTGAAACTTTAGGAGGCTCATGTGCAGACACGCTTGTGTGGATACTCTCAAAAGCAAGGTTATCTTCAAGCCATTCTGTCTGTCTGATGGCATGCTAGCGTTTTCTGCTGCTAAAGAAATGCACAAATTGCCCCCCAAAAAAAAGGAGAAAGAGAAAGAAAGAGTGGCAAAATGAAAGAAGAAATGAAATGTTTGTCTGAAGGAGACAGACAGAAGAGAGGCCAGACGAAAAGACTGACCCTGCATTCACATGACAGGATTTTTTTTTTTCACTTCACATTGACCAAATTGTGCTACTTTGGCTACGAGTAAGTCCGTTTCAAGTTCTAAGCACTAATTTTCCCCCCCTCATTATACTCCCTGTCAGAGGTGGCAACACTGACTTTAGAAAGTAAAAGTCCTGCTTCATATTTATACCGTCTATTAATTCAACCAGCTGTTTAGCAAAACTCTTCAACCAGATAGACTCGAACTGATTAGCGAAATCACCTGTTTTGTGCTGGTTTAGTAAATGGATGGAACATACAGTATATGTGGCAGGACTTTTATTTTCTAAAGCCGGGCCAAAAAAAGTCGGCATTTCAGAAGGGTCAAATTCCTTTAATTGGGTTAAAAACTTTCTAAGATATTATTAAAAACTGGAAGGATAGTGATGGATAGTGGAAATAGAAGAAATGTCTTCAGGAAACATTTTTGAATGACTTTGATGGATGATCACTTAAACACTGGTGACGTTGCATCAATAAAACTAAACAGCAGAAATCAAAGCTACAGTCCTGTTCAAAATTCTTTAAATTCTTTTAATTCTATATTCTTTTGTATAAAAACATAATAAAAAGAATCTGTTTGTAGCTCTCAGTAGTAGGCAACCTCAGATGAACAACATATAACTGTTTTAATTCTTCCTTATTCCTTCCTTATTGTAAGTGTTAGTTGGTTAGCTGCTAATCATCAGCCCTAATTAATTAAAACATCACTATTAATGACCTCTAAAAAAGCAGAAGTTTATGATGTCATACTTTCATCCCCAAGGTCAGACTCAGCGATGTTCAGAGAAATACAAAACACCCACGAGCTATAGTACTGTACTGTATGTCTTAGACAGTACAGGCGTCCCTGAGCATGTTGAAGTCTATGACCGTACAATTAGAAGAAGACTGAACAAATTTCCTGCAAAGAACCCAGAATACTGACTGCACTCCAGACCTCCTCATCCTCCATCAGAGCCTAACCTCACTAATACTCATAACTCATAACTGAATGTACACAAATCCGCACACCCACGCTCCAAAATCTAGTGGAAAGTCTTCCAAGGAGAGTGGGGGGGGGGGGGGAATTATAATAACTAGAGTGGGAACTAGAGTGGGATGTTCAAGAAGAGCATATGTGTTGTGTAATGGTCATGTGAACACAAAGTTTTAGCCATAGGGTATACTGTATTTATATTTTTTTTTTTCAGTGCATAGCAACAAGGAGTAAATTCTGCATTTAAACATTTTTTTCATTTCGCCTACAGTGCAGGAGCAACATTGTGATTACTAACTGAATTGTTTAGGTATGCAACATGGCTATCCAGCGACGTGATCAATGTCTGCCAATCATTGTGTGAGGAAGTCACACTTTACTAGCAAGGTTTCTGACAGAGCTGAGATTAAAAAAGCAAATAACACGCCTCCTATATTGGTGAAATATATTGAGGGGTTATTAAAGTTAACACACTTAAAGTGCATTTTAAGCAAAGGGGAGGGGGAAAGACGTGGATAAAAAACATTTTTGACATTTCACACTGACTGTGATCTAATGGCTTTTCCCAGACTGCCACAACAAATACATTCGACACAATAGAATGCATATTAATTTTAACCTTCATATTGATATGATGTCTGGTAGGAGATCATTTCACAGTTCAACAGCTGGGACAACCAAGCGGCACGAGTCCCATTGTCCGTTACTCTTCGGATTTTTTTATCTCATTAAGTTACATAAACTCGTCTCACATTTATAAATATTGAGTAGCCCCGCCCATTTCATGTCATCCGCAGTGGTTCTGCCGTGCCACTTTGTTGCTGTCAATTGCTGCAGCTCGTCTGGCTGTATCACGTTGCTGCCAGTATGAGTGCAGGGTCTGAGGAGGAAAAAAAAAAGAGAGAGAGATAGGAATATGAAAAAAAAAATGGATGAGTGAAAAAAGAGAGTGAAAGTATGAGGGGAAATGGACTGAAAGAGATTGAGGGAGATTAAATGGCTGGGAAGAGACCGAGACTGAGCCAGAGAGAGAAAAAAATACTATATTTGACAGAATGAAAGAGAAGGATTGAGAGAGAATGCGAGGGAGAGAGAGAGAAAGGGAGAACAGAGAAAGATTAGAGAGAAGGGGGAGCAAAAGAATAAGGAAGAAAGAGAAATGATAATGAAAGAGAGAGAGAGTTTAAAACAATAATGTGTTATATAGTAATAATTTGCAGTATATAGGAAGATTACATTTGCATACAAGAACTTGATTGGCTCTTATATTTGACGATGCAATAATACTTTGATGCGTGTTTGATTACGTGATTAATGTTGTAGAATGTCTGTAAAACAAATCATTTCCTTAAAAACAATTAAAACAAGCAAGTTTTTCATATAATTTGCACCTACAGTATGTTAAAGAATTCCACACATATTTTGTTTAACATAAGAGGGGCGTTCAAGTCAAACCGGGACTTGTGGTCAGCTCTCTCGTGAATGAACAGATAAAACCAATTGACATTTACAGAAGACTTCAAACGCACGACGGTGATGAGACTGACTCCTGTAAATGACGTTACCAGTCGAGGTGGCTCGGAGCCCACTGCAGTTGTTCCCATGAACATTCAGTGAGTGGAATGCCTGATCATGGAACGCTGATGGATATCTTGTCGCCAGGTTGCAGAAGAGAAACATCTGTCTGTGGCAACTGTGCACCCAGTCATTCACCAACACCACTTGCACATTACAGGAACTTGACTGGAAGTTATTGCCACATCCCTTACAGTCCTGAACTTGATCGCTTAAAGCCATTTCTACATGTTTGGATCATTAAAGGAGTTCCTGGGAGGCCAGCGTTTCAGACATGAAAAGGCAGATTTCTTTATAAAAACTTGATAAAACGTTCTATCTTGCTGGTATCCAAGCACTAGTGAAACGTTGGGATAAGCGCATTAGTGAAGCAGGGATTATATGAAAAAATAAAGGGTGTTTTTACTTTCATAACTAACTGACTCAGTCTCTATAGAGCGCATCCTACAGGGTCACAGGACGCCTGGAGCCGATCTCAGAAGCCTCACAGAGTACACAATTACACACACACTATAGGCAATTTGGAAACACCACCTAGCATAATCTGCATGTCTTTGGACTGTGGGAGGAAACCGGAACACCAGGAGGAAACCCAGCAAGCATGGGGTGAGGATGCAAACTCCATGCACACAGACCCAAGGCGGGACTCGAACCCTCAACTCTGGAGGTGTGTGGCTACAGTGCTAATGCCTATTCTCATAACTGTGTTCTGCGCAATCAAAAGTCCCGGTTTGACTTGAACTGTCCTTGTATATTGTATATTTGGTACAAAAAGATTTGAAATGGCCATCAGTTATTTGCTGAAGAGAAATGATGCATTCTTCTTTCATTTAGAAATGAATGTATTCATTATTTTCTTAAAGCGTAGGCCTACAACAGTATTAACCCAATACTAGTACACGCAAATAGCGAAAACGTATTAATATGAAAATATAAGTTTATTAAAGAGCCTTGACAGTGAAAACTGGGAAGTGATCCACATGATCATAGAAAATATTGGTCTTGTGGTTGTAGGTCTTGGGATGATTCAGGTGGACAGATTCTCCGCTCTTCTCTTGGAATGTCATCTCTCCTTCTCATTTTATTAGTAAAAGTTATTTTATTAATAAAAGTTATTCAACTATATACACTATCGATTAGGTTTTAGTCCCGGTCAAGGCTGATCTTCATAGTCTTTCAGCTCCGTCTTTCAACTCTCTTAGTCTTTCATCGCAGTCTTAGAGCTCCGTCCCCCCCCCCCCCTCTTTTTCCATGCCTCTCCTCATTTTTCATTCCATCTTTGCTCCATTTTTGTCTTGCTCCAACTCCATTTCCCTTTGCTCCCCTCTCTCGTCAGTTTCTTTTCCTTTGCTCATTTCTCTTATCCTCTCCTCTTCCTCCTCCCTTCTACTCTCACGCTCTGTGCTTTAAAGTTCTGTCAGCACCAGCAGTATCTCAGTGTGATCCCTGACACACACAGAAGCATGCTGGGAGAGAAATCACCTACAGAGGCTATGAGTTTAGAAACTCAGTGCTGGACGAGTTTGTCTGTCCATACCCGACTGGGTGAATTCCTCCATCAAAAAGAAATGGAAAAGAAAAAAGAGGGTGACAGAGATAGAAACTGAGCTGGAGAAGAGGAGAAACACTCTGGGAGAGTAAACTGTCTTTGTAAGCAAAGTAGAGCCCAGAGACAGCGGAAAGCTGGAGGGGAGACAAAAACTGTGACAGTGGAACAGGGAGAAAGAGAAGGGTAGGAAGAAGAGGCGGGAAAAAATATCAAAGAAAGAAATGGGATATGAGAGGAGAAAGACGAATGGGTGGAAGGAGATTCTTCAAGCAAATTCTTCAGGGTTTGACAAAATTCTAGTTTTATTTTAATTTTTTAACCCAAAACTCGCTGTCAGGAACACTCTTCTCAATCATCCGATTACAAATGCATAGTTTAAAAATCCAAACTTTTAATCCACGCTAACAGAATCGTCAAAACGTCACAGCAGTGAGCAGAGAAAGGCTTTAGCATTAGCCTTCGCCCTCAACAGGTTGTTAGCGATGCCACGCAGCCCTGCAATCTGCGTATTACTTTACCACTGTTGATATTTTTCACACTGCCTGTCTAAATGTAACACAGTTTAAGGATAATTTAGCCTCTGTGCTCTCGTTATGTTTTCACCTCTGACACCAATTAGCCACCATGCTAACAGTACTAGCACACACACACACACACACACACACAGCTCCGGGTGCTAAAAAAGTGTTTTAATGTGTATATTTTAAAGCGTATTTTAGTATTGTGGCTATATTTATTAACCTATAGCTTTCTTTACCAACGTTAATTAATCGCTAATGTCCAGTATTTCGCTGAAACGCGCTGGTTCGTCTTTGCGTATTGTCATTTCTTTGCATTAATGAGAGGATCACAGGATGCAGACTTTCTCCAGGGAGTACGTGCTTAAAGCCGAACCATTTAAAGCATGTTTATCTGACTGGAGCAGCCTGGAAGGTTTGTATTATTTCAGAGTGAAGTTCTTTTGCCTGTACCGTCTCCTATATGCATGTGGGCGAGCACTGAGGGCAATTATGTAATTACTGAGACACAGTGCAGCCCGCAAGCCTGCACGTTCCTATGCAAATCCTTATTTTCAGCCGTCCATGTTAATTAGGGGATTATATCGCACCCGGATACCAAAAGAGACTTTTAAATGTAAAAAAAAAAAAAAATCGTTTCAGGACTGGTCTGTGTTCGAGATATTATTCTGTAGGGAGACGGCCCTGCCCCTTACAAAGTTTTAATTAAGCAAGCATACAGGTTTGGGACAGAAGTCATTAACTACGGTTTTGCTATAAAACACCCAAAACCACATGGACGTCCAGACTACAGACCCGCTATGGTTGCTTCAGTGCCCCCATGCACTGAGTTTCCTATAAACTTCGGTATGACTCATTGCCTCTCTGTTCTTTTAATTTTGTTGTTCATTACGTTGCTAACTGCATTCTAGAAATAGAGTTCATTACAAACATTTGCTTATTCTCTGTACCTGTACAGTGGAGGGCTCGAGCCGATTCCAGAGAACACGAGACGGAGTATACTCCGGATGGGGTGCGAATCCATCGCAGGGCACAATCACGCACACTTACTGTACACTCTCACTCACATACCACAGCAAATTGGGAACACAGTCTTTGGACTGTGGATGGAAACTGGAGTACCCAGAGGAAACATGCAAGCGGTACACACACATACTGTAGACTTGATGTGGAAATTGAACCAACAAACCAACCAACCAACCAACCAACCAAACAAAAAAAAAGAACAAATTCCACATTTGAGACTGAGATTTATAGGCAAGAGCCATGAGAGTAAAATATTGTGCTATACATAGAATATACAGTGCACATATAAATGGTCTAAGGATATTTTACTGTTGGCATGACACAGGAGTGATGGTAGTGATCACCCTCATACATTCCAAGAAGGGCAGCAAAAAAACCACATGAGGAACAGACTGATATTCTGCAAACGGTACAGGGATTGTACTGCTGAGGACTGGGGTAAAGTAATTTTCTCAGATGAATCCCCTTTCCAATTGTTTGGGGCATCTGAAAAAAAAAAAAGCGTGTCCGGAGAAGCAAAGGTGAGTGATACTATCAGTCTAGCGGTGAAGCATTCTGAGACCATTCACCTGTGGGGTTGCGTCTCAGCCAAGGAAGTGGGCTCACTCACAATTTTGCCCAAGAACACAGCCATTAATAAAGAATGGTGCAAAAATAATCTCAGAGCAACTTCTCCCAACCATCCAAGAACAGTTTGATGACGAACAATGCCTTTTACAGGATGATGGAGCACCTTGCCATGAGGCAAAAGTGAGAACTAAGAGTCTTGGGGAACAAAACAACAAAAGTTTGTCTCCATTGCCATGAAACTGCCCAGACCGTAATCCCATTGAGAACTTGTCGTCAGTCCTCAAGAAGCTGGTTGACAAACAAAAAACCCACACATTCTTACAAACTCCAAGCATTGCTTTATGCAAGAATGGGCTGCCATCAGTCAAGATGTCTTGAAAAAGAAGCGTCAACACTGCAAATGTTGACTCTTTCCAAAACTTAATGTAATTGTCAATAAAAGCATTTGACACTTATTAAATGCTTTTAATTATACTTCACTATACCATAGTAATATCTGACTAAAATATTTGAAAACATTGAAGTAGCAGACTTTGTGAAAATTAATATTTGTGCAATTCTTAAAACATTTGGGCACGGCTGTAAAATTGACAAAAAAAGATTTCAACAAATCTGGGCAATCAACCACAGCATGTTTGGTCAGAGCAAGCACATAAAATGGATCCACAAAGATGACAAGCACAGCCAAGCAACCATCGAGCATCGAAGCCGCCTGTGCTGGTTTTCGTCACAGCTTATACACCGATCAGCCACAACACTAACATCACCGCAAGGTGAAATAATTGATCTGATTATCAGTTATATATCAGTAAACTGGTGACAGGATTATAGGCACCCAAAGGCTCATTTATGCCTGTGGATACCAAAGATCAGTCTGTCCGGTCTGATCCCACAAAAAAGCCAATTTAGCACATATTTTTGGAAAAAATAAACGTTAATGCTGCCCATGATAGAAAGGTATCAGAATACTCCCAACTTGGTGTGTATGAGGCTTAGCAGGCAAAGAGTTCAAGGCTTCCCAAGATCTCAATCTAACCGAGCATCCTTGGATGTGCCGGACTAACAAGGTCCGATCCGTGGAGGGCTCCACCTTGCAACTTGCAGCACTCAAAATATCCTGATGCCAAACACCATAGCCCACCAACAGAAGTCTTCTGGAGGCAGGTCCCGAGGGGCCTGAGCTGCCCTAGTGGCATAAGGGGAACCTACACGATATTGGGCTTAATGCTTATACAGATGATTAATGCTTTTGGGTGGGAAACAGCAAAACAGGAGTAAGCAACCAAAATAGATAAGTCCAAGACTGGATTCTGAACAGGACTGACATGGAGAGATTGCAAAAATCTTACAAACACAGGCATAACATATCCACACGGTTATAAGATTCTAACCCTCTGGATGGGATTGATGGTCTACTCTGGGTCTCCTTTCAATCACAGGGACCCTACGTAATCGTGGGCTCCTGCGAGCTCATGTAGGTGGAAGAGGGTGGATAGCGATTTCCAGCAAGTCTCTGAGGAAGCACCTGTTGCTGTCTAGTGAGTGGGTTAATAAAGTTTAGTTGAAGTCATAGGGAAATTCATGACAAATAATAGCAAGCACATAATAGAAGGTGAATAATTTTTGTTCCTTGTTTTAGATATTCTTAATTGAGAATAACAGTAAAGTAACTAATGAATTAAAGTAGATTTAAATTAAAACACAGTATAAAATGCAGGCAGTAAAATATGTTACATTCTCTCTCTCTCTCTCAGTTTCATAAAGCAACTCAGGCTGCTTTTCCAGACCTTTCATTTCTTTCTTTCTTGTTAGACATAATTTCATACATGGACTGTCCTTCTGATCTCCACTGTAGTCTACAGTATAGTGTATATGTTAGAAACAAATTCCTATCATAAGCCTGCAGATGAAAATATTCTCAGCATGATGAAAACCATAGGTTCGATCAGACTTGCACAAACTTTACATTTGTTTCCTCCAGAAATAATAAACCGTTCGAAAACCCTTTTATATAAAAGCGCCTTCTCTGCCGCCGGCCACCGTGTTTTGGTGTTGTGTAATTGATTTTTTTTTCGGTGGAAAGCAATTTCAAAACACACCAACCTGTTCAATCTTGCGTCGCTTTCTTGTCGTCCAATTACTGCTGACTGGTTTGCTTTCTGTCTGGAGGAGGTAGAGGGGACAGAAAAAGCACTAAAACCCACTCGAATGGTGATAATAACAGAATTGACTCATATATAAGCAGCGCCGTTAAAACGTCTGAGCCTCTTTTTTGCTGTCTCTCTGTCTTTTTTTTTTTTTTTGCTGTTGTGGCAAAAATCTCCCCATCGTTTGATAATTTCCACTCAAGTCCAGCACATTAAGCCTTTTTTCACCCATGCAGATTCGCCTGTTTTGCATAAAACCTAAACACTGTGCATATACCATTTTGTAATTATTCTTTCGAAAGGTTTCAGGAACTCGAAATGTTTTATTCAATCAGGCCACAGTAATGGCTCTGCACTAATGGACTTTTTTTTATTTTAAAGAACACTTTACTGACAATGACAGCATTTTTCTCTGAGTGGATGAGTGCCAAGTTATAGCGCAATGTAAATACAGTTTTGAAACTCTACCACATGAAGTGCATTAATGTCCACTCGAGCAGACCACATGAGCTAACATATAATTGGTGGAAAGCACAAAAGGCTAAAACCCTCAACGTGGAGTTTGACGTTCTCTGGATTTACTTTTAAGCCAGATCTGAAGCTAATATCTATGAGCTCGCCGTTGCTCCACAAGCTTTAGATAGTCGAGACCTCTGCCTCCTTTCTTACCGACACTGAATCCCAACATCGTGTTATGCCTGTCCTCCAAAATCTGCGATGGCTTCACAAAAGCAGCACAATGCCTTTGAAAGCCTTTAGTAATCTTGCACTTCCTTGACCTCCATCTTCTCTACCGATCCTTTCATGTTATTAGATTTTCCTCTTCTTCCTTGTTCACTGTCCCTTCGTTTACCCTTTATAAACTCAAGCCTCACGTCTAGTCACAGTCCCATGTAGTTTTTTCATAAGACCTTATCACTTACATATAAATTGCTACTTTGTGTATGCATTTATTCGTATTGGTCGGTTCATTTCTAAGCTGCTGAGGCCTGCAATGTTGCATGTGGGATGGAAGGTCATGTCTTGCTGTTATAGGAAAACATCAACTGTAAGGTGGTAGTAGTAACTGAGCTTTTCATCAGACAGCATCATACTACCCTGAGATTAATTGCTGTCCCATAGCAGTAGACGTGGTCATGTTTTACTCCTTTCTCACGTGGCAGCACTGACTGACTGTGTAAAGTGACCCATTTAGGGGGCTTTCCTGAATTTGATCCGTATCTCAAGGGATCATAGTCGACCCGTTACCCCATAACACAGAGGCTTGTTCCAAGTACATCTGCAAAAAAATGGGTGAAAGTAGTAAGAACTTTGACAAAACTTTTCGCTGCATTCTTCGATATTTTTTCTTTTATATTCATGGTCTTTGTAACAGTGTGATGAGGGCCGTGTTTTGCTCCGGTAGAAACTGTAGAAATTATGAACATTTGAAATGTATTCTCCAATAAACAAACAAAAAAAAACATTCAAGCAGTCCAAAAGTTACTTTAAGGTGGATTGTAGCAGTTTGTACAGTATGTGACTAATAGGCTGGTGGCCCATGCGGCTCTCTAATGGATCATAGACTCCATGATTTGCTGAATCTCTCGTTTAGCGTCGATGTGGGCGGCCTTGGTTCAAGGTTCACTTTATTGTCATTGTACTAGTACAACAAAATTGAATGCGCTTATCTGACACAAAGTAAGGCCACACTTAAAACCTAGAGCATTTACTACTAAAACTAACCAATTAAATAAACACTAAATAATAAGAAATGGAAAAATAAGAAAATAAATTATTATTAAATAGATGAATTATTATTATTATTATTAATAATAATAATAATACATATAACAAATTTGGAATAAAAACTGAATGCAATGATGTGGAGATGGCAAATGTCAATATTTTATTTGTAATAGAACATAGATGACAGATC
>JAQMYI010000009.1:22763884-22787690 GCA_030014275.1 Clariallabes melas
CTGATTACCTGAATGTACTGAATGACCAGATTATTCCATGATTTACATCACACGGGCATGTTCTAGTACACAAATTGAGAAAAAAAAAAAAAACCGTGGAAGGTGGTTGAACAGGGAGTGTAAATACAGCTCGGTCACTACCCTCGCTTCTGTTTCTCTATTACAGTTAATAAGATAACTTGCCTTAGTTTAAAAGCAACCCCAGATCATAACAGCTTCAGCTATGAATGACTACAGAACGCTGAGACTGGAGACTCCTTCCATAAAGGCTAAAAACCGAACCAGATCAACAAAGAGTGTGTTAAGTGAAACAATGGTCAGAGCTGCTGTTAGAGGTTTAGACCAACTAAAAATAAGAATTCAACCACTCTGTGCTATAAACAAGTATGCAAAAAAAAAAACAAATTGGATAAAAAAAACTTCAAAACTTTTTTCAATGGGTCATTACATCAGGCTGATATCAAGCTGGCCTTAAAAATCGGACATTCAAATTGGTTTGTTTTTCTCATTCCTGGTCCGTCACATTTTAATTTTTCTCTACTCCAAAAAACAAAACAAAACAAAACAAAAAAGAACAGATTTGGCTTATCAGCTGATAAACAAGCCTGAAGAAGAATATATACTGGGTGACGTAGTAGAATGATAACACCAAGCAGCAGGATTAAGAAACACTGTTATACTGTAGGAGACTACATTACCTAGTCAACCTTGTCCTGAATGAAAGCCAGTACTGAAGAACATCGTACTACGTAAATATCACAGATCATTTATTGTCAGCGCTCATCAAATGCCACAGGAAAATGTGTGTACACAATCGGCTGAAATGACAGATAGGGGTGTTTAAGAGAGTGTCCCTGTTCTGAATCTAAATTTGGCATCATTCAAGGTCTCTCCATCTGCTGAACTCTTAAATGTCCTGAGACGGCGCGCTGCCCTTAATAGAATAACGCACAAAGTCACTGCCAAGGGCGATGTCAAAATCGTTTTACACACTCTGCTGCTCGTGATGCTTTCTGTCTCTCTGTGTGTGTGTGTGTGTGTGTGTGTGTGTGTGTGAGGTTGGGGTATCTCACTAAGCAATATAGCAGAGTGTAAACATGAGACCTTACTCACAACACTGTTTTATAATCGTTGTCATGGTTACATGGTTACAGTCCTGCGTGGTTCGTGATGTGATGATGTTTTTGACAGGTGTATTCCGATATATAGAAATAACACTCCTTCCACACACTTACAGTATCTTAACACTTTCTGTACTGAATAAAACACAATGCTGACACTACAGACATTTCTTCGTAGGCACCCAGCTCTTAGTATCGCACACAAAGGAAATGTCTGTTTAATTAGCTCCCGTTAGCTAGGTGATTAGTGTTAGAAGTGAAGTTGAATGTAAATTAATTAATTAGAAAATCCTCACAGACATCCTGAACTTGAACTTCCTGTTAGGTTAGCTTGTGTTAGCTAGAAAATCTGTAATAATTAATAGAAACAACAGTACAAGGATTTCCGTGATTTATATACTGTACTGTATATACTGTACCAGTTCAGAACTTTTTGTCCTCCTTCCACCCAGGAGAAGGTACAGTACAGGAACATTCGAAACATCAGGTCTAGCTTCTATCCTAGAACTATCACCGTGCTAAACTCTACACTACACCGTTAAAACATTTAAACCACTTGAACCTCTTGTTACCAGTAATTCATTTCACTGCTGTATACGGTGGGGAAAATAATTCTTTGATCGCCTGCAGATTTTGCAAGGTTTCCCACTTACAAAGAAATTAAAGGTCTATAATTTTTATCATAGGTTTATTGTAAAGGATAGACACAGCATATGGACCAAAATCAAGAATGATACAAAGATTATAAATTGGATTGCATTTCAATGAGGACAATAAGTATTTGATTCTCCACGTAAAACATGACTTTGTGGAGAAACCCTTATTGGTAAGCACAGAGATAAGACATTTCTTGTAATTTCTTTTAGCAGCTTTCTCACATCTCACAAGGGGTTTCGGTCCACTATTCTCCCTGCAGATCTTCTATAAATCCATAAAGGTTCTTGCCTGTCACTCGAAGTTTCAGCTCCCTCCATAAATTTTCAATACAGTTGGTTTATGGTCTGGAGACATACAGTATGTTACTCAAGTGCATATGCATGTGAAGGCTGACGAGCGAATACTTTTGGTAATATAGTGTTTAAAATTTTGGCCCATGTCACAGTAGCGTACAGTAGCCACACTTAGTTAGAATATCTCGTTACAATGGCGCCTGAAAGTGGGAGGGATAAATTAGGCAGGAAGTGAACCTTTTGTCCCTGAAGATGGACTTTTGAAAGCAGGAAAAAGGGGCAAGTGGCAGTATTTGATTTACTTTAACAGAGATGAAATAGTGGTGGCTACAGTAGATGAGTTGGTCAAAGCAATTACAAAACTGCAACCCTTGAACAGACTGCCTGATTCACATCTGAAACGCTGGCCTCTCAGGAACTCCTTTGATGGCCCAAACACGTGTTATTGGATTGGCGAGAGGCCAGGACGAGTTCCGGTAAAGTGCAAGTGGTGTTGGTGAATGTGTGTAAAGTTCCCACAGACGGGAACGACTGCAGTGTCACCTTGGCCGGGTTGTCACAGATGCACAGTCTTTAAAACATTTCCACTATTCAAATGTTTTACTGCAGTCAAGAGTCTCATCACCGTACTGTGCATGAAGGCTTCTGTAAATGTCAATCGGTTTTACACTTTCATTCACGAGAAATTTCATTTTAGTTTGACTTGAACACCTCTGGTACATTTTGCAAATGTGACATTCAAATGTATGCATTTCCATCTGTCCCTGATTTGTTCAATATTCTGAACAAAGGATAAATGGCAAGATGGCACTAATGTCATTTCCTTTTTGTTCCATCTTCTCTTTACACATGCCATGAGTATGACATCTGACCAGGTTTATTTTTAAAAATTTCTCAGTTTCTCTGCTCAGATGTTTTTTTTTTTTTTGTCGTGATTCAACATTTGCATAAAACATAAAGAGGAAGACAGCATACACATAAATCTGTCACACACACATACATATTACCTGGAGCACCTGGCTCGATCTCTCAATTTACGTGTCATGTCATTGACACTTTTCTTTCTTCACGCGTACTGATTCGCCTAAAGGACGAGCGCTCTGTTTACGGATTAGGGCGCGTTTGGTGGCAGGAAGCAGGATGCAGATAAGGCCATTGATCTGGGATGATCCCTTAAAAGAGCCGACTTATTTAGAGCGATCATAAATGTTATGCAGAGACCTAAGCGTCTCATACTAGGAAGGATGATTGCAGTGTAGCATTATGGGAACTCCACAGGATTAGGGAAGGAATAATAGACTTTGTGTGGTTTTAGGAAAATAATGAAAATGATGTTATTTGAAGTGAAAATAATTCCATATGCCATTTTCCCCCATGTTGTTCAGCCCTATTATATAACAATAATCACTTTGTTAATCATATAATCATACTGTTTTACTCTCTTGTATACTGATAGCCTTAAATGTGTTTTTTCCCCTGTTTGAGATTAAAAAAAAATTTAAAAATTGTAAAATTGTATTTTCATTCAAGGAAAGTTAAAAAGTAACCACTGGTATAAGTACAATTTACGGAAAAAGGGCACCACTGTGTGATGTGTTTTACACTAATCTCAATACCGAGGTGGTCTAATTTAAGCCTGAAGTGTCGATCCAGAGATGTGCCTCCACTTTTCAGTAGCAATTTTTCCTCACTTAGTTTCTCACTCTTCTTCTTCTTCTTTTTTCTTTTTTTTTTTTGAAAACTCGCCCTAACAGCACTCATCATTTTTAGACTAATAGCTAACAACAGTGTTTTTTTTTTTTGCCATCCATTATGTCACCTGTGCGCAGCACACATGTTCAGCTCCAGCATGAGAGAGCATCGCCTACATGTAGTTACACATTGCAGGAGGTCTGGATGGTTGAAAGGTGTTTAGTGCTTTTACAGATTCTGCACAAACTCACTGGATCTGACCTGCAGGGCCAGAATTTGATGACTCTCGATATCAATCGCCTGCTATAACAGTATTCTCTATGGCTATTATCAAGACATTGAGCCAAAAAAATCTTTTGGAAGAATGATGTTCATTGTGCTAGTTTGCCAGTATGTGCGGAGTTATCCAGAATCTGCGCTATTGAAGCTGTTTAGGTGGTTTTTGGTGGCCAAACTCCTTATTAACACACTGTCACCTGTCAGTCCAATAATTGCAAGACACCATATTATATAATGCAAGTACAAGAATTGACTAGGTGGTTTTGGCTCAGGGTACCAACTTAATGCTAAGACTTACTGATAAGAAGGTCAGCGGTTTGAGCCCCAGCTCTCCCAGGTTGACGCTGTTGGGCCCCTGAGCAAGGCCCTTAACCTGTCTGCGCCAGGGGTGCTGTATAATTCTTCGCTCTGACCCCAGACGACTAACAAAAACTGGGATTTGCGAAGAATAAAGAATTTTACTGTGCAGTAAGGTATATCTGAGAATAAAGGCTGAACTAAATCTAACTTATTACAGCACAGTTGAGATCCCCATTTTGATTGTTCAGAAGGTGCTGATTAATTGTCTTTAACTGCAGCTCTGAAAATTGTATCAGATGCACAGGTTTTTATTAATGGGATAGTTCGGCTATTAAATCAAAGTTGAGGTGCATGTAAGTACATTACAATTGGCTTTGGTTGTTTCCTGCTCGGTACACAAGTTTGTCACCCAGAACGTGAGTGTAATGTAAGTAATCTGGGCCAAATTCCACAACCATCGTTCGGTGCCAAAATGCATTCCGAAGTTCAGCTGAGATTCATATGAAGCTTCTGCAGTTTTTTTTTTTCCAGCAGAACTAGCCGCATGTACCTTACAGCACAGTGAGAAGTTTTTTCACATATCCCAGTTAGGAAGCCAATCAGAGCGCGGGGTCAGCCAGGATACAGCACCCCTGGAGCAGTGGCAACTTGGCAGTGCTGGGGCTCAAACCTCTGTCTTTCCAATCCAGTAACCCACAGCCTCAACCGTTTAAGCCACCACTGCTCTACAAGTAGCTATATAGCATGGTTCCACCATGTACTGTAGTAAGGTACTATGGAACAGGATACCTAAAAAAAAAACAGGTTATACAATGCATGATTATGTACAATAATGGTTTCAATCTATGTACAGTATGTAACATTTACTAAATAGAATAGTGAATGCAAGTGCAAGAATTGACTGTAATGAATGAACTGCACAAGTTAGTTTTGGCTCAGTGTATTAAAGCGTTAGCTTACTGATTGGAAGGTTGGCGGTTCTGCCAGGTTTCCGTTGTTGGGACCTTGAGCAAGGCCCTTAACCTGTCTGCTCCAGTCCTGTCCGCTGTATAATGACTGACCCTGTGCTCTGTTGCAAGTCTTAATTATAATATGGTACTGCCTGTCTTATAGCATACCGGCAATATACGCCAACATATGCAGTATGGTACAGTATGTAGAAACATACCATATTACAGTAGATATCTGCTGATCTCTGGTAGCCACTGCTACCCAATAAGTACCATAGTATTCACCAAAGTATTATGGAACATACTGTACCATAGTACTACCAAAGTCTGAAGTACCACGGCAATACTATGGAATAATATGGTATGTACTATTGTTTACCATAGTAAAATAGAGTACATACTATAGTAAAATGTCTTATGGATATTTAGTCTGTCAATACAAGTTAGATTTTTGGGCTTTGTAATTTTCAATTTAATTGATAGCATTAATGATTATTGTCTGATTTGATGTTTCAAGCAGATATTTTTCTTACAGGTTTTGAAGTATCAATTAGTTACAAAAAAAAAAAAGCATTAATTACTGTTAGTTTGTGTATTTAATAAATATTAAATTCCTGTGTAACTTGTGTTGTTGATTTTTTTTTTAAATCTCATGCAAAGCAATTCTCTTTTTTCCTGCACCAATCTTCTGCACCAAGCTCCAGTCCCATAAATGCCAGCAATTACCCTGTGTCACACTGATTGACATCAGAGAGGAAGCATGCCCCTCCCACCCAGAGAGCATGGCTGATTCTTTTTCTCTCGTAGCTCCAGGCCAGTGATGATTGTTGCATCATCATCAGAAATCAAACGGCAAAAGCTTTTATGTTTAATTTTAACTAACGTTGAGCATTTAATGCAGCATGCAAATGCTATCATGTGTGTCGTCCCCTTGACATATGGTGTGTCTAAAATAATCACAACTTAAGAGCTGAAAAGGGTGCTTTTGCATATTACCAAATGGGTCAAGATTCCAATATCCATATGGATCACAAATGCTAAATAACAATATACTTTATTTTCAACAAAAAAATTATTTCATTGGTGCTTAGCATCACGTAATATTCTCTTACAAAAAGACACACACACTTACACACACACACACATGTCTATTTCTTCAACCATGTTGTAATGAAAGAGACAGACGAGTAGGGACGAGCGGGGGGCGAGTCAAAAACAACCGTATGTGAACTCAGGAAGGGTGAAATGCAACAAGTACACAAATCAAAGGTGACAAGCCAGGAGAAGCGAAATGGTGCAATATGTTCAAATCAGCTCCGCTTTGTTCAAAGAAATGGTGAGATTTTTTTTAAGCAAAACTAGAGTATAAATATACAAGCTAATTAAAGCTTGATTTGGAAAAGATGTGACACATAATTGCTTGTTATATATGATAATTAAAATGCTATAATACGAACAGGGAAGGTTTGAGTGGAGGTGGCGTAGTGTGAAGGCGATACATGTTTAAAATTAACCTGATTTACAAAGAATTCGCAACCTGAGCTGTAAACCAATCTGTTATTTACCTTTTACACAAAATTGATCCTCTACTTTAACCTGTCACTGGCTGGATGAAACCGGCTGGGCCGTTGTTGTCTTAACTTTAAGCCGACCCGGAGGTGGTTACTGGAGTGAGACAAGATCTGTGTGAAAGGCGCAGCGCACCCGATGAAGGAACAGGGGTCTCGTTTAGAGACGTGTGATGTGTGAGACATGCCATCGGGAGGCTTAATAATCAGATTTCTTGTTAGAGTAGATAAGACCCTAGATATCTTGTATACAGTACATCAGATCACATGTAACTTAGAATAGATAGATAAAAAAGAATAGATAAAAACTAAGAATAGATAAAAAAAATATATATATTATTATTCGTCACATACACAGTCTTACACAGTATAAAGTGAAATGCTTATACGACTGCTGATTACCTAAAAAGAAAGTTTCAATATGAAATAAGAGAAATAAGAGAATTTTTCAAATTAGAAATATAGAGAATGATGGAAATAAACTTTTGCTGTAAAGACTTTTAAATTTACATTATGTAGAAATAATAAGATAATCAAAATAAAATAGTAGAATAAAAATAGACGTATAAAAAATATAATAAAATATTAAAAAGTTGAATATATAGAAAAGTTGATTACAGTATCTTATAGAGTAGATCAGGCCATAAATATCTTGTATACAGTAGATCAGACCACACATATCTTGTATAGTGTGGATTAGACCATACAGATACATTGCATCAGACCTTATCTGTGGTCTGATTTAATCCACATGAGTTACCTGTGGCCTGATCTACTCTATAAGATATCTGTGGCCTGATCTACTCTATAAGATATCTGGACTGATCAACTCTATACAGGGTCTCTGTGGTCTGATCTAGCGTATATAAAATATCTGTGGTCTGATTTATATATCTATTCTTTATATCTTATATACTGTAGATTAGACCAAGATATCTTCTACAGATTAGATCATAGATATCTTTGATACAGTACATCAGACCACAGGTAACTTATATAGAAGATATCAGACCACATGTATCTCATATAGAGTGGATCACACCACAATTATCTTATAAATTAGAATACACAGACATAGATATCTTATATAGAATAGATCAGACACAGATACAGTATATAGAATAGATCAGACACAGATATCTTGTTCAGGGAGGATCAGACACAGCTCTACTGTACACAGTAGATAATACCACAGCTATTTTATAGACTAGATCAGACCATAGATACCTTATCTTATGTAGATTAGATCAGACCACAGTTATTGTATAAAGATTAAATCAGATGTACCTGCTGCACTTGAATACCGTAAAACTGTAGCGCATTAAAAACAGTGAACTGAAAGATCAGTGACTAAGCCAGGAGTGCCAGTCATTTATTTTCGGATCACATTACAATGTTTAAAATGTTTTGAAGTAAATTTGACAACGCGGCCCGAGATGTTGTTTCCACAAACTAAGTGCAGTTTTTGATTTTTACAATAAGACAATTTAAGATAATTTGACTAGCTAGAGCCATGTCGCTAACCCATAATATTATTTTAATGCAAACCAGTATTTTATAATAAGCCGTTTGTTAAGTTTCTTATGACAGAAACTATAAAGCAGTTTTTGTAAGTCGCTCTGGATAAGAGCATCTGCTAAACGCCTCAACGTAAATGTTGAGGTGTAGCACTAAAAAGTAAAAACATTGGTTCCTACGTCTCCATTGTATGCCTGGATGATTCAGATGATGCAGTTCACCACAGCGGGGCTAATTTGTGAATTTCTACCGCTAACCCTCAACGCCCCACCACTTAGGGAGCAGCGAGCGCTCAGATGTCAGGATAAATGCCTGATATTTCATCACGGTAAATGCTGCTGTCAGGATATTGTATTATAGCAGTAACAGCTGTTCTTTTTGGGCAGAAATTTCACTTTAAGGGTTTGAAAATATGATTAAGTCTTGTGTGGGCTTAGCTGCATAACTAACTAAGGCTAGCTAATTATACTGTAGACACCATCCCACAGGTTGTGTTTTGTTCTGTAGCTTCATTCAACACTGTGATTCTAGTGTTCCTTTTAGAGAAAACACTAAAATGAAACATTAAACGCTAATGTAAAAAAAATATATATATATAAATAAATAAAAGCTTGTGCAGCACATACTGTAGTAAACTGCTAAGTCTGCTGTCTGCATACATTAGCTGGCTAAATGTAGCTCTGGAAATGACTTACTAGTGTTGTTTGGCTTCTAAAAGGTTCTTGAAACAGCAAAAATTTGTCATTGCCGATGTTTTCACTGTGGTGTTAGCTTTAAAATTTAACTGTGGGTTACATTGCTAGGTAGCATTAAGGCTCACCAAGTGCAAAAGAAAATATAATGTATAACATGTAAATGGTCCATTTTATACAGTCAAATAAAGTTTGTTATACCAGTTTGTATGGGAGATGCTGCACATAGTTTGAACTGATCAACCATAATAAATAATGACTGCTGACACGTCACTAATTATACACCAGTAAACTTGTGACAGGATCCTGGACACCCAATGCTCACCCATGCCTACGGGTACTACAATGCCAGGTCCGTTCCCACAGAAAAGCCAATCCAGGCCATGAAAGAAAGGTATCAGAACACCCAGTTCACTACAGCTTTCCCACATGTGGCCCAGCAGGCAAGATTCCCAATCTCCCAATCTCCAAACTCTCCAGATCCCAGGCCGATTGAACACCCATGGAATGTGCCGGACGAGCAGCACCCAAAGGATCCGCTGCCAATGTCCTGGTGCCAGACACACCACTCCCTGCCCAGCACCAGGGGCGAGAGCCACCCCGTTGGCTCAAGGAGAACCCAAAATGTTTTGTTGGTTTTAATTTGAATGTTTTTAATGTTATGGCTGATCGGTGTATGCCCAATAATAACCATATGTTTTTTGTTTATTAAGGGAAGTTGTATAATTGTTGATGTGGTGATGTATTTTCTAAGGAGACTATCGTTTAAAGTTTATATAATTAGTCCAGATTGTAAGTGATTTGTAACGTTTAAAAGCACAAAAAACGTTTTTAAGACAAAGAGGTTTATGCCTTACAGTTTTTCTGTCAAAATAGAGGAAGAGAGAGAGAAAGAAAGATAGAGGAAAGAGAGAGAGAGAGAGAGATGGGTAAGTGAATGACTGTCACAGCTTGGTGAGCGCCGGACCTAACTTGTCTCCCGGAGGTTCCACAACATTAAATCTCTTAAATAAAATGCATAATTTTTCGTTTGCTAATAAATGTAACTAATCATGGAACGAATCGTTGTGGCGTACAGTAAGTGGGAAACCAGACAAGGAATAATCTAATGCGCTTCGGGCTGATGCGCTCGAAGTGTAGCCTCACTCCCCATGCGTTATTTTCATATACTGTACCTGCACAATCTGCGGTGTTATTCTTTACTTAGTCCAGCCACTTCTCTGTTCAGTGACAAGTCAGGCTTTCAGAAAGTTTGCAATTTTAACCAACTGTTACAGCTCCTGCTGAGAACATTCCGCTTCAGGGTGCTAACACTGACTGCACTTCACGTCAGGCTGCATCACACCACACTGTCACTGATTAGTTTCCTATAAAAGCTCCTCCTGCAGGGTCTCATTTCTAACCCAAGACATGTCTACTTGTAAACATTA
Organism: Clariallabes melas; assembly: GCA_030014275.1. Classification (NCBI taxonomy): domain Eukaryota; kingdom Metazoa; phylum Chordata; class Actinopteri; order Siluriformes; family Clariidae; genus Clariallabes; species Clariallabes melas. The sequence goes on from JAQMYI010000009.1 coordinate 22,774,385, forward strand.
TTGTGCAGAGCCTCTCAAGGAGACTGTTCTGGGAATTAAAATTTGATTGTTTGTCTTTACAGGAGAAGAACTTTACGAGACGTCCCCTTACGAGCCAATGCATTTCTCAGATGAATTCCGACTCGCTTCGATTATTTCAGGTACGAGAGATTATTTTTAATTAAAACTGTGTTCAGTCTAAATATTGTTATGGCGAGTGATTTCCTATAAAGTTAGTGTCCTGGGGAGCAGCTTTTCAGCATCACATTTATAGTTGTGTCAGATAAAGCCTTAAGCAGAGTGTGTGTGTGTGTGTGCGCGTGTGTGTGTGTGTGTGTGTGTGTGAGATCAAGCAAGCTTTTTTTTTTTACTTTTGTTAAGCAGAGACTTATTTGTACTTATTAAGACACTATTAAAGGCTTTAAGATTTATCAGCTTTATACTGTATTTGTTGTGTAATATATGGCATTGAATTAGAATATTTTTAGCATTCACTTATTTGTAAACCCTGATGATTCATTAGCAAATCTAATCCTTAGCTTGAGGGGCAAAAAACGATACACCGAAACAAACCAAATGCTTTGTATATTTAAATACATGAGACAGAACCACTTACAGTGATTAACCCTTTAAAGTGTGAAGGTGATTACAGTGAAACTAATGCTCCCAACTTATAATACAGTAAAAGTGACTTTAACAGAAGACTTCAGGCTTAGTGCGGTGATGAGACTCTATTAAAACATCTGAATGGTGCATACATTTTAAATAAAGCAATACGTTTGTGATCACGGCCGAGGTGGCTCGGAGCCCACTGCAGGCGTTCCAGTGAATGTTCAGCGAGTGAAACACATTGAAAATGGATGGATGCCGTGTCGCCAACTTGCGGAAGAGACGCATCTGTCCGTGGGAACTGTACACACAAACACCGCACCGTTACAGGGCCTCGCTCCAGGCCATTTCCACATGTTTGGGCCATTATAGGAGTTCCTGGGAGGCCAGGGTTTTAGACTTGATGCAGGCAGCCCGATCATGTCTCCGGCATACTGAGAAAACTTGATGGTGTCCAAGCACTAGTGAAACACTGGTATTAGTGCACTAGTAAAGCAGGGGATTATATAAAGAAATAAAGCAAGTTTTTACTTTCATAACTGTTCTGTTATTCTGTACAATCAAAAGTCCCAGTTTGACTTGAACACCACTCGTAAATCTGGAAAGCTGATGATAGACAGGATTTAAGGGATTATTTTAAGACATCCACTGTCAGACTGTCAGGCTGCATGGATCTGAAATAGGAATGTCACTTCATTTCATACAAAAGAATAGCTAAACATTTGTTTTTATTATTATTTTCTCCCTTATTTAGTCGTAGCCAGCTCTGTCTTTAAGGACAGTCTCTGATCAAGGTGAAAGATACCAACCTGGGAAGGTAAAAGCTATCACGTGCTTCCAGTAAGACACATGACGCTGCCACATACAGAACCACATCTTTCAGAACTGCAGCTCGTGCACCATTAGGGAGCGAAGGCGCTATTCACCCCCTTTCCACTTGCGTGAGCTCACATGCCCCCATGATGGTCTACTGTCACTGTGATTGATGTGAGACCAGGAGTATGCACAGCGAATTTGCTCTCTAGACTCCAGAATACGGATGGCTGAGTCCAGGGCTCGAACACACGATCTCTTGATAATTGGGTGAACGTGTTTCTGGGCTCTCGTAAGCCCAAGAAAATCTTTTCAGGTTAACTCCACTCTCAACCTTAACCTTATGGCTTCATCAATTGAGTCCTGATCCTAAAGTGTGAGACGATCTTGGTGACCATGGTCTGTTCCCGTCAGTGCCAGCTGAGCGTGGTGTCCCCAGTCATGAAATAGTGCAGAACCATTACAATGCAAACAAACATCTATGTAGTAAGCTGTTTGTCCATGCATCCTGTGAATTTGCCAATTAAATTCTGTATAGAAGCAATTTAAGTAAAATGTTCATTTATTATATATATGCATATTTTCAAGAACAATACTAGATCTTTTTTAAACTTATGAAATAACACATATGGCATTAGGTAATTAAGTAACAACAACACCAACAGTCAGTTGTTATTCCAAGACACGAAGGTCAGTTGTTCTGGAACAGGTCTTCCAAGAACAGTATTGTGTCGAGTGCAGTTGAAAAACCCATTAAGCACCATGATGATGAAACTGTCTCTTATGAAGACCTTCCCAGGAAAGCGAGATCAAAACTTACCTCCGCTCCAGAGGAGAAGTTCATTTAGAGTCACCAGCCTCAGAAATCACCAATTAACAACCAGCACCTCAGATTAGAGCCGTTATGATGTTCTTCATGTTGAGTGTACATGTGACTAATCAAGCATAAGTACTGTAGTACTGCAGACACATCTCAATATCAACTGTATGCAATTATTGCATATTTTGAACACCTTCAGCATTGTTTTACAATGAAGAAAGCAATAAAATTCAGGGGGATAAAAGTGCTTCCAAACTTTTGACTAATAATATGTTATACTGTATATTTGATGCATTTGAGCCATGCAATCACAAAAATGAGGGATGCTTTTGGAATAAAGAGACAGCAGACGGTATATGATTACATATTCCATTTGATGCACTAAATTCGCACGATTACTGACAGCCAGTTCTACATGTTATTTATTCCTCCAGGTGTAAATCAGCACTTTGCTTGTTTCCTCAGATGAATATACTGTACACAATGCTGCATGGAGAGAGCCACTTTAGAAACAGTTTCATTCACTCTCAAAGATTCTTTTATTTATTTATTTGTTCATGACAAAATTATGAGAATGGATAAAATAGACGCTCAGATGAAATAGACATTCAGGTTAACTAATACTCATTTTTGGGGGTTTTATTTTCCATGGGCTTTTTCACCTTCTCGACATCAGCACTGAGGATCATTCGATCCTCAAGTTAATGGTACGGGTTTTTTTTTTTTTTAAGCCTGATGCTCTTACTGCTGCAACCCACCTATTTCCCCAGGCTTGGAACTAGCAGTGAGGATGCCATGCCTCTCAGTGTCTGGGTATACATGTATATAAGCACAGGGTTATAGGCCTTGCCCAAGAGCCCAACAGTGGTTCAAACCCCCGCCTGTGCCACAATGCTCCCCAACTAAGGCAATTTTAATGCCAATCTGGCAACCATGAATTTGGTCAAACAAAGGGTGGTTTTGCTTTCTTGTAAATTCGCAAAAGAAACTCAGTTGTTACATTCAAGCTTGTCTTTGGTCTCTATTTGTCAAATCTCCATTTCCCAAAATCCACAATCAGATAATTTTCCAGCTTTAAATTTATATAATTTAAACATAAATTTCATCATTTAAACATTAAAATGTTCTGTAATTTCAGAAGCAACAAATGTTAAATGTTAACAACAATTTCCTTTGGTAGGTTTAAAGGCTACAGGAGTGTTTTTTTTTTAACTGTTATTTTGATTACTCCTTACCTGATTATCTCTTTGTCTGTCTCAGTTGCTGACTGTAGGGTCAGTAGTGGCTTAAACAGTTAAGGCTCTGGTTTACTGATTGGAAGGTCGGCGGGTTCAAGCGCGATCACCGCCAACCCGCCACTTTTGAGCCCTTGAGCGCAGCCCTTAACCCTGTCTGCTCCAGGGGCGCTGTATCCTGGCCGACCCTGCGCTCTGACCTCAGCTTCCTAACTGAGATATGCAAAAAAATAATAATACATTCACTGTTTTGTAAGGTACATGTGACAAATAACTCAATCTTACTCTTAATCTTTTTCCTGCTTCACTTCAGTATTAAATTTTCCCTCTTTGGTTCATTTGCTTCCTAATTTATTTATTTATTTTAATAAAGGTCTGCAGTTGCATCCAAACATGCAAGAATCATGACAACTTTCTAGCACTACGAAGTAAATAAATGGGATTCGCTCCACGGACATTTCATTAATTCTGACGTTACAGGACAGACTTTCTCAGCAGTGTGGTGAAGCCAGACAGGCCGCTGCTTGAGTATGCTTTTCTTTTTTGGTTCATGTTGAGTGTACATGTCACTAATCCAGATTATTTATGAAGGCTTTACAGAGCAGAAGTAGCAGACACATCTCAATATCAACTGTTCAGCATTGATTCACAATGTAGTAGGAAGGACCATGGAGTGTGAAGGTGTGTCCAAACTTTTGACTGGTTACTGTAAATACGTAAACAGAAATATTTCATGGGAATTTGAAATCAAATGAATTATGTTCAGGTTTTATTCATTTGTAATCCTGATCACTTGCACCTCCAGGGTCAGTGTTCGATTCCAGCCAGAGTCGATTCCCATCTAGATGCTCATGGACTTTGCATGTTCTCCCCGGGCTTGGTGGGTTTCCTCCTACATGAGTGTACCCTGTGATGGATAGCCACCCTGTCCAGGGTTTACCCCGACTTGTGCCCTAAGTGTCCTGGGATAGGCTGCGGTCCTCCCACGACCCTGAATACAGGATAAAGCAGTATAGACGATGAGGGAATGAGTGATTACTTCGATGATTTTATGGGGGTTGAATACTTTTGCACTATACTTATACGGTTCAGAAAAGCATTTCTTCTGCAATTTATAGTGAAATGCTGCACCAAACAAGAAAACTTGTTTTCAGAATAGAAACATCCAAACAGTCAATTATAAACCTACTGTAACATGGTACAGACAAACTCTTTAAAATTATAATGAATTGCACTCAGGTCCATAAGTTGCTTGTGTTGTCCCAAAAGACAGACCATCAGTGTCTTGTGTCTTTGTACAACTGGTTACAAGCTTCCCGAATCTTTCGCAGCCTGTCGCTGTCATGGTTACATTCTAACCGTTGTCGCACCAACAAGTTCCAGGAGTCGGCAATCAACTCGGCGCTGAAGTTCTCCTTCTCGATGAGTCAGTCAGTCCTGACTTAATTCCAGTGACCGAAGTGCTGCCGTCACTTTGTTTTAATTGGTCTGCATTAGTCACTATTACAACCTCAATTCAATCAGGCCACCACCGGAGAAGAAAATGAATGCATATGAATCATAATTGCAGCACTGGGCAAAGGCTGGTGTGATTCAGAGCCTCAGTGGGGGCTTTTTTTTATCTCTTGTGCTGTCACCTCTGAAAGTTGATTGCACAGTGGGATAGCAGACAGCATCAAGTGACGAGACTTCACCTGGGATTTTCCACGTGAAATACAGAGAGAGCGCAAGAGAGATCGAGAGAAGGAACACCAATATAAGAAATAACATGTACTGATGGAATGGAACAAAGCCCATCCTCAATTCTGCTGTCATGAAAAGCCATTTATTTTTTTTCCCTCCCCCTTCCTTATGCGCCACGTCACATTTCTCATTATTTACACTACACGAAAGATAATCTGGATCCTGATATGAGAGGAACACAGTACTCCCGTCAGAGAATAACACACCACCTGAAACACACCGCAGAGAAACGTGTCGAGGTTCGTACAGCCGAGAAACATTTTTTGTCAGTAAGTAAAAATGCACTTGGCTATGAAGGACCTGTTTTATGTGTTTTTAGTAATGCACTTAGCATTAAAACCTTGATTATGAACTTTTAATTAACATTCCTTAAGGTTCCTCATAGTGACAGGGTGAATAATCTGATTGGCCAAGTCGTAGACACGCAAAGAAAAACAGCTCTGAAAACAGATCTAGAATAAGGTTCTATTCGTTTTGTGCATCTCTGACTTCCTGTACTAGAATTGGACAACTCGGATATACACTGTGTCACATTTAGGACGTACAGACCCACTAGTGACCCATATGCACTACTGTCAAAAGCTACAATCATCAAGAAGAAATTATTTAATTGATAAATACGGGTGCGTGCATTCATCTGCATTAACAAACATGGAATAAAATCATGTGTATGTGTTAATGTTTTAATAGCATTAGCAGTTTTTTAGTAATTGTATGTAGACTGTATAAGAACTGGACAAACCCATCATACTGTCACCCACTGTGCGGGCATGTTATTCCACAAGTTCTGACGCGTATCTTTCTTATTGTACCCGGTTACTCACGACTCGGACGTCCGTGAATTCTTTGTCTTTTGTTTTATTTTCAGCATCAAAGGTTCAACACTTTCGTACAGTTTTCTTGCGTAAATCCACTGTGGTTACAACAACTTGTTTGCTGTATCTTATTTGCAACTTATTGCTATGTTAGGTTACGGTTTTCTTACGGTTACAACAACTTATTTGCTGTATCTTGTAGATTACGGTCAAAAGCTTGTGTTCTCCACAACTTCCGCATCTTAACAATTTCCGTATCTTAACAATTTCTACCGTGCGTAATAGACATGCAGCTACGCAATTATAGAATGACGTCACAGAACAACCTACGATTATCATAACTAAATGCTAACTAATAAGATTCAAATAAACACAACAACAAAATTATAAAAATAAAATATGGCTCTTACACTCACCTTGACGGGTGGTTGGGACACGGCTACCTACCTTAATTACCACAACCTAGCTAGCTTAGCTTTAGCTTGCCTAAAATGTTATGGTGGCCAATGTTAATTTAGTTATTTGCATTTGATTGAAGTCCATCATCCATATCCTACACACTGTCCTGTGTCAACTCCTACATTCCTTGTCGTAAAAAGATGCCTAGCAGGCAGCTAGTGGTTTGACGTCTGCAATTTACAGTAGCTGTCACTCAAATCAGCCAGGCATAATTTTATGGCTTTAACGTACACTACTGTATATGGACAAAAAGTACTTGGCCAAACCTGCAGTGACATTGTATCCAAATACAATATAGAGTCTGTCCCCCTTTTGCAGCTATAATAGCTTCTACTCTTTTTGGAAGGCTGTCCACAAGAAGATGTTGGAGTGTTTCTGTGGGAATTCGTGTCCATTCATTCTGTAGAGCAATTACGGGGTCAGCCACTGATGTTGGGCGAGAAGGTCTGCCTCCTAATCTCCGTTCCAGTTCATCCCAAAGGTGCTCGATGGGGTTGAGGTCAGGGCTCTGTGTTCGGGCCAGTCAAGTTCTTCCACAGCAAACTCATCAACCCATGTCAGTCATGTTGGAATAGAAAAGGGACTTCCTCAAACTGTTGCCACAAAGTCGGAAGCATAGCATTGTCCAAGATGTCTTGGTATGCTGAAGCTTTAAGATTGACCTTCACTGGTGATGAGGGACCTGATTGACTTAAACACCTAAATTCAATAATTAGTAATAATAAGTATAACTTAATAAGTACTTTTGTCCATATAGTGTAGTTTTAATTGATGTGTTATGTAAAAAGTCACCCTTGTAAAATTGAGTAGACCAAAACCATTTTTGTTTGTTTGTTTTGTTTTGTACCAGACATTTTAACATGGGTGTCTATGGGGAACGACTCACTTTTGGGGCTGGTTGCTCCTTGGTGATGCACAAGCGTATGTTCATGTTACTCTCTGCTCATTTCATGGAGGGCTTTTGATTCCATACTTTTTGTTTATCGATACATTTAATAATTTCTATTCACATGTGAATTCATATTCATCATTTATAGACTTCATCTCAGCATCAGGTCCTCTACCTGATTAATCACCTATACAACCAACTACGCTGCATCTGGACAACTGGATGGATTTTTGTCATGTCAGGAATTTGGGTTGGATGCCTTTCTGTGTGAGCAGATCCACACTTCATTATTCCACAATTCCATGTGAATTTACCACAACATGCCAGAGCTCATACCTTCAGTTCTCAGTATTTCCCACAGGTCTGAAATATTCTTGTGGTGGAACTGTAGCACTCAGAAAGGGCAGGCATTTATATTTATGTATGTGTGTATATATTTATGTATGGATGGCATAGGATTGTGCACAACCTAGGGAATATGATAAATAAAACTGAATTTTATTTCATTTTAAGCCAACTATACAAACATGACTTAATTAAATAAAAAGGGTCACATTGGCAAATAAATTGCCCATATTCATACGTTTTTATGGTTGGTTTTGGTTGTTTCTCTCATTAAATAATAATATGCGCATTTTATAATATGCTACATTTTTGCGACTTTGTTCCCATAATCCTGGATCAGTACAATTTACACGTTTTAAAAGTGATAACTTTGGTTCTGCATGACATATCAGAACTGCACAGCGTGATGTCTGAAGCCTCCCCGTTAACACACACTGGCACTGTGGGAAACAGTTTCTCTGCAGAGCATGCACGACCGTCACTACGCGAGCAAGCTCCCATACCTGATTAATCACCCGTACGACCAACTACGTGGCATCTAGACAGTTGGATGGATTGTTGGCATGTCAGATATCTTGTGGGTCTTTCTGTGAGAGCGGGTCCACGCTTCATTATTCCACAGTTCCATGTGAATTTACCACAACATGCCAGAGCTCATACCTTCAGTTCTCTTTGTAAAAAGACAGCCCATGCTCCAAATGCTTCACATACATACTGTAACAATGAGCCCCACAAAATAAATAAATAAATAAATAAATAAAAAATACAGCCAATAGCAACTTGCTGAAATATTACATTGGAAGTCAGCCAAAATCATAAAGAAAAAGGCTTAATGTCTGAGATTGGTTTTGTTAAAGCGGATGTGATGCAGTTTGGAGAGAAGCAACATGTTACAGTGGGGTAATTTTTAGAGCTAAGATGCCCCTCATGGTAATATTTCCATAAGAAAATGAAACAGAGAGGTAACGCTACAAAAATAAAAGAAATGTGACATGAGATACATGCGCGGAAAACTGTGTGCTGTTGCGCAAATTATGCTTAATTAATGCTTAAATGCTCTGGATAAAGGTTAACGTTGCATTGTTATGAGGTGGTATTTGCAACGTTGCGTTCGTGGCGTTCGTTCAACGTTATCTCATTGCCGTGTTATCAAGTCATCCTACAGTAACTTTCTAAATAAATGTTTTCCTGACAGTGAACTTCATCTCAACAGTGTTACAGATATGCTGTTTCACGATGCTCAGCTAATGTTAGGGTTCCTGCTGGGTTGTTGACTCAGTGTACTGTATGTACAGTGTCGTGAAAATGTATTTGCCCCTGTACATCGTACAGCAGCTTTGCCAGTAAATCTAGTCTGTGTTGTGTAGTTATGGCCGAGTGGTCCAGGCAATGGACTTGAAATCCATTGGGGTCTTCTGGCGCAGATTCGAATCATACTGATTACTTCTGTGGTTTAGTGCAACAAAGCCCTGTTGAAACCACAAATTGTAGAGAGGATGTCAAAGTCGAGCATCTTATGGGCAGGGTTAGTTCAATGGGTGAGGTGTGGAACTTTCTGATCTACACCTTGCTAGATCAGAAGCACTACCAAGCTACTACTGTTGGGCTCTTAAGCAAGGCCCTTAACTCCAAACTGTTCAGATAAACATGCATGTCGCTTTGAATAAGGGCGTCTGCCAAATGCTGTAAATGTAGTCAGCAATCTAGCATGCAACATGTAAATAAAACTACGTTATATGAATACAGTGGTATTCAGCTAACAGATTTAATCCGTTCCGGGGGTGAATTCTTAAGGCGAAATGCATTTTCCCGTAGGAAATAATGTAAATGCAGATGATCCAGTCCAGCAACTTAAAAATATTGCCAATCTTACCAATTTCCATACTATAATAATATTTTTTAAATATAAAACCAATGAAAATGACCTCCGAGTGGGGCAGTGATAAAGTGTTCGCCCTATTATCTGGAGATCGCGAGTTCGATTCCCGGGTGATCCTGTAACCTCTCGCAGCCGGAGTTCTTGAGAGAGCTGATTGGCCGAGCTCTCTCAGAGGGGAGAGATAAGACGTACTTCGTGCTCCCACATTAATCACGGCTCTACAGCCAATCAGGGGCGTCTGTGAGGTTACGCAAGCGGAAGTAATGGATAGCGCTGTCCTCTGAGTGTGTTACGCCGCCCCAACGGTGCGTGAGCGAGCAATTCAGAAAAGATGTGGTCGGCTGGCGTCTCATGGTTCAGAGGAAACAAGTGATAGTCTTCGACCCTCCCGACTGAGTGGTAGTAGTAGCCTTAATGTGGGAGCCCCCTAGTGACGGGGAGGGGAAAAAAACATTTAGGAAAGACACAGAAATGAAGCAAAATATGAAGATAATTAAACCTCATTAAAACCTTTTGTATAAATTTATGATCGCTCAATATGCCGAAGCAAATTCGTAGCAAAATTTCAGTTTTTAAGGTAACAATCTGTGAGCAGGGGCGTTCGTATGCCGAGGTACCACTGTATATTTTATACAAAAGCATTGCATATAAGTTGTATATTGTTGTCTATCCTCTTGTTAGCAAAAAACAAAACAAAAAAAAAATGGTGACAACAGTAGCAGTCACTACACTCTCAGAAGCGACACAAGCGACTAGTTCGAACACAGCCTTATTTGTAACGGAGTAGAAACAATGCAATATAGCTGTTTATTCTAAAAGCTGATAATATTCCCTCGTGCCCCGCAACTTCATCCCACAGCAAATCTGCACTCCTCTGTTGAATCATTGACACCTGCGGCAACTTTGATTGCATGCCGCCGGCTTAATTGTTCAAACGCCATTTTCTCCCAGGCCGTGATAACACCCAGCAAGGAAAACACACCGCCAGCTCGGCGCTAATCACGCTAATAAACCAAAACACGCTCCATAAAATGGAGCTAGCAGAAGCAATGGGAATCAAAGTGATAAATTATAAACATAATAAAGTATAAACATAGAAAAGCACAACGAGGCACACTCAAACTCCAACTCAGAGTAATATGATTAGAGATGAGACTTTTTCAAAGAGAGGGAGAGATACAGGGACAGGAAGAGTTATACAGAGAGAAAGACAGAGAGAGCGACAGACAGAGAGAGGGACAGTCAGACAGGGATAAATAGAGAGACTAAGACAGACAGGAAGATTCAAAAAAAGGGGAGGGGGCATGCGGCGATAGATAAATGGAGACAGAGTAAGATGGACAGAGGTGCAATCTAAGGATGGGAAACACAGAAACACAGGCAGATTATTGAATTGACCTGCATTGAATCGAAGGACTGGTCATGTCTTAGTGCGGGGACAGACGTGTGTGAACAGAAGTGAGGAGGCGTGACGGAATGTGAGCAGCACAGCCAGGCCACTTCTACCCAATAAGACACGATGACATTTAAAGGACATTTAACTCTGCACCGCACATAGAGCAGCGGAATATTACAGTGTTTGAAAGGAGCGGAGTGTTTTGAATCGATTAGTGAAGGCAGACCTCGCTGTGACTGAGGCAGACTTCAAAACATCTTTCTGTCTCTTCAAGTGCAAAGCACACAGCAAGCCAATCACGTCAGATTATCTGAATTCATCACATCAGGTCGTGGAGCTTTATTATGATGCTTCGTGCGCCCGAGAAGAAAGCATGAAAATGAGTGATGTGGCAAAAAAGGAAGGGACAAACAAATGAAGAGAGGGGGAAAGGAAGAAAGGAAGGATGATCACCTAAAGTACACCAAACCATATCAGATGAGATCAAGGTAGAAACGTTTGGGCAAAAGTCTAAATGATTAGTTTGGCACAAGAACATGCAAGCCTCTCACCCAGATAACACACTGTAGCAAAAGTGAAGCATGGTGATGGCGGGATGTCTTTATCTGCGACAGGGGCTTTATCAAGACAATAGGGGACGCAGCAGGATGTCTAAATTTTGGGGTTATGTTAATTCTGCAACATCACGGATGTTGGGACAACGCTGATGAAATGACGTCGGAAAAACTGATTTACAGTAGGGTCAGCCGTTATCCCATGACGAAGGGATCATGACTGACCCTAAATCAATGTTGTACAAATGACTTTTTATAATATTAGATCATTTGTAGTACCGTATTAGGGCCAGTCATTATCGTCATGTGGTCAAAGTTTTTCCAAAGTCATTTCATCAGAGTAATTAAAATAAAAAGTCTAGGTCATGATGAACTACTGTAAGTTGTAAGACTCTTATTTAAAAAAAAAAAACTGAATAAAAGGGAAATAGACAGGTCTGGTTCATACAGTACGTATTTGACAGAACACCCCGGGATCATCATCACCCACTGCTTGCTAACCAAGAGTAACAAGATTGAAACTCGGCTAGACTCCGCACACACGCACGTTTCGACAATGAGACCCAGTCAGTCAATCAGTGAACACTAATGCCTCTTCTAGATCTCCCTGCTAGGCTAAAAAGGTCACTGAATGAACATGAATGATTGCATTACATTAGCACTATTTGGTTTCTTACAATCAACATGGTGTGATGTAAGATACATGTATCTGCAAAGCCCTGAATAAAATCGCACACCCCGCTAGTACTAGTTATTTCCTCCTGTCACTCCTGACATGTTTGCAAGATTTTATAATGTAATTCATTTTCCATAATTCAGAGTTATTAGAAATTAGTTCTAATTAAACGTAGTTTAATTGAAGAAATCACTTTTGGTAAAGCTTAGTATTATATGTAAACTATCTCTTAAATTTGACCAGTCACATTTGATGCTGGACTTGTCATAAATGTGTGTTTCAGCAGTCGGACAGTCAGTTAATCAGTCATTTAGCGCTTTTAACAATTGACATTATTGCAAAGCAGCTTTACACAATCAAAAGAATTATTTAAGTTTGTACGAGGTGATAAGACAGTCCCTGATGAGCAAGCCGAGGACAACGGCGACATGGGCAAGGAAAAACTCCCTGAGATGGTAATAGGAAGAAACCTTGAAAGGAACCAGACTCAACAGGGACCCCATCCTCATCTGGGGGATAACGGATAGCAGGGACTGATCTGCATTTATACTGTGTGAGACTCTAAGTTTAGTATAACAGGAGATGTGTTAGGCTCAGGGTTTGGCTTAGGGTCAGTAAATCAGTTAAGTAAGTCTGTCAGTCACTTATTAAGTCATTCAGTCAGTTTGTCATTCACTCGGTCAGTAAGTTATTCAGTTAGTCAATCAGTCAGGCTGTCAATTACAGTAATCAGTCAGTCAGTAAGTCATTCAGACAGTTGTTATACATCAGTCAGTCAGTCCCTTATTAAGTCAGTATGTCAGTCGTTTAGTTGGTCAGTCTGTCATTACGTCAGTCAGTTGGTTAGTGATTCAGTCATTAAGTCAGTCAGTCAGTCATTAAGTCAGTCAGATGGTTAGTCATTCAATCATTAAGTCAGTTGGTTTGTCATAGAGCTGGGCGGTATGACCAAAAATTTATATCACGGTATTTTTTTTAATTATATCGGTGTCACGGTATTTGACGGTATTTTTTTTCCCATGCATGATTAGGTGTTAACCCCATTTCCTAATAAATTAGAGAATAATTACTGCAGTATATTGGCTTACATTGAC
>JAQMYI010000009.1:22855803-22869388 GCA_030014275.1 Clariallabes melas
CATGAATATAGTGTAGCTGATGCAGGCAGTTGTTTAGGACTAAAATTCCCTCAACCAATTTTGTCCAAGAGTCTCCAACAATAAAATTGCACTTCATATTAACTTATAACGTATGGCTGCACAACCATCCCTGCTATATCCTTCTGATATGACCCAAATGAGGATGGGTTTCCTGTTGAGTCTGGATCCTATCAAGGATTCTTCCTATTGCCATCTCTGGGTGTTTTCACCTTCATCCCTCGGCTCGCTCATCAGGGACAAACAGGGACAAATAATTATAAATTGTACGTGTCTCTTTACATTCTTTGAACTTATTTCTATTTTTATTTTTAATTCTGTAAAGGTGCTTATGACGTATGAAACTATTAAAGTATTAACTAATTAAGAATTAAGTCAAAACTAAGTTCAGTTATCTCCACTATAATGAATTGGACAATAATCATATCCATTCTTCCTCAAGATATCCATTGAGGAAGAAATCCAAGAATCGTGACTATATGTGAAGTCATTAGTGTATTATATTAGAGTGGCTAAAGTTCAGCAAACTTCAGGAGCACTGCTTTATATCCGTCCACTGACAGTTTCCCAAGGAAAATCTCTAGATTATTTTTTATCCCTGCATTAATCCTTCATCTACAACCCTCTGAGTTATCCTCATTTAGGGTTTTCTTAATCTTCCCGAATGGCGAGTTAAGCTGAGTATTACACAGCTTCGTATTCTCTCTACAGTATACGGTAGGAAATATTTTCTCTGATGCTTTAAGATGTGCCAAGTGCACTAATTTGGTATTCAACTGCAGGGCAGAACCCAGTAGAAATCGTCCAGACTAAAGCGAATTAAAGCATATTTTTACTCGAGTGACAAAAATATTCACACTGAAATTACCATACATAAAGTTACTGTATGAGAATTAGACTGAGTTAATGAGGATCGCTCTCTGTGAACAACATTCAGGAACATCTCAACGCTCAAGGCTAAAACATCTTTTTGAATCCTTCAGGGCACTAAACATGATCTTACAACTGAGGTCAGAGGAGAAGAGCCGAAGTGGGTCGAGCTGTCTGGGGTTATCCTGGTAATCACTCTTTATAAGCGTGATGAAGAGAAAAGCATCACGGAATGACTGACCCTGAGGCAGCCTGGGTGCGGCTGTAGGAGACCACATGGCATTACGTTCCTGTCAGCTAGGAACACGGATCTGAGGCTACAGAGATCACACTAAAGTGTGGGTGCAAATGTTCAACCATATCACTTGTCCAGTTCTGATCAGATCTTCCCAGACAGACTTTGAGCCAAACGCTGACCTACTGATTGATGTTCTGATTTCCAAACGGAGGCAAAGAACTTGTGTTTTTTTTTATTTTATTTATTTAATTCTGTTAGTTCTTTAGAGTTTAGATCCAGCGTTCTCCTGTCTCACTGACACAGTTCATTGTGAATAATTAAAGTTAAAAGGAGAGTTTCATAAACTTGCCTTCTGCATCAGTTCACACAAACTGCAATGCTGACAGTTTTCTCTCTGGGAAAATATTCGCCCAACTACTGCTCACACACACACACTACTGCACTCAGCTCTTTGCTTGTACAGTATAGTGCATGCGCAATCTAAATTATAAACAGACTTAATTAAAGTAAACTATTAAAAAGGATTAATTAATTAGACATACTGTACATACATAAATCTTAATCATTGCTATTTACTATAAATATGACTACACATGCAGCAACTGTTCATTTAGAAAATACTTAGAAAACTAATCAGCAGAAAGCTTTTATTATTGCTATTCTTCATATTTTATATACATTAGGTCACTGCAGTTTTGAAAGTAGACAATAAGTTACATTAAATTCATTTAAATTAAATTGCACCTCTATATTTGAGTCCTGCATCGGGGACTGTGTGTGTGTGTGTGTGTGTGTGTGTGTGTGTGTGGAGTTTGCATGTTCTCCCCATGCTTGGAGGGTTTCCTCCGGGTACACCGGTTTCCTCCCACATGCAGAGTAAGCCAACTGGCATTTCCAAATCCTGTAACGTATAAGCAGCCCATTCATGCTGAACTCCGCCTCATGCCCCAAGTCACCTGGCATAGGCTCCAGGCCTCCCCTGACCCTGTACACAGGATCAACAAATTAATTTCAATTAACCGCTACATCCTAGTCCTTTAACATACGTTTGTAATATAAAATTGTTATCAGAGGCCAATTAGTTGTTTATTTAGTTTTGCCGCTTCATTCTCCATGAAATCTCTCGATTAACTGCGAGCTCCAAGAGCACAAAGTCTTTAAATATGAATCACAAGTCAAAAAAAATGTATATTCTTGAAGACATTTTCTACTCTGATTTTCACAGTCGAGCTTCAGCTTCAGGAAATCTGCACACATTTCTAGAGGTAAGTTAAAAGCCAAAGCATTAACTTATATAATATGTTAACTAATATTAAATATTAGCAGAGTATTGGAACTATATACCTACAGTATAAGTGGTCTGTACCAGTTATCCTGTCTAGAGTCACAACGGGCCTGGGGTCCATCCCAGGAAACTCAGAGCACAAGACAGGAGCCAGTGGATGGCGTGCCGACCCATCACAGGGTTAAGGTGTTGGACTACAGATCAGAAGGTCCCAAGTTCAAGCCCCAGCACCACCTAAGTTGCCACTATTGGGCCCTTGAGTAAGGCCCTTAACCTTAATTGTATGTAGAATAAAATAAAATGTAAGTCACCCTGGATACGGGCATCTGTAAATGTAATGTTACTTTTGTGGTTTCTTGATAACATCAAAAGATCTTATGCAACACTTCAGGCACATTATCAAACCTCAAGCTCAGGATCGAACACAGGACCTCCTGCACTACAGTGTTCGTTATTTTGGTCACTGTATATCTAATGCTAGCAAAGTTCCAGTTAGTACACTCCTCTGTGCATTCTGCATTATCATGAGACAAAGTCAAAAAGAGAGTCAACCCTGAATCTTGTCACTCACTTGTAGGATATCAACAAACATGGCAACGTTAAAAATCAGCATTAACTTATTGTGCTTTGATGTGGCTATTGAGGAATTTGTGCTTAAATGTGAGTCGTCTACCAGTCGACTGCTGCTTCTAATGCATCTGGGGGAAAAAACACACACAGGACAAGAAGCTCTTCCACAAGCAGCAGTAATCCAACACTTGAAGTCTGACATCTTTCAGATAACACTGTGTACTTTGCTGAGGATCTTCTCCAGTTAAATAGGATTGGTTCACTCACATACACACAGTCATTTTAGTAACAAGCCTAAGGGGCTCCATCATAGCACTTGAAAACAAAGCTTTCATCTTTTTGAGGCTTTTTTTTTTTTTAATCCTCTATGTGTATCTCTCAGATCATTTTCACAGGTAATGAGATTTGGTAAGGAGAGATTGATGCAGAGGCCACGGCTGGTCCTGCTTCCAAGTTGCTGAACGTCACGCTGAAATGTTAACTTCAGTCACGTTGGTTGGTTTTAAATGCCGTTCGTAGTAATGTAGTCTGAAAATGATGCAAACTTCGATACGCTCAATGAAGCTCTAGGCATTCTGAAATTATGCATTTTTTTGTCACAGCACAAGTCTAACATTTTGTGCTCTTTAGTGTTAGAGCTCATAACCAGAGATGATCCTGGGAGTATATAAAAAGGCTAGCCAAACAGAAACCAGAAAATGGGGTGGTCAGGGAAGTGACAGGGTGGTCTACAAGTGACCAAAAAAGAGGTAGCAGGGTGTGTCCAGGAAGTGGAATTGAGTGATATTGGCTAGGAAACCGGGTGATCAGGAAATCAGGTTCAAATTTAGTTTAGTATTATTTACATTACATTTACATTGAGGCATTTGGCAGACGCTCTTATCCAGATCGACTTACAAAAGTGCTTTGTAGTCTCCACACTGGGTTACTAGGTTGCCAACTAAATACCACCTGCAAGAGGGAGGGGGGGGGAGGGGGGGAGGGGGGGGGCTACCGTCTTAGCGACAGTAACAATGAAAACCTAGCCATGAAATGGTGTTGTCAAGGGATGGCTAGAAAATTAGATGATCAGGGAATGACAAGAAAATTGGAGCAGGGAGTCACTGGGGACATCAGGAAAAATAGTGATCAAATAGTGGTCAAAGGACAGAATATTTAATGATGGGACGGATAGAAAGTAGCATGGTCAGAGGAAGGTCAGGATGTGGGATGGACAGAGAATGGAGTGGTTGAGAGACAGGAACAGGAAATAATCAAAGACAAGCCAGGAACCTGGAGGACAGGACCAGGGGTGGTGCAAGGAACTGGGTTGGTGCAATGGTGGCCAAGAAATGGGGTAAAGTGGGATGTTAGGAATTTGGGTGGTCAGGGTGTGGTGAGGAACCTGGAATAATCAGAGGCTGGACAGGAGATCAAGTGATCAGAACCTAGGCCAGAAACTGTTTTTCTTTTTGGCCTTATTTTAGGTGGTTAATGGATGGCCAGGAAATAGATTCATGACAGCTGGACAGTAAATGGTGAAGTGGTGTATAACTAACATGGTGGCCTGGAAAGGGTGAAATACGGGGTGAGCTCAAGGAATTTATTTCAAGGACTTTTGATTAGGGATAGGCTACAGGCTTCCGTTGACCTTGTGCAGGATAAGCTGTATAAAGAGTGTGTGAGTGAGTAAGTATTAAAAACGTACTTTATTTCTCTACGTAATGCACTAATCCCAGAGTTTCACCAGTCACTATGATTATACTGCCTGCTTCACGTCTAAAGTGCTGGCCACAATAACTTCAATAATTTATTCATCTCCTTTAACAGCCCAAAATGTGGATGGGGCAATAACTCCCAGCCAAGTTGTCCATGTGCAAGTAGTGTTGGTGAATGATTGTGTGTACAGTTCCCACAGTCAGATGAGTCTCTTCTGCAAGTTGGTGACAAGTTATTCGTATATTTTTAAGGACCAGGCGTTCCACTGAATGTTCACAGGAACGACTGAAGTGGGCTCGAAAGCCACCTTGGCCAGGATCCTCATTGACGGACGTACCTTCTCTAAAACGTTTGCACCATTCAAATGTTTTCTGCGGCTAAGAACCCCATGGACGTACTGTGCTTGAAGTCTTCTGTAAATGTTATTCGGTTTTACACCTTCATTCACAAGCCCCGGTTTGACATGAACTCATAGCATTTGTAATCCAGGTGATTGTTCCTGTCAGCTAATTTTAAAGTTGCACTTTATATTCACATATGACTCAGTAGATGTAGTAGTTTTATCATGGGGTTTGTGACATGATCTGCTAACAGATGGTGTGAATCATAAAAGGGACAGTGGTGTGATCTGGCACAGTGCAGCAGGACACAGGAGGGTCATGTCCTACAGAAAGTGCACACACACACACACACACACACACACAAAAGTGTGAATGCTTGCATACATGGGCAGAGCTCAGGAGATTGTTTACTTGTACAGGACCTGCCGCTTCTGTTTGCTCCTGATGCAAGATTTTGGTGTGTATTTGTGTAAATCCAACCTATTTAGAAAACATACTAAAAACAGGATCGAGTTTCATGAAGATTGGACCAATATTATCTCCATTTTAGGTTTTTACCTGGTTTTGAAAGATGACAAATGGAAAATAATGGATTGTGGTCTGTAAGATTCCATCACTATGAGCGGAAATATTACAAACTATATCTGTCGAGGTCTTCTTGATGCAGAGAGCAAAGCACACCAGCAGGATCTCCATGCTCATTAACACGGCAAGAACATTAGGTCATTGACCCCTGTGGTGAGTGTTAAGGTCAATCTCCAGGTTGGCCTTGACATTCACACACAATCCTGAGGGATCACACACACAAGCTCAAGCAATCAGAGGTGTGAGATTTAACACTTTTGGAGCAACAGCATGTGTATGACGTCAGATGTACTGGTGCCTGCTTTCACTTAAAGAATTTAACCCTTTAATTTTTTTTTATTACAGGTAAAATACAGTATAATACCTACTGTAATCATGTTTCAAACACTTTAGCAATAACTGGAAGGCAAAATGTATCTGAGACTATCTGAGTCTTTGATGCTGTAATCACACATGAACATTTTAACATGTAATCTGTTTGTACAAGAAGGATTCAGTCATGTGTAAATGTTAGTACCCCCTCTTTTAATTGTATGTATATTTTTGTAAAAGCATATATGTAAAATATATTACGCAAATACAATCTCGAACATTATTTATTTAACAACAAAAACAACATGTGAGCAATACTAAGTGCCCCACTTGTTTCAATAGCATGTACTGTAGATCCACCTTTAGGCAATAACTTGCCATAATCGTTTACTGTATGACTTTATCAGTCTCTCACTAATTGCTGTGGAGGAATTTTGGCCCATTTCTCCTTTCAACATTGCTCCAGTTCGTTAAGGATTTTGGGGGATTTGCTGATTCACAGCTCTTCAAGGACCCACCACAGCATTTCAATTGGGTTGAGGTCTGGACTTTGCTTGGACTATTCCAAAACCTTGATTCTTTAATTTTTCACCCATTCTCATGTAGATTTACTGGTGTGCTTCAGATCATTGTCCTGTTACATGTCCCAATTTCAAGTAAGCTTTAGCTGTCGGATAGATACACTGGTATACAGAGGAGTTCATGTTCAACTTATTTACTGCCAGGTGCCCAGATCCTGCGTTTACTCAACAAGCCCACAGTAAAACCACTCCACCACTGTGCTTGATAGCAGGTATGAGGTGTTTCTGCTAAAATGCTGCTTAGTTTTAACCAAACATAGAGCTGGGCCTTAAGGCCAAACAACAAAGGTTTAATTTGTCCATAGGACATTGTTCCAGTATTCCTGTCCTTAGTTTTGGGATCCTCAGTTGTGCTTCAATGTTCATTTTAGACAGAAGAGGCTTTCTCAGGGCAACCCTTCCAAACAAGCTGTACTTGTTCAGTCTTCTTCTAATTGTGCTGGCAATGACTTTAACATGCTCAGAAAGGCCTGATGGGTCTGAGATTTACCTCTTGGGGTCTTTGTATTTCTCTAAGCATTGCATGGTCTGACCTCAGGGTGAATCTGCTGGGACGTCCAGTGCGGGGAAGATTGGCAACTGTCTGGAAGGCTTTCCACTTGTGAATAATATTTCTCACTGTAGAATGTTGAACTTTGAATTGTTTGGAAATGGTTTTAAAGCCCTGCTTCTCTATGATCCTTGTCTTTCCCTCTCAGCATTGTGTTAACACACACCTGAATGCACCAGACTAACGAACTGCCAAAACATCTGCCTCTGCACACCTGCTCATGATCAGTTAATCAAGGGCTGATGATTAGCAGCACCTGGTTGCAACTTACTCTCTTAAATCTAGTGAAAGATGTAAAGGGGAACTTAGTATTGCCCACAATTTATTTCTTTTTGGCTTCATTTTTAGTACATTTTTGGCACAGAGAAATAAGTTATATGTTGTGTTCGGGTTTTCTTTGGGTTTCTGGATGTAATGTCATGTTGCCAAATTTTAGGACATGTTTCTATATTTGTCATCAAGATTCAGAATTTTCTGCTGACATTTTGAATTTGGTATCAAGTTTCACAGTTTGGTGTTGTATTTCAGAATGAGCTGTTCAGGTTTTGAATTTCCCTTTTTTTTTCAGAATTTGCTGATTCTGATTTTGCTGCTGAATTTTTGTTTTAGTTGAGTTTAGAGTAAAGTTTTAAAACTTCCTATAGTATTTCTGATTTTACTGCTGAATTTAGGAATTTCACATCAAGTTTGAGAATTTATTGTTGTGTTCTGGAATTTCTGCCATGTTTCTGAATTTGCCATCGCATTTCACAATTTGCTGTTTCTGATTTTCTTCTTAGATTGATGTTAAGTTTCATAATTTGCTGCTGACGTTTTGAGTTTGCTGATAATGTTCACAATATGCTGTTGTGTTTCATAATTTGCTGCCCAATTGTTGAATTTGCCATTATTTTTTCAAATTGACTATTTCTGTATTTGCTGTAAATTTTTCCTAGTTTGACATCGTGTTTCAGAATTTGCTGTTGTTTCTTTCTGATTTTGTTGTCAAGTTTTTTAATTTGCCATCCTGTTCCACATCATCCTGGTGTATCCTGAACACCAACAGCTTGACCCCAACTGAATAAATAATGCAAACAAATGTTATCAAGTCCAATATTCACTGTACAAACCTTTTGAATTGATAAAATCCAAGTGTGATTTTGCTTTTAAAGGAATAACACAAACCATCTGCATGCAGAAAAGGAGCTTAAAATGTCACATCTCACAGCCATGTAGGACTGTAACAGCATTCTTCTCATGCATTTAGGACCATCACTAGGGACTTCTTCGTACAGATGGATGCATTTTTATTCTGACAGACTGCGACAGCTTAATGGCAGTCGTGTAACATACCTACAGATAACGGGGGATAAAACGAAAACAAAAAACACCAATTAGCATTCCAGAGAGCTGTGGGGAGGAACGGGGTTAAGTGCGATTTCTGTTTGACGCTGTTCTTTACTGGTGTTTGAAATGAAAGGAAGGCAAAGCAATCAATCAAGATAAATATGATTTAAAAGATCAGACTCTCTTCAACTAGCACAGTCATGGAGAAGATGTGTGCTTTGTTATCTGATTAACCTTTGCATAATTCACTTCCAAATGATATTTTTCAAACACAACTCCATCACTCTATGCTCATATTTACAGAAGACATGCCAGGTGTTTATAACCATTAAGATTGTGGGTTAGGCATGTGCATGTATTACCAGCACTGTGCATTATCATTAAACAGGATACACTTTAACAAAGGAGTTTTTTCACATAGCAAATCACTGGATCTTACTTAGCTTTAAATATTTTATGCTTAAAAGATACAAATCATAATACGGCACTGTTGCATTCACAATTCTAATAGGTGAAAAGGTGTTGATTCATTTTCTACAACAGCACTAACTGTAGTCTACATGCCACAGTGAAGTTTGGAGAACAAATGCAGAGAGATTCTGAAAGAAACAGAAAAAAAAAAGGTCTACTGGGTTTAAAACACAAACGAAAAGCCACAAGGTGCAAAAGACCAACAGAGGACAATTACGGTGAACACTCAATGAATGGAAACACAAATGATTAGAAATAACCTAAGGTATGTGCTCAAGGGTGCAAAGCAATGTGGTTCAATAATCCAGGAAACTTGTACAGTAACAAAGATCTCTGTAACAACCCGCACAGGGACGTGTATGGGGGCAAGTGAACAGATTGAATAAACAATCAAAAAAGAAGTAAAGGCAAGGTTTTTGTTTAATATTTTAGGTTTCTAGTGTCCGTACTTTGTAATAGTCAGTAGCTTTTCCATCATCATGACACCACATTTAAATTTAAACTTTATTTAAGTTACTGTCAGATATTCAAATTGGTCTCCCAGGATTCGTGTAGAAACAAAACAAAAAGCAGTGATAAAAATGTTGCTTTTTGCATTTTTGTTTTGACTCGGGTTTAAAAAAAGCCATTTAGAGTTTTTATATAATGTCACCGTGTATAAGAAGAGCGCTGTTTTTCTCTGGAGGGCGTGGCTCAGCGGTAGCTTATTTACATAGACACCGAAATAGCACATTTGGAAAAGGAGTGAAACAGAGGAAGTTTAAGGTGTATATATACAGTGCCGTGAAAAATATTTGCCCCTTCCTGAAATGTGTATTTTTTTGCATATTTGTTACATATAAAAGACTGAGATCATCAAACAAATTTCAGTAATACCAAAGATAACCCGAGTTAATACAAAATACGATTTTTTTATTATTATTTTATTTATTAAGGGAAAAAAGCTGACCAAACCTACCTGGCCCTATGTGAAAAAAAAAACAGTAATTGCCCACCAAACCCACTATCTGCTTGTGCCACCCTTGGCAATGAGTCTTTGATATCATTGTGTTCAGGAAATTCGACCTATTTATCTTTGCAAAATTTAGCCACATTGGGGGGTTTAAAAGAAAACTGGATGATTTTAAAGCACATATGAAGGTTTTTAACCTTGCTTCTCCAGGGTCTGAGTTCGATTTTCACCGCTGGGTCTGTGTGTGTTGAGTTTGCATGTTCTCCCCGTGCTTGGTGGGTTTCCTCTGGGTACTCTGGTTTCTTTTCACAGTTCAAAGACATGAAGGTTATTTAAATTAATTAGTGTTACCTAAAGTTATTAATTGTGTGATCCTGCAGCAGAAAAGGGGAATAATTATAATGGTAATCACCAGAGGACCGAGGTTCCTAGATGGATGAATAAATACATATTTAAAAATATATACTGTATTGTCTGAGACCTGTGTTACCTTCTTAAAGATGCAGTAAAATATGGGACCTTTAAGACTGACTAATCCAAAAAAAAAATTTTTAATTCGGTGACTTATTTCCTAATTGAACACATGTTCTCATTGTGTGATAGAACCACAAACCTTTTTTCATGTTTCATTGCAACATTTACTAACAATTAGGGTGGGATTTCATAATGGTTTCCAATCTTTGGGGTCCTCTTGTGCATGTTTTGTCATTTTCTCCTGCATACGCTGGCTGCTGTTAGCGATGTGCTCATGATATTAATACGAACGGCTCTTTTGGCAAAGTGCAGGCCGAGGGCTTGTTGTTCAAATTAATCCTCCACATGCTCTGTGTGTTTTTTTTTTGTTTCTCTAATCAGTGGCCAGATTAATTAAACGCACATGGTGCATTACTCATAAACATGCTGTCTACACTCTCAGAGGTGACTGCGGGATTCAGCTTGGTTACTGCTGCTTTGGGAGGCTGTGAGTGGAATTATACTAAGTCCTCTATAGGACATTTTGGTAATGATTTGTTTCCCATAGACCAAGATTCAGCTATTGTGATTTTACAAAATCTCTATTTATTTAAAAAAAAAAAAAAAAAAAAAAAAAACACAGATAAGGATTCCATGTTTATGTAACAGCATTACAATTATAAGTATATTATATTATATTATATTAGACTTTACAAACGTCCATGGTATCTTACTGTATTTCTTTGCACATTCTATTACTGTTCCTGAACATTTAGGCATTTTCACTCTGCCACAAATTTAGCTTTTTTTTAAGATATACTGTATCTATGGCAAAAATGTAAGTTATAGCTGTTGTGATAACTAATGTTTAGGTTGTATGATTGAGTGGTGAATGTCATTGCTGCTTTAAAGCTCCAGGGCTCCTGATTCGATCCTGATCCGAAGCTTAAATGCCTGTGCAGAGCGTTACCTGTTATCACTATGCTCATATGGGTTTCCTTCAGCTTCCCCAGTTTCCTGTCTTAGCTACAGGGTTTTCACTAGGTGAAAAACCCTCAACTGCAGTTTCTCCCTCCGTGTGAGTGTATGATGCTTTGTGATAAGCTGAGATTCCATCCGTGGTGTATTCCTTGCTCACGCCCAGTGTTTCCATGCTAGTCTCTGGGTACTGACCTGATTTTATAAATGTCTTTAGTAATATCAACATGGCTCAAAGTGAAATATGTTGCCTTTTTTTAGGAGACTATTGCTGTAATTATAATCAGCTCTACAGGGAGGAGATTCATGCATTTGGGTTAAAAAGACGGCAAAAAATATTCCATCATCTCTAGCACCTAGAGTTAGGCCCCGTTTATTTGGAGAGCTGAAGACGTGGTGAATGTAATGTTCGTTAATAGGGGGGAAACCACAAGGGGCGTGCATGCTTCAAGCTGTTGGGTTCCTTTATGAAGCTCATCAGAGGAGTTCTGCACATCTGCGTCCATATGCTCCCACCGAACCAAACTCATTAAACTCAATAAACTCAGAACTGGGTGAATAATGAGCTGCTCAGTGCAAGTTCGGCCAAACGAGGAAGCCTACTGCAGCTAGTTCAGGGTCGTCTCTTAATTTAAAAAAGAAATGAGTGTTTGCTCTGCTCTAATACACCTGATTTAACTATTAATCAGGTGTGAGTGAGTGGGAAGATAATGCGCTATTAAAACAAAAAATAGCCTAAAGCTTTCTATAGTGATTTTTCTGTAGTGACTACAGAGCCAATGACATATCCAGTGACATTTTGAGCATGGGTAGTGATTGCCCTTCACCTGATACAAACCTCCGGCTCACATCACATCATCTGATTATAGAACGCCAGAAAGCACATTCAGTCATAACCGATCAACATTCTTCCCAATGACCAATCACTGATCAACATTCTTCACACTGACCAATCACTGATCAACATTCTTCACACTCACCAATCACTGATTAACATTCTTCACACTGACCAATCACTGATCAATATTCTTCACAATCACTGATCAATATTCTTCACAATCACTGATCAACATTCTTCACACTCACCAATCCCTGATCAACATTCTTCACACTCACCAATCACTGATCAATATTCATACCAATGACCAATTACTGATCAATATTCTTCACAATGACCAATCACTGATCAATATTCTTCACAATGACCAATCACTGATCAATATTCTTCACAATGACCAATCATAGTGGCGTAGTTTTGCAAATATTTTTTGCACAGATATTACAAATGCAAGGATCGAGTGTATCTGAAATGTAGTAGAGACAGTTAGAGAGGCAGAGCATGGGTAAACATATTATGTATCACATTAAGAATGAAATAAGTACATATTTAAAGTAAAATATTTGTCATTTTACAAGTATAATCTGTTTATAATTAGACTTAGATTCTGCACACCATCTGCTATACCACTTCCTGTGAATATGTTGTTATAGAAAGGATGATGTATTAGAGTATATCCAGCTTACTGTATATATGAAAATCTTATTGCCTGGAAAATCCTGTCTATTAGATGATGTAATGAATTACTGGAGCAGTTGGTCTACGTTAAGGTTTGACGAAACTGTGTTGCACGAACACCTGTGCTTTTATTCCACGTAGAGCATTCGAAAGGTCCTGCGATTCATTAGTGTAGTGCTGTTCTTGTATAAGTAATTAAATCTAATGTGATTCTGTAGAGTGTCATACGCTCTAGACATTTTTTTTCTATAAACATCTGCTGTTTTAAATAACAGGGAAATGCTGTGAAGAATAACAATGAGTCCTGACACGAGTGCAAAAACTCGTTTCTATTCCGACAGACGGATTCAATGTGTCTGAGTTCCCTGTACAATTCAATTCATCTTTAGCCCTGAATATGGTGTTATGAAATGATATTTAAGTGCATAACACTCAGTCTTATGCTATGAATATAATCAAACTAGTTAAATCTTAGGCTCACTTTTTACATTTGGGCAATAATATTTTTGAAATAGACCGAAACTTCCAGCAACGAAATACATTATTTATAGGCCACTTGTTTTTGTTCTTATTGAGGATTGTGATGAATCCACTCTTTTTCTGTAACTCTTATCCTGTCTAGAGTTGTGAGGGCTTGGAGGCTATTTCAGGGAACTTAGGGTACAAAGCAGGGGACACCCTGGATTCTCTACCCTGCCAGTAGCTAGTGGATAGCACTGTCGTCTTGCACCTCCAGGGTCCAGATTCGATTACCGCCTCAGGGTCTGTGTGCATGGAGTATTTTATATAAATATATATATATATATATATATATATATACATACACTACCGTTCAAAAGTT
>JAQMYI010000009.1:22899197-22922618 GCA_030014275.1 Clariallabes melas
CATTTTGTGTGACAAACATGCAAAAGAATAAGAAATCAGGAGGGGGGCAAATAGTTTTTCACACCACTGTATATATACTGTACACACACACACACACACACACACTTGCCGGACCTCTTTATTAGGAAGCACCTCACCTTGACGCTTACTCATCTCTGACCTCTGGTGAGCCTGTCAATGGATCCACTTCAGTTTGCCTATCAGCCTGGCGTTGGAGTGGAAGACGCTGTCACCTTCCTCCTTAATAGGGCTTTTTTTACACCTGGAAGAGGCTGGGAGAACAGTGAGAGTCGTGTTTTTTTACTTCTTTAGTGCTTTTAACACTATCCATCCTGCGCTTCTGAGGGATAAGCTGGAGGACGTAGGAGTGGATCATCATTCATCTATATGGATACTGGATTACATCACAAACCGTCCACAGTAAGTAAGGACTCATGACTGTGAGTCTGACATGATGGTCTGCAACACTGGAGCCCCACAGGGAACAGTCTTGGCTCCGTTCCTTTTTACCGTCTACACTGCCGACCTTATGTCAGAGGTTCTCTGACGTCAGCCTGATCACGGATGATGATGACAGAACTTTGTGGACTGGTGCCAACAGAGCTGCCTCCAGATAAATGTGGGGAAGACTAAAGAACTGGGCGTGGATTTTTAGAGGCACAAACACACTTCATTATCAACAGTGAACATTCATGGGAAGGACATTGAGTGAGTGGACTTTTACAAATACCTGGGTGTTCATCTGAACAGCCAACTGGATTGGACAGACAACACAGATTCAATTAAAAGAAAAGGATAATGCAGACTCTTTCTGCTGAGGAGACGAAGGTCTTTTTGAGTGCATGGAGCACTACTGAAGAACGTTTTTGACTCTGTGGTGGCTTCAGTCGTCTTCTTCTATGGAGTGGTGTGCTGGTGCAGAAGGATCTCTACTGCAGACTGGACAAGCTGATAAAGAATCCCAGTCCGGAATCTCAGTCCTGGGGATTCCCCTGGACACTGTACTGGAGGTGGGAGAAAGAAGGATGGTAGCTAAGCTCTCATCATTGCTGGAGAATGACTCTCTGAAAGACCCCTGTATGAAACAGATTTGTCTCTGAGCAGCTCCTTCAGTGACAGACTGTTACATCTTAAGCGTCTGAAGGAGAGATACCGAAGGATTTTTCTCCCTGCTGCTATTAGACTGTACTGTCAGAGAAGCTCCCAGTCACTGCTGTAATTACAGTTTTTTCAATATAACGTACTTTTTTTTTGCAATAGTAACTGTGCAATAACACCATTTTAAACTGTGCGATATCACCTAGTGCAATTGTAAATGTAATTATTGTGTTGTTTTTCTTTTTTTTCCTTTTGTATTTATACACTGTACTGTCCCTACCTTATATTTGCATATTTTTTCTTTTTTTTTCTGCTGTAACAGAAAGAGTTTCCCCACTGTGGGACGAATAAAGGTATATCTTATCTTATCTTACCTGATCATTCATGCAATTATCCAAGCAGCCAGTATTTGAGCAGACACATACAGTAACACATCAAGCTCACCAAAAGTAACTAAAAAAAGAAACACAGTACCTTGGCTTTTTTTATCTTCAGTTGTCCACTTTCAGTGAGCATGTGCTTGCATGCTGTGTTGGCAGGAGTGAAGGCTTCCTCAAAGGTGGTCATGTTGTGTGTTCCGCGAGGAGAGGTAGGATGTTTTGATGTCCTGTAGTGACTGGTTTCACTAGCTGTCAGATAAAAACCAGCCTGGTTATTCGGCCTCTTGATGTTTTTTTTTTTTTTCATCTCAGCTGATCAAATTTTCAATAAATCGTAAAAGCATGAATGAGAATTTTAAATAATATTCACCCTGGAACATAACACCATATTAATTAACAAATAATATATTTTAATAGGATTCAAATGACTAATTCTGTCTTGGCTGAAAAGATACCTCACCACATCGACATCGGCGTATACTCACTGAGTTTCTGTTTCAGTCTTGGACCTCTAACCTCTTTCTGCTGCTGCTTGCTATTTTCTCTTCTTCTCTTTTCACGATCAAGAAAAAATGCGTGATTTTAAAGTAACATTCTACAACTGAGGCATTTTTTTGTGACCTGTAGATGGTTCTGTTCCATTGAAGTCATGAGAGCCATGAGCAAGAGCTTTAAAGCTGCTGGAATTGATTTAATATTTTTTTCAAGTGCACTGTCTTAAATTTTATTTATTTATTTATTTGTTTGTTTTACATCCTTAAACCTAATATAGAGAATCCTTCCTGAAAGCCGTCCATCTCAACCCAGTTGTATTAACCAATCAGGAAAACCTTTTTGCAAGGATCCGGTCCTTAAATTCTTTGCTACAGTATGTGTGGTCATTTATTTTTCATGTACACAGAGTATTAATAAAGTGCCTACTTGATGTACAGTAGTAGAAGATAAGATGTGGATAAGTAATGCAAATAGCAACACTGAGACCCTAGTTATTAAAGTTACTTAATGGTTAGTACCGTCGCCTCGCACTTCTGGGGGTTTGAATATCACCTTCAGTCTGAAGGGAGTTTGGATGTTCTTCTCAAGCTTTGTAGGTTTCCGTCAGTACTCCAGTTTCCTCCCACAGTCTAATAGCTGGTCTAATGGCATGCGTTATAGAGCTTTCAAATTGCCCATAGTTTATGACTGAGTACTTGTGCTTTGCATCGGGTTATGATCCCATCCAGGGTGCACCCTGTCCATTCACTCCTGTGAACATATAAAAAATAAGCAGTATACTGTGTTCAAACCCAAAACTAACACCACCATCAGGTGAACTAAATAACACTGATAATTAATTATACAGTATACCAGGATCATGAGCACCCAGGGCTCACTCATGCCCGCAGGGACCGAAGGCCACCTCATTTGATCCAATTCCAAAGAAAAGCCAACGCAACACAAATTGCTCAAAAAGGTCAATGCTGGCCGTGCCAGAAAGGCATCAGTACATCCAGTGCATCATAGCTTGAAACATATGGGGCTTAGCAGGCAAAGCAGGCAAAGAGTTTTAGGTTGCCTCCAGTCCCCCAGATCTAAATCCAACCAACCATACATAGGATGTTGGTGCGCAAAGCAAGGTCCATAAAAACACAGATGAGCGAGTTTGGTGTGGAACTTGACTGGCTTGCACAGAGTCCTGACCTCACCCCGATAGAACACCTTTGGAATGAATTAGGGCAGTGACTGCGATCCAGGCCTTCTCGTCCAACATCAGTGTCTGACCTCACGAATGCACTTCTGGAAGAATGTTCCATAAACACACTCCTAAACCATGTGGAAAGCCTTCTCAGAAGAGTTGAAGCTGTTATAGCTAGAAAAGGGAGCGGAGCCAACATCATATTAAATCCTATGGATTAAGAATCAGATTACTCAAGTTCATATGCATGTGAGCGAATACTTTTGGCAATATAGTGTACAGTAGGTTCCACAGCACTATTGAATTCTCAAATCTGATTTGTCTGAAAACCTTTTTGCTTTAACATGTTACAATTAACGTTTCACAAGATAGTATCTGATGTCACTTGTTTATAAGAATTATAAGCATCTGTTTGTTGCCATTGTCCCCTTACTTTCTTTTTATCTTAATAAGACAAAACACACCAAGCTTTTGTTGTTACAGAGAAAATTGAATTCTGCCAGATACTGTTACCCTGGAGACTCTTTCTTTGTTAAATAACACATTTGTGGATCGCCCACCATACAAGTTCCTGTAAATGACCTGTTACTGCAGAAACAATATTGTAATAGCTGGAGCTCTTCATTTAAACTGCTGTTACTGATAATGAATCAACAATTAAATTAAAGAAGTCAATAATACAGTAATATAACTATATTTAATTTCAGGGAAGCAGAATTTTTTAGAAATGATCACAGGATTATGAGAAGCAAAACTCTAGGTGATAGAAAATGAAATATAAGGTAATTGGCATTATTCAATATTTTTCAGGCACTAAACTTCCCCATTTTGGCTTTTTTCCCACAAAATCATAAGAAAAGTACATTTTCGAGAAGGACTGACCGTGTTCATGAAGGGCGTTTGTGAAAAGAACAACATTAATGGCGTAATTTTAGAGCCAGTGGGATGCTGATTGACCTTTACATGAGGCACAATTGAGGCAACTTATTATTTCAGACTGATGAAGCACCATTGGATAAAGCTGCCTAATCTGTACTAGAACATAATGTATTCACAGAAGCACAAAAACTGCACAAAACTTAGAAACTACACAGATGATAAAGGACATTTCTCCAAAATGTCTCTTTAATTTTGTACTCTTTTGTAATCGACAGTTTTGTTCGCACACTGTTCGCAAAACTAAGTGCCACGACAGATACAGTCATGTTCA
The DNA here is from genome assembly GCA_030014275.1 of Clariallabes melas. NCBI lineage: Eukaryota > Metazoa > Chordata > Actinopteri > Siluriformes > Clariidae > Clariallabes > Clariallabes melas. The sequence goes on from JAQMYI010000009.1 coordinate 22,903,561, forward strand.
AAAGTTAGTACCCCGTCTTTTAATTCAATAGGTTTTTTTTTGCATGATTGCAACATAATAAAAATCATCTGATCATAGCGAGTCCCAGGATCGCTCAGTATATCTTTTTTCACTTTGTCATTATTTATTCAACAACGAGTAAAGATTAAAAGAAAAAAAAAGAAAGTGACCAATATTAAGTACCCCCCCCCCCCGTTATTGCCACTAAAGGTGGATCTACAAGCTGTACATTAATAGCTTGTAGATCCACCTTTAGTGGCAATTAGTTGAAGTCATCACTTCCTTTATGACTTTATGAGTCTCTCACATCTTTATTTTCTTTTTCTTGTTCTTCTTTACAACATCGCTTCAGTTCATTCAGGTTTTTGGGCATTTGCTCATGCGCAGCTCTCTTAAGTTCCTGCCACAGCATTTCTATTGGGTTGAGGTTTATGTTTCAGCCATTCTGATGTAGATGTTGTGGTTTGTTCAGATATAGTTTTGTCATGTTTCAGTTCTCCTGGCAACCTTTAAGTAAACCGTACATGTACAGTCTTCTTCCAATTGTGCTGTCATGGACTTGGGTTTTTGTATTTCTCTGAGCATTGCACAGTCTGACCTTGGGGTTAATTGTGTTGTGGTGTCTACTGCTAGGAAGATTGGCAAATGTCTTGAATGCTTTTCAGTTGTGAATAATCCTTCTTACTGTAGAACGTTGAACTCCAAATTGTTTGTAAATGACCCCTTCCAGAATTATGTGCAGATAAAATTGTTCTCTAAGTCCATTGTTTATGTCTTTCATTCTTGGCATTGTGTTAACACACATCTGAATGCTCCAGACCAGCAAACTGCCAATACATCTGCTTTTATAGAGGCCTGCACACCTGCTGATGATCAGTTAATCAAGGGCTGATAATTAGCAGCACCTGTTTTTTTCTTTTTGGTTTCATTTGTGTAAGAAATGGAGCTGCAAAAACTTTTATATGTTCGTCTGAGGTTATATTTGTCTAATATTGATAACCACTACAATCTTTTTTTTTAATTATTATTTACACAAAAAAAGACTTAAAAGAGGGGGTACTAACTTTTGAGCATGACAGCATATAACATATTGAAAAACATACTATTATGTCTATTCATAATACGTCATTTTAGACCCACCGCTAAGACACCTGCATAACGAGTGAAAGTAATTAAATCCTCAGAACTTCTCACCAACCAGATGGGCTGCGAGTGTGTACAGCCGTCCACGGCGAAGGACGAATGATCACAGTACTGCAGATTTATCCGGGCAGCTTGTCTGCTTATCAAACAAGTGTCACCAATTTTATGATTAAAAAAAAAAAAAAACAGCTTGTATTTGAACGCATTTCATTAATTGCACCAACTGCATGATGGAACCTTCACAAAGCAAACTGTTATAACCCTCCAGATGACAGAAGCATATTTGTTTATTCCGTGTATTTATAGTGAGGTTGGAATCTATAAAGATGAGGGAAAGTTTCTGGGAGAAAGTTTGAAGTCTTGAAACTTTTAAAAGAAGCAAAATTACACCTATTTGTTCAACGGATTTAATTGCAGGGCCACTTTTTCCCGACGTGGGTTAATGTGTATCTTGAACTAAATTATACTGTCAGTAGGGATTCGCCGTGAACCTTTTTTAGTCTGTGGAAAATAACAGTTAGGCTTAGATCTTAAGAGAGCGGTATATAAATCTTTCAAAAGGACATGAATCACTACTGAACTGCCATTTGTTTTTTATTTCAAGGATACAGTAAGCATTATTTTAATAATAAGAGTTATACTGTGTTTTTCTTCTAAACTGCAATGGGTAAAACAATAAAACAGGTCAATACACATGATGGTCATGCAGTGATGTGAACAGGGTACACACGGTCTCTTGCTTAGGATTAAGTGAAATCTACGACTCATTGTCAATCCATAGCAGGGATCAAATAACAAGCAGTTGGCATCAAGCACTGTATATTTATAATCTAAATAAGAAAAACAGGAGAGGGTCTAAACATAAAGAACTCAGAACTTCAATAAATATTTCAAGTTTTGGACTGAAGACGCATTCAGATCATTTAGTGATACCACTGATTTATTGGTTCTCGTTGCTGTCCAAAGGACCAGATACATTCATGGATGGATGAATGGATGGATCGAAACTTAATTGATCCAGAAGAAAATTCCAACTGTGGAATTTGACCTGCGTGACGAAAAAAAGGCTCGTACTCTAACATTTTATTTCACTACCTTTAGCTTTAATGATGGACCAAAATTTGGTGTCCAACGCATGTGTGATAATGATTCATCATGCAGAACAACTCTTGCAAACTGAGTCCTGGAATATGGTCATGAAGTAAGAAAAACTCCACAGATGTGATAACCTGGTCATTAGGTACATTATTTCAGAATTTCAAATCTTCACCTTAGTTGTTTTCTTTGCCTGATGCAACACAATAATTTGACGCTTCTGAAAGGGCAACTTTTGCAGTGTGCAGGTAGTCCTATCGCTCTGGAACAGGGTCATACCACATGACCTTTATCAATTGCACCAAAGTCTAATCTTTATGCTTCTTAGCACATAATGTTAATAATACCTTGGACAGTTATTAACCATGAGTTAATGCAATAAATTCCAATCATTTCAGCAAACTCTTTCGTTTGTTGGTTTGCTCATTTATTTTTGCTTGATGCAGGCTTGTTTTAAAGCTATGAAATACAGTACAAATGGACCGCTGAGACGCATCACACTGGGATTATAAACCCTTCTTTAGTGACAACTCATAAAGATCAGATTTCATACATTGTTTCAGCTGGAGAAATGCTTTACATTAATTATTTTAGTTTTCCAGTTTCATGAGATTATAGATTTATATTTGCCTGAAAATAAATGCAGTGGAAAACTAACATAATAAATGTAAAGCCTTTCTCCAGCTGAAACAATGTATGAATTCTGATCTTTATGAGTTGTCACTGAAGAAGTGTTTACAATCCCAGGCGTGAGGCTGCGATGCGTCTCAGTGGTCCACTTGTACCGTAATTCATAGCTTCGAGCATGGAGAGGGGGAAATTCATGAAACATCAGAATTATACAGTATCTTGTCATATCTGTCCACTATTGTGTCTTTGAAATGTCATCTTACAAACTGTGACCTTATTCCTGATTCTTGTAACTTTTAAGGATCTTGTGCTCTCCACACACTTTTTGTACATCTTAATCATTACTTCACTGAAATCCACTATATTATTTAAAGCAAAATGGAAGCTTATTGAAGGTAAATACCAAGGATCGTTTTTGAAGACATGGTAGATAATATAAACATATAAAGCTATTGAAGATATTTACTCATTAAGGTTGAATGCTATACTTTGTGTCTGTGAAGATTCTCAGTCATCCAGGTGAGGTTATCTGGAAGTTGAGTTGTGTCACCTGGAATTCTTTCTTGTTGGGTACGAACGTTTCACTACTCATCCAAGAAACCTCTTCAGTCTGAGGTAAGTTGGTTAGTTTCTCATATTTGAGTCCTTCAAAGTCCTTCAAATCCTCCCCTGTATGAAAAGGCATGTTACATGAACAAGAGAAGAGAAGGTGAGAATAGGAGGAATGGTCGGGAAAAGAGCTGTTAGGAAGGCAGTAGAGACCAGAGAGAGTAAGGGGAGTTCTTTGGTGTGGCTTTCCTGGTGGACCCGTGAAGAGGTCTTGATCTTCCTGGGGATGGATGAAAGTGCAGCATGGAAAATAGGAGACAGGTTGTGTCGAAGACCTCCACCTCTCTTGACAGAATGATTTTCCACTTGCACATCAATGGCTTCTATCACCACTCTCTCTCAAACCATCTATCTTCTCTGTCCAAAATTCATACCTTCAGGTGAAGGTACACTGCTGATTCAGCCCTGAGGTGTTCCTCCTTCTGTGCTTTTATGAAGAGCTTGTTTTGTCTCCCCAATGTAGAGCTCTGAAAACCCCAAAGACCTCACACCAGAACATGAGAAACGCAATATAATATACGCAGTGCAAGAGTGTTCAGAGCTCTACACCGAGGTGACAAAACCACCTATACGTTAGAGGACACACAGCACAGGACCAGAACAACATCTCAGGACCAGGAACCGGCAGTGTACAATCAGGACATACATTTGAGGACGAGAATATACAAACCTTGGACAGAGAGGATAAGTGGTTCTTTCATCCACCCCAAGGAACATCAATACCTCTTCACAGGTCCACCAGGAAAGCCACACCTCAGGACTTCCGGGACTCTCTCTGATTGTTTCATCTTAACAACTCGCACTAATCTCTCTCTATTGTTATTGAGAAACTTACTAGCATACCTTAGATGGAAGAAGCTACTTGGATGAGTAGTGAAACGTTTCAACCTAACTACCGTAGAAAGATGTCCAGTTGACACAACTCGACTTCCGGTTGATTGCTATATTTTTTCACATCTTAAATCGCCTCAAATTATAAAAAGGTAGCAAGAAAAAAAAAACAGTTGAGGCCATAGATTGGCTGCTATACCGACTAGAAAATGGATATTTCAATAAATGAAGGTCAGCATCATCTCCATCTTCATCATCGGCTACTCCATATTTTAAACAAACACATAGTCAAATATAAATTAGATACGACTAGTATACTTGCACACACCAAACCTCTGAATACAAAACGTCATCATATTGACTCAAGTTGTCTTTTTTTTAATTATTAAATGGTGGCCGTTCATATAAAACATACACCAGCCTGGAGGTTCTTAAATGCTGTGGCTTTTTATTACCAAATAAAAAAACACACACACAAAGAGAGAGAGATACTCATTACTGCTGCATGTGCAGCTCTTTTACCTCTCCAGCTCCAAGGTCGGCAGTCCTAATGAGAAGGAGAAAAAAAAATTGGAATAAAAATCAAGAATTGATTTCAGAAGCATCCACAACTGCGGTATGTGAATCTCCGCCGTATTACCCGCTCTGATCCGATGAAGTTGTTGATCGTTGACCTAATCGATTTTTATAGCCTTGTATTTCTAATTATATGTGTTTCAACATGATAGCTGTGGCCGCGTGGTCCGAGGACGTACTGTACTGTAATTAGACGTTTGATGTGCCATGGGCCGGATTTAGAGTTGCGTTATACACGAATCGTGAGGGGTTAATAAACACATGGTGCACATCTGTATGCAGATCTTGAGTGCTATTCTGGAATTTGCGCAGGATTTACGTGAGCAGGCTTGGAGAGGCACGTCTCAGTAACGATTCTGAGCCTGAAATTAAGCTCGTTTTTCTTGCAGATTATTGATGCGAGCGAGGAGCTGTATTAACTCCATCTCCACTGTCTCATAAGTCATACCAATCTCAATATGTCGAATTCCAGATGGATGGATGGATGGATGGATCTACAGATATACAAGCAGATTTAGATCTTTTTTATTTTTAATACTAACAATTAAATCTACAATAAACAGTCGTTCCCTTAACAGAATTCCTTTTTCCCCTTAGAAAACACAGCTTGTCAGGTTCCTGAGACCCCGGCCAGTGTAACCTCTTCCGTCCTGAGGATGTCCTCACGCTGAGAAACTTTACAAACCACCATGACTGTTACAAAGTGCTGACACTCAACGCTCCTTTCATAAAGTGACATCAACTTCAGCACATCAGTAAATGCTTTTCTTTAGTGGATTATGTGGAGCATCTGCAAACAAGTCCCTATGAACGAGCTGTTACTATGGAAACAATAACATATTTGAAGGAGCACATTAATATTCATTATATTATTCATGTTACAGACAGAATCACTAACCTGTGGTGTGAGCTGGCATCAGATTCAAGAATTCAGTATTTGATGAACTCATTAATTAAATCCTATCTGTTAAAGTCACTCAGTGACTCACTCACTCATCGTCTATAGCGCTTTATCCTGTATACAGCGGCGCAGGGGGGCCTGGAGCCTATCCCAGGAGACTTATGAGACAAGACAGGGTGCCAATCCATCGCAGGGCACACACACATTCACATATTCACTCACACACACACACTCATTCACACAACAGGCAATTTGGGAACACCAATTAGCCTAATCTGCATGTCATTGGACTGTGGGAGGAAACCAGAGTATCTGGAGGAAACCCACCAAGCACGGAGAGAACATGAAAACTCCATGCACACAGAGGCGGGAATCGAACTAGAGTAGACACTACATGTGCTATAAGGTAGTATGGATCAGATGCTATTTTATAAGATTTGCCTGATCACATTAAAATATTAGATTACTATGGACTAGATCAAGTGTTTTTTAATAGGATTTACTGGATCTAATGCTATTTCATGCTGGATTTGGTGCTATTTAATCCTGCATGGTGCGCTGGACGAGGTGTTATAAAAATTTGTCAGATCAAGTGCTATTAGGTAGTATGTGTTGGATCAAGTGCTATTTTATAAGATCTATAAGATCTAAGTGCTATTAGATAGCAGGTGCTGGATGTAGTGCTATTTTGTGGGATGTACAGTACTAGATCAGGTGCTACTGTATATTACGTGTTGGAACAAGTACTGTTTTATATTAAGTAGCTTAAAATGTATTTGAAACTCTGTCATTTTATGACAAACATGATCTCTTGTTAACCTGCATTTATTATCCTTGGCTTAAAGGAAAGTCCTCACTTTTAAAGGTCAGAATTGAAAAACTGCTGTAAGTGCCACATAAGGCAAAGTCTTTCTGCTCAGGATAATATTAAAATGGAAAAATCATTGTAATGAATTTTATTCAAACATGTCAAGGAACTTGTGAAATGATGCATTGTGTAAATATAGATGTTATTTCAAATAAAGTGTCGCTTGGCCTTCCGTATTTCAACTAAGTCTTCAGGACTTTATAAAGAAGAAAAAGTCCAAATTTCACCAGGTTAAAATATGTTCCCAGGCTGCTGCACACATTATCCGGTCTGCTTGTGCTTCTTGTCCTTGGGCGGAAATTTTACTGTAAATAAATCCCAGAAATATGTGATACAGCCTTCATTTTTCCAAAACATGGAACACTAGAAGACAGCTGTCCTTACATTGCCCTCTAAATGTGACAGCATTTATCTGACATGCTGCCTACTTAAACCAAGATGTCCTCCGTCTGAAAATAATGCAGAGAATGTGAATAAATTCAACTGTCCATGATAACACTCCTGTGTATGTATAATTCTATGATATACAATGTATACTCTGTATTAACCCTATCTGTTCCAGGGGGCGCTGTACCCCAACCTGAAGATTCCTTCTGGGATATAAGCAGAGGTGGAAGCAGAGGTGGAAAGTAATGAATTACTTTTACTCGCATTACTGTAATTGAGTAGATTTTTTTGTGTACTTCTACTTTTTAAAGTAGTTTTTAAAATCTGTCATTTTACTCTTACTTAAGTATGTTTTGTTTAAAGTACAAGCACAACAAAGGGAACAGATTTATTATGCGAGGGTGTTCCATCCTCCATCCCACCCCCGCTGTAACTCAGTAACTTTTACTCTGAGTAAACTTTTAATGAGCTACTTTTTACTTTGACTTGAGTAGATTTTTTAAAGGGTAACTTTACTTGTACTTCAGTAAAAGTTCACTACGTACAAAATTTTATTACTCTTTCCACCTCTGGCTGTAAGGTACAGTACATGTGACAAATAATTGAATCTCTATGCAATTGCTCAAATTACCCAAGGAATAAATTCTTATCTCAAACTAAAATTTACACAAAGTTTTTAAAAAGACTGAAAGTATGTGGACACCCATTCTAGATTTATTCCCCCTTGCTCTTCAGCGAAGGCCTTCCCTTAGATTTTGTAGTGCACCTGTGGGCACTTGTGTCCATTCAGTTACAAGACTATTAATAATGTCATTATTAATGGTCTTTTGGGGTTTCACCCAAATGAGGATGGGTTCCCTGTTGAGTCTGGTTCCTCTTAAGGTTTCTTCCTATTACCATCTCAGGGAGTTTTTCCTTGCCACTGTCGCCCTCGGCTCGCTCACCAGGGACAATCTCACCATTTTGATTCATACACATTCACATTCTATACAAACGTAAATAATTATTTTGATTGAATTTAAGAATTTGAATTTGAAGGGCTTCTACACCATTCTTGGTAAACCATTGGTTCTCATTCTGCACAAGGGTTTTGTCATTATGCAGCAGCTTTGGGCATCCTGAAGGTAAATTGTAATGCTCCAGCATACATAGACATTCTATACAATTATGAGTTTCCATCTTAGTAGTTTAGTTTGGAGAAAAATCTGTAATGGTGAAGGACCATGGATGTGATTGTCGGGTGTCTGCATACTTTTGGTCACTTTGTGTCTGAAAATCTAAAACTTAAATGGAAAAAGTCTTTCCTTTTCGAAACATACAACCAACAAACCAGAGGCATACACAGTACTGTAGCAATGCAGTAAAACGTGTGATTGGTGAGAATCTGACTAGTTATGAAGTTATTTTGAAGTTATGAAGTTTTCATCATATCCTAGTCACTACACAAGGTATTTCCCCCCCAAATCCTGAAGCAGATCTAATATCAGGTCATTAAGGAACTTTGTCTCTCTTTGTACCGCACAGTTCTACGATCTGTCACAACCATACATGCTAATTATGCTTTAATAGCCAGGTAAGTATCCCAGAGCGAACTGCTTTATATAGTTAGTCGGTAAACCCTTTCTCGTCTGGCTGGTTGCTCCTGGGTTAATTACCGGCAAATCCTGCAAATAAATCCAGTGATGTACAAGGGGGCGGTGGCTGATTGTCATTAAGGTTCCTTTAATTAACTGAAGACGTTGTAATTGCGGTTGAAGGTGCCCGCTGCAGACGTGTTGATAGTAGGATGAGGACAGAGCGGAGAGAAAGGTGGAGAGGGATTAGCGTGTGGATGATAGTCGATGCCGTTCGGTGCCATGCTGCTACCCATGCAGACTGTCAAATAGGGCCTGAAGAACCAGAAAAAATATATCAAGTCATTTATGTTCAGTCTTACTCATCATCATCATCATCATCAACATCATCATCATCATGACAATTATAGTAGATGGTTTAATTTTTTCCCCAAGCATATTGTTTAGAGGTATAAAAAAATAATTTGGACAAAAGGTGACCATTATATTGATGAGAACACAGCCGACTGTACGACTGAATATTGGAAATAATGATATTGTAATAAATAGAGTGCAGTTTTGGACAGAGCCACCATGGACTAATGCCTGTAAGGTATTTTTAAATGTGTTTATGTAGCCTTCATAATGGATATAATGTGTTTTGGGATACATCAATAATGGACCAATAGTGGGGAATCATTTGTAAAAGGCCCACATAGTGAATAGAGTGTGGTTTGGGACACAGCCACAATGAACTGATCAAAGTAACACATTTTTAAATGTGCCTATATCGTGAAAAACAATTTGGTTTGGGACCCTGACACGGTGGAGTGATGGTGGTGAAGCATTTTAAACTGTGTTTATGCAAGCTTACATAAGGAACAGAATGTGGTTTGGGACAAATCCATAGTGGACCGGTAATAGTAAGGCATTTTAGAGTGGGTTTATGTGGCTTTCATAATGAACAGGATGTGGTTTGGGATACATCCATAGCGAACGTGTGGTGGGGAAGTTTTTGTACAAGTCTTTATGGGGCTCACATGGTGTGAATAGAGTGTGGTTTGGGGCACATCTGTAGCCACATGGTTTTCATGTGGCATACATAATGAAGAGAATGTGGTTTGGGACACAAACACAGTGGATTGATGTTGGTACGGCATTTTTAAATGTGTTTATCCGGCCTACATAGTGATAAGAATGTGATGTGGTTTGGGACATTGACACTTTTGAAAGATGAAGAAGTGTGTTTATGTGGCCTACATAAGGAATTGGATGTGATTTGGGACACCTCCATAGTGGACTGGTGGTGAAGAAGCATTTGTAATAGTGTCTAAGTGGCCTACATAGTGAATAGATTAGATGTTGTTTGGGACACAGCCACAGTGGAAAGATAATGGTAAGGCATTTATAATAGTGGTTATGTAGCCTATATCAGGAATAGTGTGTGTGGTTTGGGACACATGCACTGTGGACTTTTGGTGATGATGTACACTATGTAGTGAACAGAGTATGTATCTTGAAACTCTTTTACAGCTTTACAGAATCAAAACAAATGATACATTTTAATGATCAGTTTGTCCCTGATGAGTAACCCAAGGGTGGCAAGGAAAAACTCCCTGAGACGGCAATAGGAAGAAACCTTGAGAGGAACCAGACTCAACAAGGAACCCATCCTCATTTGGGGTGATATCAAATAGCAGGGATTGATCTGCGATGCTGGAAGTTCAGTATAACAGGAGAGGTGTTTAAGTTAAAATGGAGTCCAGTTTCGTTATTGGAGGCTCAGGTACAAAACAGTTCCATCATGGTGTGCATGTGGGATGTACACTGTACTGGCAATATGTACAGTTTCAACTCTTTTGGGAAGGTTTTCCACAAGGTTTAGGAGTGTGTGTTTATGGCCAGAAGTGCATTTGTGAGATCAGACACTGATGTTGGACAGGAAGGCCCGGCTCACAGTCTCGGATCTAATTCATCCCAAAGGTGTTCTATTGGGTTGAAGTCAGGACTCGGTGTAGCCCGGTCAAGTTCTTCCACACTGAACTTGCTCATCCATGTCTTTATGGAGCTTGCTTTGTGCACTGGTGCGCAATCATGTTGGAACTGGTTTGTAGTTTTGGAAACATCGACATTGAACTTTTAGTGGTGAAACATTAGGTATTGTGATCGTACCATCTACAGTACATATCACATGTGGGCCCCAAACACAGAGGATTGGTATATGGGGTCTATAAAGTGAAAATAATATGAGTGGTTTAGAACACATCCACAGACGACTGATGATGATGATGAAGCATTTACAATAAGTATAGTGTGGACGTGGCCTTATATAGTGAATTTAGTGAAGTTTTTCCGTTCCACCGTCGCCCAAGGCTTGCTCAACAGACATGATCTGATCATTTTGATTCATACATATTTCCTCACAAATTTCATACTTATTTCCATAATTTTCCTTTTTGTCTCTGTAAAGCTGCTTCATGACAATGACCATTATTAAAAGTGTAATAAAAATAAAACTGAATAGTGAAAAGAGTGTGTGGCTTGCGGTGGTGTAAGGAGCCTACATAGCCTACATAGTTGTGACACATCCACAGAGGATTCCTGATGGTGTGTATTTGCCCTGTATAGTGAAAAGATAATAGCGAGCCATTTGTAAAGGCATCTGTGTTGCTGGATCCAAATCTGTTCCCTATTTTAGTGGGCACCATCGCACTTCATTGCAAGGTCTGGTAAGCTCTTAAAATTCCATCTGAAATTCTGGTGCATTACCTAATTAGTGACATGAGAAAGCAGATCGCTGACAAGCAGTTTGTCTTTTCAAACCACAGAGCCATGAGCTCATGCTTTATGCAACAGAGAGAAACACAAGACTGGTTAAGGAATGAGCCATCAGACAAACACAATCCCCAAGTTGCTCCTGAATTTCCATTTCCACATACAGTATGCAGAATAGTTTCAACCACTGAAAAGACTTCTGATCTTTACATAATAATGTTTTTGGCCAAAACACAGTATTGGTGCAGACATATACTGTAATACAGAAAATGTGTGTGTCAAAGAAGATACTGCTGAAGTTTATGAAACATGGAAGTGACCAATCTTCTTCCCTAAAAATATCAAGTTGTGCCCCAATAATGGCCATTTTTTAGCATTATACTGTCTTGCTTCAAACACTTATTATTTTAAATGCATTATGAGTATTGATACTAAAATTGGTAAAATTCTAGAAGCATATGACCTGTGAAGTTGCTGCTTAAATTACAGCATTCCATGCAAAATTAAGGATTTTTCCCCACCAAAAAAATCTGTAGTGTCCGTAACCATGTCAAATTCATGTTGCAATATCTTAACAATTTTGCATTTTAGAATAACACACTTTTTCAGGTTTATGTCTTTTCATGTGAGATTGGCCGAGTTTCATCTGAATGACAATTAAGATCAGTATCAAAAACAGTTACGGACACTACATTAAAGGGCATGAAATTTGCCAATCCAGCAAATGTGTTTCTTTTTATCTGATAAAAATATAAACGTGTATGCATATTTACAAAAACCAAAGCATGGATCAGGAGAGAAGAAGTATTAAGTATTATAAAAAATGGTGTTATATGATCCTATCTGAAAATTAACTTTTTCACCTACAGTATGTGAGACACTTTTTATCACCATGTTTCGGCTGTTTACAACAGACATGCTGTATATTAATTGCAGTGCAATTACATTTTTATTTTAGTCCAATCAGTGTTAAACTGGTGGTTTTCTAGTAGTTTATGTTGATATACAGAAATGTGGCGAGAAAACAAAAACACAGAAGAATTCCATTAATTCATCATGATTGAATGATATATGACTTCTGATGGTTCTTCTGAAAAAATCTCTATCTGCACAAGCATAGGTATTTTTTTTTTTTCCAACAGATCACGTATTCTTCTGTAAGTTTCTCTCGAACAAAAAAAATGATTCTATAAATGTGAATTAGGGACACAGTGTTGAAAAGCCCTTCTGCACGGTGTTAAAAAGCTGATCTCATTGCTGCCTGAGGCGTCTCGTCAGTGCTCCTTTTAGTCCAAACAGAATGGCAGCGAGAAAAACAGCACAGAGATGGTGCTACCTCTATCGAAACGATAATAACCCCAACAATCTGCCCAGATGGGATGTAAGAGTGAGTGCATTTACACACCCACCACGCCATTAATCAATATTTGGAAATGGTTTGGGAGCGATTTCGGGATTGAGCCGGCCGTGCCAATCGTGATTGGATGATGAGAGTTTGCTCTTTAAGCCAGATTCGTGCTTCTCCTCTTGGCAAAAAGCAGAACCCTGGCTCACGGCTCTGTGGTTTGAAGAGACAAACCGGCTGTCAGCGATCTGCTTTTTTAGCTCGCTAATTAGATGAAACACCAAGAACAAAGCAGCTCAGGTGGGATTTCAAGAGCTCAGGCTTCGCAAAAGTCTTTTCAGTTTCTGGCCACGGTGCAGTCAATCCGTACGGACTCATCTGCTTCAAACCCCGGTTGTGTAATTGAGTTTTCAAATGGAATTTACCTTCACTTTACACTCTCATGTGTCAAAATAAGTCCTTATCAGAAATTACATAGCAAATGAGATTTTAAAAAAAAAAAAAAAAAAAGGGAAAAAAGAAGAAGGCAGTTTAGGAAGTATGAGAAAGCCAGCCAAATGATTTTAATACGCAGGACTGGGGCTACAGTATAATAAACAGGACGTACGGATCCCTGAATGTATTATTGTGTGTTGTTTTGCAAAGTGTGGTGAGGATGCCTTAATTCAAACATCATTATAATATTATAACATATGGGAGATAATTCTTCTGACACCAGCGAATTCTCGCCATTAAAATGAGATCGCAGTAGGTTCCCGGCAAAACGCTTTCATTAGCCGTGTTGCTCTCATTCCGACGAAGCCATTAAGCGGAGGAATGTTTTATATCGGGGAATGCCTAACAGCTTTTCAATTAGCAGCAGAATAAAAAGATGCTTACTTAATGCGAGTACCTGGAACTAGATTTTTCTGCTCATTTCCATCACGCTTCTAGGAAAGATTTTATATTTACCAGTTCACCTTTTTTTTTTTGTTGTTGCTTTTTTTTTCCTTCCTCAGAAATAACTTCATATTCTCAGTAGCTCTGTTTTCTTATGGCCATCTGAATGATACCGACATAGATCAGGGATGAGGTGGCTCGGTGGTTAAGGTGTTGGACTGCTAACCAGGAGGTCCCCGGTTCAAGCCCTGATGCCACTGGGTTGCCACTGTCGGACCCTTGAACAAGGTCCTTTACCCCCAAGTTATCAGATACAATCAGGTGTCGAGCTGGCAACCTGACTCTGTAAATAAACTGCCACAGAAGCGGCGGGTGTATATCTGTCACCTGATGTGCCAAGCAGCACGTACTGTAGGCAGAACCTGATGATGAAAGCATTTCACTTTATACCTTTTTATCCATTTATAATTAATGTTGCAAAATGTCCACCAAACAAGCTCATTCCTGTTATCGCTTATGTTATACTATGTACAGTTATTTGCTCACCACTCTTGAAGTTTATAACATGACAAAAAGAAATCATAAAATAGATTTTTAAGTTCTCTTTCCTGTAGTGTCCTGTACAGTGGCTACTACAGTATGCATGATGGTGCATCGCTGCACGTGTTTATCCCATCTTACCCTGATGAGCTCAACTCATCAGGTCACATGACCTTTTTCCATCACTCCAAAGTCCAATCTTTATGCTCTCTAGCAAACTGACGCCTTTCTATCCGATTAATTTCATTAAACCAGAATTGGTTTCATACGTCCATACAGCTGTTTTACTCCCAATCATGTGACCTCTCGTCAGATTGTTTGTGTGTATGTGTGGAAATGCTATGATGATTCATGATATTTTATGTTTTTGACAGGTCTTACCACATTTCAAGTAATTTTATAATTTATTTATTTATTTATTTATTTTAATTTTATGCATGTCATTAATTTGACAGCTTCTGTTTTTGTAAAAGAATGAACTTCCGGGATGTTCGGACTACACCGCCCCACACCACTGTGGAATTATTTCCTGTAACAGAACTTGTTGCGTTTTACTCCTTACACATTGTACACGAGATTCCACTCTCATATGTACATAATTAAGGAGCTACTCCATCTTACAAATACAGGCATATGAGCATTCATGGATTCGCATTCCTGCAGTGCCAGCTTATCGCCAATCTGTTTCCTTAAAAACCGAACAAGGGCCAATTTGCCCTCGGAACAGTTCCCTGGGATGTGGTCGCTGCGTCAAATGTAAATAATTGAAGGAATCAGGGCATCTAATCAGCCGTAAACCAGATCAGCCGACTGCTGACTCTGAACTGCAGCGAGAGCCTGCCAAGCCCGAGCTGCATCTCAGCCAAGCCTCAAACCCTCGCTGCACAAGTCAGGCATTTCAAGCTTGCCTAATTATGGTTTCTTGCACTTACAAATGTAAATGTATGCACCCGTTTTATGCATTTTATAAAAGTTGGGTGGTGGATGTTTATTCACAAGACTTATTCAGACCAAAATAACATTTGACTCAGTCATGGAGCTTAATACGATTCCCGTAGATCAGAAACCATAACTCATGTTTATAATAACAAGGACGCTTCTTGGTGATTAAGGAAAAGGTGTGTTTCTGGGTGGTTTTCATCTTCACACCAGTGGAGCGAGCAGGAAATATGGCAAGATTGTGAATCGCATCACCCTCAGGGCGCGCGCTTGGTTTGGGAGTTCATTTCTGAGTCAGGTAAGGTTCAGAGTGCTGATGTGCTACGTCTGGTTCAGTTCAGTTGACGGGAAGATGACGTCTTGAACGCACCGCTGGGCAACTGAGTGATTGCTCCGAGAAAACATCTTACACCGCCGAAGTTTGAAGTCTTCATGAAAAATTTCTTTGCCTCTGAAAGTGAAAACAGTTTCACTCAACTCAATAAACTGCAAGCTTGAATCCTTTTTGATCGTACACATCAGCCTCATATATAAATATATACTGTATATAATAGATATAAAACACCATGAAAGATCAAAATATTTTTTAAGTCAACACTCTCGACAATTATTGACACACGGCTCACTTCTGCCCTAAAATGGCTGTTAATCTGTGTGATTACAACGGCAATAGAAAGTGACAAAACAGAAGCAAAACATCTCTGTTGGAGCCGGCGTGTTAATGTGATGCGGATACGCCGAGGGTGGTGCATTAAAATTCATGAGAGAGGCTAGCAGATTGACTCCAAAATACACTGACATGATTAGAATCGCTGAAAGTATACGAACACACACAAGCGTATGATGAGGGCCCTCCAACGCCCTCGGGACACGCACGAAGTGATGCGAGTCAAAGTATCACGGACATCTGATTAATGTCCTCGTGAAGTAGGTCAAACGCTGGAGCTGAGAGAGCTGAAAAGACGGTAAAGATTAGGAGTACTTTTGGCTCAATTTACTTTACCAACACTGTTAAAGATCATTTGGATTCATTGTTAATCCATCAGGGTTTCCAATGGAATACGAGAACGCTTTATGATTTGCAACACTGATCTTTCATTTGTCTCTTTCGTCCATTTTAGTCCAAGCTTAGAAAGTTGTAATGGGTAAAAAACTATTAACCTTGGGAATACCCAGATTCGCTACATAAAAATGTGATCTCACTGACTTTGGGCATCTTTGCCGGTGCCATATGGGCTGATTTGAGTATTTCAGAAGCTACTGAACTCCTGGGATTTTCACACACACACACACACACACACACACACACACACACACACACACATAACAGCTTCTACAGTTTACACAGCATGGTGCAAAAAACTTCCAGTTAATGGCTTTTCTGTGGATGGAAACGTTTTGTTGAAGAGAGACTTTAAACATAACTAGATTGAACTGGACAGAAATGTACAGCCCTCTAAAGAACCACTCTTTACACACGTACCGAACAGAAAAGCATCTCGGAACACACGACTGGTTAACACATGTCACGTTTCAATACTCTCAGCTAAGAACAGAATTAACATCCAATATAAGCCAAGGTGTAAAATCCCAAAAGTGAGTCAGTCCCCAATAAGATTGACTGTTCTCAACTTACAATAGAAATAAACATGTGCAGCCTGGTAGAAAAAAATGGTTTTGGTCTCCGTAACTAGATTTTCCATTCATGACAATTGTACAAAGGTGATTTTTTTATATATAACTCATCAGCTAAAATTATATTAAGCAATAAACTTATGGACAAGTAGTGGTGTGTCTGATGTGAGTGATAGATGCAAAGCAGGTGTCAAACCGCTAGCTGCCTGCTATGCATCAATTTAGCTAACCAGCTAGCTGGACCACAAGAAATGGACACTAGAAGTTGACACAGGACAACAGGTAGCATATGAACAACAAAGTTCAATCAAATGCAAAATAACTTATAAACATATACATTAATGTTAGCCACCTTAGCATTTTAGCTTAAGATAAAGCTAAGCTAGCCAGCTTGTGGTAACTGGAATTCCAACCACTAGCCTTTAAGGAGGGTTTATGTGGAATCAGTTCCTGCTAAGATGAAGACAAGAGCTCTTATGGTCCTCAATCCTCAGAAACCTACAGTATAGGTGACGCCACAGAAGGTTTGTCGAGCTCTTAAACAGTCTATGGTACGGAAAAAAACAAGCTATGGTACAAGCTCACCAAAACTGTCTGGAAAAACATCAAGGGATGTATTTTTGTGAAAATGGAACGAATTCTTTAAATGCTATCTTTTCCGTTTTTACCTTAAAGGATAAGCATTATTATTATTTTAACTTTACTTCTGGCTAAAAGGTAATTACAGGATTTCAGTTGAACCCTTCAGGTGTCGCTCTTCACAGCAGCCATTTGTCAATTCACAGCAAAACCACATGCATTAGTTTTGTGGATATAAAGGCATGTTGGTGTATGCAATCGATTCCGACCAAGTGATCAGAGTGTACTGTATGTTGACTCAGTTGGCACCTTGGCGTTGGTTCTGTTATTTATTTCTACATAAAGGGTGTGAACAGACACAGAAAAGTGCATATCCTTTATGGATCACAGAAAAGCCTAATAAAAATCCCAACTTTGCATGATTTGACTCGTGATGCAACGAGTCTTTCGCCATAGGCATGTCATTTTTCACACTGACAGTGACAGAGGCAACATCCTTCATTTCTGGTGATCATTAGTATAATCAGTGAGCTTTGACTAAGTATGCAGACTTCTCAAAAGTTTTTTTTTTTTTTTTGCAAATCCATCATGACTTTGACTTTGACATACTTTCAATGTATTACTGTTGGCCTTAACGGGTGTGAGATAAGCAAAACTTTTATATTTCGATTTTATTTCTCCCTGAATTTGGTCGTAGCCAATTACCACCTGTCTCTTTGTTTGGGCGCGACAATAGCACCTGAGACATGATGCCAGCTGACTGCATCTTTTCAACCTGCTGCTTGTGTAAGGTTTGGGTTTTGCACATCAACTCCGGAGGAAAACGATGATATTTGTGCCTTCGCTTGCGGGATCTCACGAGCACCCATGATTGGCTGGTGTCACAATGAAGGTTGTGAGAGAGGTGAGTGTGTGAGAAGGTGAATACTAACCCTATTTTACAAACGATGGTCATGATTTAGAAATACAAAAAGTGACACCAGTCCATCTGTGTAACTTGACAAAGACTGGCCACTGAGACAATCTCTTTGCGAAGAGTGCTTGGAACCATAGATCTCCATTTATGGCTATATTTATTATCATCATAAAGCCTGAACTGTGGCAGTTTAATATTTTTGGCCAGTATCTCAAGAATCATAACCTACAGACAAAATGATTTTTATCTAAAATCTCTTGGCTATAACCTTGCAAAGTGGTGTCAAACTATTTAACAAAGTTTAACAAAGCCTTTCCACTCACTCCTATGTTTTGGGAAGTGGGGGGAGACTACTAGGATCTAGAGAAAACCTGCAAAATTTGTTGCAAGTTGTGCAACTATTTTGAGCAAAAAAGGCATAACAATTCTGTATGCATTAATCCTTACTGTTAATGAATGTATTTTGTTCACATTTTAAATAGCATCATATTCATGAACAGTGTTGGGTGTAACGCGTTACAAAGTAACAAATTTAGAGTACTTGAATTACTTTTTTGATGTAACAAGTAATCTAACACGTTAGGTCCACCATTTAAGTACTCAGTTATTTTGTCATTTTTTAAAAAATGTAATCAGTTACATATCCGCTCCTTCCGCTTGCGTGAGCTCACAGACGCCCCTGATTGGCTGTAGAGCCGTGATTAATGTAAAAGCACTAAGTTTCCTCTCATCCCTCCCCTCTGAGAGAGCTCGGCCAATCAGCTCTCTCTAGACCAGTGTTTTTCAACCACTGTGCCGCGGTACACTAGTGTGCCGTGAGAGATCGTCAGGTGTGCCGTGGGAAATTATTCAATTTC
>JAQMYI010000009.1:22927955-22941014 GCA_030014275.1 Clariallabes melas
ACTTGAAAAGTGTCATTTCTACAAACTCATAAATACCAAAAAGTTCTAAATACTCATCAAGGTCTATTAATTTGAACAAATTGTAATTATTTAAGTTAACAGTACTCAATATGTTTAATTACTTTGAGCATTAGGGTTTGCAGAATGTTAGAAGTTGAAAAGTATGGAGAAAGAAAGGAACAGCTCATGATCCAAAGGATGATCTAGAGCTGACAAATATGGCATTGGTTTGGAAAGAGCGTGTACGGCTGCCGGTGGAACCCGACTGCTCATAAAAGTAGCCGGATGAAGTCTGAAGTGTACAGGACTATACTCACTGCTCAGATCCAGCCTGCAAATGCTGCAAAACTGATAGGACACCGATTCATATTGCAGTTGGATATCAGTACTGTATATTCCTCACTGGCCAAGTCAGTCACATGTTTTTAACTCAATAAATCTTTCTTTTCACTTACTGAATACAAGACTGAAGACAGAAAGAGCACCAAGCAAGCAGAATGCAGTTCCATCTTGAGGAAGGAACTCAGCGTTTGGTCGTTTCCATGGCTTCCAGTATTAAAGGCAATCCTTATGTTTGTGTGTGTGTGTGTGTGGGAAAATGTCTGTAATTCCTGAATGGTTAGTCCCACAATTTTCAAACTCCCTGAATTAAATCTAAAAGTCTTGACTTCTCTCACGTCTCGAGTGTTGCTTTTAAAATTCAAAGTGTCAGCGTACACAAGGCCGAATGGCACAAATCTTCTGTTCCAAAATGTATGAACCTAACATTATAAAAAGTGTTAATAATGTTTGTTAAATTTCCATCATCATTGTATTTTTTAAACCCTGTAGAGGTTTCGTTTAAAAAAAATGTAAAGAATTGTTTGATGTCCGTTACATCTATGTACTGTACTGCTTACGCCATAGTTTTGGCCTCAGAACAGTTTAATGTAGAACTTTCCGATAGAAAAATACTAATGCACGCTACTTGTGGAAGAACACCTCATAACATGGGTTCTGCTGCAACCCTGGATTAATCTGCTCACATTCAGAGAGAATTCAGGGCCCTGATTCAAACCACATAATAAGCAATCAGTAGTAACCATCATACTGACAACAGTAGTGTAAATAGACTGAGATATGAAAGGCTACAAAGATATATTTATCTGTCAGAAATCTCAGGCATGAGCTGAATAGTGTTACTGTTAGCTAAAACAACCGCAAATAATACAGGTAATTTATTCTCTTCCTGTGTAACTCAGGCATGCAATACAACAATACAGAAAAACCCCAAAGTCCCCAAAGACAATACTTCTATCAGTTTATCAATCTACCAGTCATAAACGTCCCGGCAATCCATCCTCTTTCTGTGGCCTGATTGGCTGCAGGTCCTTCCACCCGAAAGTCTTCCGTGCCAGATGCTGAGCTGTGATGACGTTTACATTTCTGGGTTATTGTATGATGTGTGCATATTTTTTGTTCTCCTTTTAGAGCTGAATGATGGGGGGTGGGGGAGAAACATATTGCGTTTCAGTTATACGGTGCAGTATTGATATAGGCTGCAATATATTCAAACAAACTGCAGAATGTGTAATGCCATTATGAGCAAGTTATCTTGGATTCATTTGAGCAATTAACTTAACAGTATGAGTGAGGAGGTGAGAAAGCTCTCAGACCTCAAAATATGTTTTTGCTCCCCTTTGCATATTGCAGTCTTCTGCAGTATAGCAAATGCTAATTTGGCAAAAATGATATACTTTGATGCTCCATGATATACTTTTGCTGTTCTGTGTGGAAGCGGGGCGTATCAGAGGACAGCGTTTGTACATGGTCATGTAAAAAGTTGGATCTGATCTTGCTCTTTGCCGATATAGCTTGTCTGTGTCTCTAATGTTTTCAAAAGGTAAGAAACCACTCGACATGTTCGCCTCTTTTGTATCCATCAGCTCTAATTGGCTGATCTCGCTCATATCTAATTGATATTTACCCTAATGACTCTTCTGTTTAGCAGCTATTTTAATTTATTTACTTCAAAATAAAAGTTATTTCATGTGGAGTTTTGCATATTTTGTTCACACCCAAATTTCCTGTTCACATGAAAACACCCTTACAATCAGATGACCAGAGCGCCATCTGGTGGAGGCACACTGTATGATCTCTTTCATTGTTGATCTTATTCTCTGACCACTTGATGGGCCTTAAAAAAATGGTCCTAAAATCCCTTATTATTATTATTATAAGTAGTAGTATTTTGTTTAACTAATTATTATATTTATAATTGCACAGATGCATATTATAACGGTGATGCTGTTTAAATAAATTCTGTAACAAATTGTTGTATCATCCAGGAACAGGTGAATTTATATTGCAATCATGTGATGCTAATTGCACTATTTAACTGTGTGAATTCTGATGCACCAGAATGAGTTAGAATAGAATTAGCACTAGCACCAGAATTAAGTTTTAAGGGGTAAATAATTGTAATAAATATTTTCTACTATTAACTATTCCTAATAATTTGCAGAAAAAAGGGGGGAAATTTTATATATATATATATATATATATATATATATATATATAAAATATACACACATTATATATATACTCACACATACATATAGACACTTTCTCCACTTAAACAATGCAGGATATTTTGTGTAGATTCATAATATATAACCTAAAAGAAAACAATTTTAGTCCATATCTAAAAGGTCCATAATAAAAAGGTGTTTTTACAGATTTGCATTCTTAATATACAAACGTAATTTATTTATTTTCCTTTTAAGATGACCATCAAATAAATGTTTGAATTTTACTTCTTTTCATGCATTTATGTGGTATTTTACTGTTGAAAAACAATGCATTATTTCTCATGACTACTGCATTTTTTTTTTTTTTGCGAAGGGGTGAGGGGGTTAAATAAATTCAGCTAATTTTGGACTTTAGTCAAACTTGCCAACTTATCAATGATCCAGTTATATGTTCACCACCTACATAAAACATAGGAATCCTGACCATTATCCAGCAAGAAAAACATTTTGCAGTAGTATTTGGTTAGAAATATACAAATTATTTCCCCAAATATATGTAATATATGGCATCCATATATCCAAGTTATAATTGGTTGATGCACCTTCATTGATTTTTGAATATGTATAAAGGACATTTCTTTGTGCTGGTGCTTGTTCTTAATCTCCCTATGCTCAATCACAACTTAACCCCATTGTCTGAACCCCTTTCAGTTTTTCCCCCCTTTAACCTGGGAAAGTAGAGATAGCATCATGAAAGGTGGGAACATGAAAGTATAATCGATTCCTACAAGGGATCCAAGGTCTGCTTTAAGAGTAACCCACAACTCACACCCCAAGTAGACAAATGCACTAAACAGGTGAGATGGTTTGTACGAACCTTAGGGATCTAAAAGCACAGGTACAGCTTTAAATATACATAAGGGGAAAAAAGCTTGTAAAGTAATTCACTTGTAATATATACAGTATATATAGCATAGAGAAGAAGTTTTAAACTAACACTGCCTTGCTTTTGGCAGCTTTAACTACCATGGATGAAATGGTTGGAAGAGAACTTGAGACTTCCAAAGATTTCCCCAACTTGAAGAAAAATGTCATGGTCTGTTTTCTCCAAAACGCACTTTTAAAATTAATGTTTACATATGGTTAACAGCACTTTAACACACATTGAGGAGGAAGACCTTAAATAAGAAATCAAAAATGGAATACAATAATGATACTTTAATAACAAGGTAAGTATTTCATAAAGCACAATTATACACAATACTTCATTGAATAGATTTCAAGAGGAGATATTGCCCATTGAGCTTTTACTACCAGAAATGCTTAGGGAATTATCAGATGAGGCACTGTACACAAGATTTTTACAGTATTGCTGACCCAACCACAAAGCAGGAACCTGTTGATTGAAGGCACCCAGCTTCTGGACATTTTGACTCTGTATGCTGAGAGAGCTGCCAACAGGCCCTGGAGATGAACTATGACTTTGAGAAGCACTGTAGCCACTTGAAACAGAGTTGAAGACACTTGATGTAGTGCTTTCTGAGTCCCGCTGGTTCAAAGGTAGCGGGGGGGCAGAGCCAGTCTGCTGGTTTAAAGGTAGTGAGGGGGCAGAGCCAGCCTGCTGGTTTAAAGGTAGCGAGGGGGCAGAGCCAGTCTGCTGGTTTAAAGGTAGCGAGGGGGCAGAAACAGCCTGTTGTACACCTTGCTGTGCCTGCAAACTACCATAGAGATTAGAAAGCCACAGAGATGGCCCATAGCCAGTTGCAGGTTGACCTTGAGAGCCACTGTAAGAGCTTGAACCACTTGAAATTGCACTTGAGGCCGGTTTGTTCAAAGTAATAGTTGAACCACTGCTTAGCTGATTAGTGCCTTGCAGGGTTTGGAGTCTACTATACTGGCTAGAAAGCCCTTGAAACAGCCCGTAGCGAGTTGAGCCTTGGGTAGGAGAGTCACTATAGGAGGTTGAAGTATTAGAAGTAGACCCACTTAACACTGCACTCTCAGAGGCCTGCTGAGTCAATATAAATGCAGGGGCAGAGCTTAACAGACTTGCACCTTGTTGTGGTTGGAATCCCCCATATTGGCTGGCAAGCCCTTGAGACAGCCCATATCCAGTTGAGACTTGACCTGGAGAACCACCATAAAAGATTGAAGTACTAGAACCATTGGACACGGTGCTCTTGATGGGCTGCATTGTAGTAAATCTGGGCATAGAGCCAAGCTGCCCAACACTGTGCTGTGTCTGGAAATTAGCATAGTGGCTAGGTAGTCCTAGTGACAGCCAATAGTTAAATGGGTTTTTAGAGCCACTGTCGGAGCCAGAAGACATACCAGAGGTAGTAGGATCACTGGGCATTCTACTTGCAGAAGGCTGCTGGGTCACAGTTAAAGCAGGGACAGAGCCAAGTTGGTTGATGCCTTGCTGTGTTCGGAAGCCACTGTACTGGCTAGAAAGCCCTTGAATTAGCCCATAACCAGTAGTGCCTTGAATGGGAGAATCATTGTAGGAAGTAGAAGAACCACTGGATAGTGAATGCTGAGTCACAACCAAGACAGAAGCAGGGCTTAACTGGCCTCTTCCAGACTGACTTGTACTCCCTTGAGACAATCCAGGAACAACTGGGCCCATGTTTGGAGAGCTGTAGGGGCTTGAAGTACTAGAGACATTTACCATCGCATTTGCAGAGGCCTGTTGAATCACAGTTAATCCAGGCTGTTTGAAACTTTGCCCCTGGGAACCAGCATATTGAGAACCACTGTAGAAGATCGAAGTACTAGAATCATTGGAGATTGTGCCCGCAGTGGCTGGCTGCATTGAAACAAGTCTGGGCAAAGAGCCAAGCTGCTGAACATGCTGTGTCTGGAAACTAGCATAGGGGCTAGGTAGTCCTAGTGACAGCCAATAGGTAAAGGGGTTTTGAGAACCAACATGTGAGCTAGGGGACATACCAGATGTAGTAGGACCACTTGGAATTCCACTTGCAGAGGCCTGCTGGGTCACAGTTAAAGCAGGGACAGAGCCGTGTTGGTTTATGCCTTGATGTACTTGGAACCCACTATACTGGCTGGAAAGCCCTTGAGACAGCCCATAGCCAGTTGTGCCTTGATTTTGAGAGTCACTGTAGGAGGTTGAAGTCTTAGTATCATTGGATATTACATTTTGCAAGGCCTGCTGAATCACAAGGGCAGGGGTAGGGCTTAATTGACCTTGCTGTGTTTGGAAATTATACTGACTGGCAAGCCCTTGAGACAGCCCATAGAATGTTGAGCCCTGGCTTTGTGAACTGCTGTGGGAGCTTGACATAGTACTAAACATAGAACCATTAGATATTGCACCCTCTGAAGCCTGCTGGGTCACAGTTAATCCAGGCAAAGAGCCAACCTGGTTGCCTTGCTGGGAACCAACATATTTGCCTGAAAGCATTTGTAATGCCCAGCTTGCAATTGGGCTACGAGAGTCAGTGTAAGGGTTTCTTAAACTGGAGGTAGAGGAGCCACTGGTTGTGGTGGCATCTTGAAGTACCTGCTGGGTTACAGTTAATGCAGGAGCAGAGTCACATTGTTTTTTGCCTTGCTGTGCTTGGAATTGACTAAATTGGCTACCAATCCCTTGAGACAGACCATAGACAGTTGAGCCTTGGCTTTGAGAACCACTGTAAGAGCTTGACATGGAGCCATTATATATTCCACCAAGTGAAGCCTGCTGAGCTGCAGTTACAGGAACAGAGCCAGGTTGATTTACCTCATGCTTCATCTGAAAATTAGCATAGGGGCTAGAAAACCCTGACAACCAGTTAGCAGTTGGGGTTTGAGTTTGAAAGCCAGAGTAGGAGCTTGAGAAGCTGTTAGAGCCATTAGGCATTATAGCACTTTCAGGGGCCTGCTGGGTTACAGTTAATGCAGGGGCAGATCCGAGTTGACTTGTGCTTTGTTGTGCTTGGAAGCCACCATACTGGGTGAAAAGTCCTTGAAAGAGGGCATTACCAGTTGAGCTTTGGATTTGAGGACCACTGTAGGAGCTTAACATATTAGAAGCGGTAGAACCATTGGACACTGCACTTTCGGAGCCCTGCTGAGTCACTACAAATGCAGGGGCAGAGCCCAGTTGACTTATGCCTTGCTGAGATGACCCATAGACAGTTGAGCCATGGCCTTGAGAACCACTGTAGGAGATCAAAGTACTAGAACCATTGGACACTGCTGGCTGAATTGCAGTTACAGGCAGAGAGCCAGGTTGAGTTAGACCATTCTGTTTCTGAAGCCAAGCATAGGGACGGGCAAGCTCTACTGACGGAACTTCCTGCTTAGATGTGGCTTGCACACATGTTTTACTTTGAAGACCTTGAACAGGCTTGAATAAAGGCTTGTATTGAGCAAGAGATCCACCTGCTTGGGAGGCTATGCCACTTTGAAATGCTCCAGGATTGGTTTTACTCTCATCCTTCATGGCTGTGGAAATTTGGGCACCATCAAGAAAGGAGGAAGCCTTCCAAGTCCATGCAAGCCCTTTACTCCACACTTGTTAGAAGAAAAGAGTCATTTTTAGAGGATTTCTTTTTTTTTTTAAGGACTTGTTAATTACACAAGATAGAGAGTACTCTAAGCTTTTTACTATACTTACCTCCAAGTGCCCTTCCATCTTTTAAGTGAAGTAGCACAATGAAGAGTAACCAAAGCCTACAAGACGAAAGAGCATTAAAATCATGATCCCATGTTATGGAAAAATAAAAAGTTAACATAAAAAAGGTTCACTTTCATTTACCTTTTGCAAGGCCACATCATGATTCAACAGAAGGCTGAAGGCCTGTCGTGATACCACTTCACTGCTGCCTCAAAAAACCTCAAAAACACACAGGTGAAGAAAAACCATGGCTTTTAAGCCACTTATTCAGGTCAGGTGACAATAATGACCCACTCCCTTGTCACATGACTCATTATTTCAAGTCCCTTTCTTCAGGTGTGAAACTACTGATTAGTTGGTCTTGTGTGCACACAGAGCAGAATGCTACTGCAAAGTTAAAGAGAATGAAGCATTCATTAGAATTCTTCCTCATGGACCTCATTTGAAAGACAAAAAAGCTTCCATATATTATATCTATTGGTCAAAAAGACAACTAACCTTTCATTGTCATAAATTACTCATTACGTCACTCGACATACTAGAATGGTTTACAGTGTTTGTACAATACTGTATAGAGGAGCAGGAGCTGGGATTTTAGGATTTATATAACACTAGAATGTTTATTACATGTGACATACATTGTTCGGCAGTGGTGAGACCTGCAATGATCTATGGCTTAGAGAAAATATAGGAGGCAGAGCTGGAGGTAGCAGAGATAAAGATGTTGAGGTTCTCTTTGTGAGTGACAAAGATGGATAGGATCAAGAATGAGGAACAACCCATGTTAGATGTTTTGGAGATAAAGTCAGAGAGGCCAGATTGAGGTGGTTTGGACATGTTCAGAGGAGAGATGGTGAATATATCGGTAGAAGGATGCTGAGGTTGGATCTGCCAGGCAGGAGGTCTAGAGGAAGACAAAGGAGATTTATGGATGCAGTGAGAGAGGACATGAAGTTAGTTGGTGTGAGAGAAGAGGATGCAGAGGTTAGGGTGATGGGGTGAACAGAACAAATATTTGAGGTCTCTGTTCATGAAGTCTACTGACATTTAAAAACGTGACTGGCATAAATTTTTAAGCATATTATTTAAAAACCTTGGTAAAAAATCCTGACCCAAGACCTTTTCACTGTATTTGGACTGTCTGTTCTTTGCAGTGATTAAAGTAACTCAACATCACACCACAAAGTTGTTTATTTGTTTTCTATAACGTCACATCCTATTGTTTCATTCATCTTATTGCCAGTGCAAATAACTTATTATATCTTCCATCCCGCTTATCCTGTACAGGATCGCGGGGGACCTCAGGAGACTTTGGCATAAAGCGGGGTACAGCCTGAACAGTTTGCCAATCCATTGCAGGGAACACACACACTACAGACAATTTGGAAATGCTCATCATATCTTTTGAATTGTGGGAAGAAACCAGAGTACCCGGAAGAACACCATGAGAAGAACATGCAAACTCCACTCACACAGACCCGAGGCGGGCGTCGAACCCTCAACCCTGAAAGTAAAAATACCCATTTTTACGATTTATTTTTTCCCCTTTGTCCAATTTATTACTCTTTTCCTTTCTTCTCAGAAAGTAACTGTAATCAAGGCAAGGCTTGAAAGTTATTTGAATCATAAATTAAAGCCAAAATGATTACACAGTAATAATGTTTCCCACAAGGTCAAGAGTTTGAGACCTGCTTTGGTTTGTATGCGTGGAATTTGCATGTTTTTCCAGTGCTTGGGAGGTTTCCACTGGGTACTCTGGTTCCCTCCCATAGTCCAAAGCATTTCTCTTTTGTCTCTAGCGTGTTTCTGCTTGCCACAGTGTATCCTGCCAAGTGCTCCACCGCTCCCGTGACCATGCACAGGATACGCGGTATAGAGAACGAGTGAGTGAATGGATTGTATGCCCAGATTAACTGAATACAAAAAAACTGGAGATCACCATGGTATAAAATAAAAGCAAGAGGAGAACTTTGTTTCCATCCAGTTCAGGCACTTAAAGGATCATCCTTTATTACAAGGTAAAAAGCATGTGTACAAATCCAGTTTCTTCTCACACCAGTACTACGTCTACACAGTAGTTAACTAACAGTAGATCAACAACCAAACCCAAAACATTTTCTCATTCACAGTAAGGGGGAATGACGAAGAGAGAACTGATCCTACTTTCTTTTTTTCCTCTTTGCTACAACCCTACTGCAGCAAAATATAAGATTCAGATAGACATAATGATCAGTCAAGCTCACAAAAAAAAAAAAAAAAAAATTCAATTTGATAACGACCCAGAGATGTTTTGGTCCAACTTTGCGTTGGAATGGAATCATATTAAAACAGAAGGTAACACTGAAATACAGACAAATCTGAAAATTCAGACCCCATAAAAATGTTTGCTTTTAAAAGTAGAATGGACATGGACAAAATTAAAAAAGGATGCATAAAGTCACGGGGTTGAATTGGGTTTGTATCGTGAGTTCCATTGGTGTGTCTGGGACTGTATTTAGAAAAAAAATAACATATTATTGGACATTTTAGCCAATTACAGGTTAAGTTTGAACTTCACTAGAAATCACTGATTTTCTTTTTTGATAAATAAAACTGCTTTCATGTCCTGCTCTTTTTCTGTGGGTCCTCTTGGACATCTAGAAGGCTGTTTCTTTCTTATCAGCTGATGTGAAACTCCTCAAGTGGTAGTTCATAAAATGGGCCAAGTTGATCAACTTGACTAAAGTCTGCAATCTGATTCTGTTGGAAATAGAAAATAAAGCCTTTCCAATGTGTAAACATGAGTGATTAATTATGCCTAGTTAATGTTAAATGTTTTTGTTCCTGATTGCTGAAAATTCATTTTCCATTCATTTTACTCTGCAAACTTACTCGCACTGACCACTACACACTCTTCATGAGCCTTTTATTATAGGGGAAAGCCAACTACTCAAACACAGAACTCGGTATACTCACTGGCCTTGTGTTTGGAAAAGAAAAAAAAAAAACACGCACACACACATACACAGATAACCTTTTTTCAAGAAGTGTGCAAATATTGTCAAGTTTAGAAATACCTATGATGTGCATTAAAATCGCTCATGCGTGTTGGAAAAGCACGCACACACTTTCCCTTCTCTGTGAAAAACCCTAAAAAATTTACATGGTTAGGGGAAGAAAAAGAAAAAAAAAGAAAAAAAAACCTTTGCCGGTTAGAACAGCATAATTCGATGTGATGGCGACACTAAAGTGCGCGCAGTAATCATGCTGACAGTGAATAAACTAATAAGATACCCACCAGCCCTGCTGGGGCCTGGTCGTAAAAAAAAAAAAACACATAAGAAATAACAAATGTGCGATATAAACATACTAGAGGCAAAATCTGGAAGTCTCTCAGGGTGGTACGGGTCAGATCTCAGTCAGAGCGTAATCATGCCATGTCTGCTTTAAGCAGAACGTCCAGTCTGAGAAACAATGAACAAAAGGACACAAATATCCAGAAAAAGTATGATGAAAAAACAAATCCTCACTTAACAAACGGTAGTTGATCAGCCATGAATTTTTTTTTTTTTGGACATTTCTGTTGCAGATATTTATGGGAAAGATTCTTTTAACCAATTCTTTTAACAGATTTCTACACTTTTTCAGACACAATGACCCGGCAGCCCAAGTGTAAACTCTGTTTGCTTGTGGTAAAGGAACATTGTGCAGTTTTGTACATTGTCCCTTTTTTTTCCCACCTAACCATTCTTTTATTGTATGGTGGAAATGAGGGCAGTGATTTCATAACCAGATGGCAGAACCATTTTTGCAGAACGTGCATTGGTGGATACCTGTGTACGAGCAGATCCAGCTCTCCTCGAGTGAAGGGAGCTCATTCAAAGAATCAAGTGACTGAACACTAAGTGACAGAGTCACAACTGAACTACACAAAATCTCCAAGTTGTGGAGATAGGGTTATTATTATAATAATCATCATTATCTTCATTATAATCATCTCCTTCATTATAAGGAATTCCACCATTAATATTAATCCCACCACCTCCAATATAGTCCAGTATAACTCAAGCTAAGGGTCGTGAGCTCAAAGCCTTCTCTCTTTCCCCTTTATTTGGTTCAAGCAGACACAATCTCTGTCTTTCCCTCTTCGGATATAAAGTCCACTAACTCTCACCCATTCTTTCCATCTCTCCCGTTCTCAGTCCGGTTTATTTGGTGAAAGTGGCCACGACGGCCCAGAGCAGTTCGTTGGCGCCGGATTTGGACGCTTCGGTCTCCGGCTCCAGCTCGAGCAGCGTGCGTACGCGTTTGGTCGCCAGCTCGTACTGCTCGTCCTGCAGTGGCGCGAAAGCGTTCTCCAGCACGTCCGAGGAGTGCGCCAGGAGGATGAGCGCGAGCAGGCGCTTGTCCATGCGCTGCGGCTCCCTCACCCACTTGTCGAGCATGGCTTCCTGGAGCTTCTTGACGAGGCGCTGCTTCACCGTGCTGTTGCTCAGCGGGTGCGTGGTCATGTCGAACAGCAGGAAGTTCTGCTTCTCGGTGCTCAGCACTCCTTTCTCCACCAGGTTCTTCGCCAGGCGCTCACGGACATTTCGAAGCTGGTAGTGGAGCTTCATGGGATTCCAAGTCTCTCCTGCGGAAAGCGAAGGAAAGTTCACGACGCATTAGGATGAGGACGTCAACATACACCTGCTGACGCTAGCTCAGAATCTTCTGACCAATCAGATTAGAGAATTCGACAGCACCGTTAAGAAGAGTATAGATATAAAGCGATGTGTAAGAGTCAGTGTTTTATCTCACCACTGAGCAGCTCTATCCAGTTCTGCACCGTCTCAGGCGGCTGCGTTTCCTTCACATGTTTCAGCGCCTCGTCTAGCAGCACGTCTCCTGTTGGTGCGTCAGACTTACACAGAACCTAAAGGCACAGTAGAGAATCAACTCGAACGTATGCACTTAAACTGTGAAGCAACACTGCTTAATGTTTTCACCCTCAAGAGTATTTTGTTTTCTAGTCAGGTCCAATAGTATTGGAACAATTATGCAATCAGTATAGTTCTGCCTCTGTACAACATCTGTTCAGTTCCAGTGGCGGCCATATTTCACCAAGGTTAACGGACAACACGATGTTTGTTTTCTAGACAAAATCTAATCTTGCCTTGAGGTAATCTGTCCTCAACCCTTTGTATTCACATACATGAGCACGTATCTTAATTATCTTAACTTTGAAAATGATTTACGGTGTTCTTTACTTTGCTAGATGTTAAGAAAATTTTCTTTTCCAAGCAAACAATGTTACAATCATCCACTAAAGTTGTCTTCTGTGGGCTTTAAAGACTTTTGGAGTGGCCAAGATCACCAGTGTGTCCCTTCGTTTTAAAAACGTATAAAAAAATTTTATTTGGCCTCCACAGTCGAGACTGAACTCCAGACCCTTTAACTCTTTAACTCAACAAGCCACAACTAGTCATCAAACTGTTTATTAGTCAGCTGTCCAATTACCTTTGATACTGTGAATATAGATGGACAGTCTAAAGAGTTAATGCAATATTTTTGGTCGACCCCTTGAAATAAAGCTGAAACTTTACACTTGAATCACATCTTAATTGGTTCACTTCAAATCCATGGTTAAAGGAGGCAAAAAATATATATATATAGATGTTAATATAGATAAGATGACGGCGGTACGCAGGTTTAAACTTGTCTTTTTGTTCTACTTAACAGCATTCCAGACGTAAAGGTCACACCGGTCTTTAGCTAAGACTCAACAACATTTCAGAACTACAGATAAACAATAGTACAGGTGAACAACATTCCAGTACTACAGATTAATGATAGTCGACTTATCGATATTTACATCGTAACAATATTCACAAACTACAGGGTGGGCCATTTATATGGATACACCTTAATAAAATGGGAATGGTTGGTGATATTAACTTCCTGTTTGTG
>JAQMYI010000009.1:23014370-23024633 GCA_030014275.1 Clariallabes melas
CCCCCCCCCCCCCCCCCCCCCCCCCCCCCCCCCCCCCCCCCCCCCCCCCCCCCCCCCCCCCACACAAAAAAAACAAAACAATTGCAACAGTTATTTTTCACAAAACCACTTCATTTCAGTTGCGATCTTCAAAACACTTCACGGGTTTGTATTAATGAACACAGTTTCTGACACTGATTTTGCCTTTCGAGAGTCAGACACCTTGCGATGGGAAAGCTGTCTCTGTATTAAGTTTTTGCAGCTTCTATCCACTAGCGGACGATGTTAACTGGCTAACTTGCTATCCATGCTAGCCATGCTTCAAAGAACCATGAGAATTTTTGTTAGAAAAAATATATATATAGCGAGAGAGAGGACTTATAAATGATGGTGTGTGTGGGTGTGTGTCTGTGAATATAATTAGTTTAGTGGCCAGGCCGTTGTCAGAAAGAGCTTTTGTTTGACCCTTATAAACCATTGCATTAGGGCGTTTTTTACTGTAACGGGATTTCCCGCTGTCACAAACGGCTTTCACAAACGCCAGAATGAGAAAAGAAAAGAAAAGACGCAGAATCTCTCTCGCCTCAATAATCCACAAGCCAACCCGAACTAGTTAACTGTACAGTAGCTAAGACTTTCTCAATATGTTAGCTACAATACAGTTTATATTCTTTGATTTACAGCACCAGTCGAAAGTTCGGACACACAGCATGGATTTATTTTCTGCATTCGAAAACACTGAAGATTTCAAAACGGTGAATTAATTCATTAATTTCGTAATTAACAGCAACCGTCAGTTGTTATTTTAAGACACTATTCTGTATTGTTAAACGGATTTGCAAAACCCATCAAGCTCCAATCTAGCACCGTGAAGGTTCCTTTCTTAGGAGTCGAATCAGCTTGCTAATTAGCTAACATTTTAAGCTTGCTTAAGATAAGTAAATCTTTGAGCTATAGTTTTTCTATCTTATCATTTACCCATATCCGTGTTTGCAGTATGTGTTTGAGTGAATTAGAATGAGAGAAGCGGTATAACACCTTTGATAATCAGTAGATAAATATTAGCTGTGGAAACACTTGATCTGATCGTTGGAATGGATATATTCTTTCTGTGCACATTTGCCCCACATGGGGTTAACATTAGGAGACAGTTTCAGGGAAGAAAATCAAGATTCCATTGTCTATACCACTTTGTCCTTTATTCTGGGTCACAGGGGCCTGTAGCCTATTCCAGGAGACTTAGAGTATGAGGCCCGTATACACAACACTTTTACAGCGAATGCATGTGAGGAACCCTTTGTGCAATCCATCGCATGGCACTCATACACACACGCACATGTCAATTAGCCTAATCTGCATTGTCTTCGGATGGTGGGAGGAAACCGGAGTACTCGGAGGAAACCCACCAAGCACGGGGAGAACATGCAAACTCCATGCATACAGAGGCAGGAATGGAACCTGGCCGGGAATCGAACTTGGAATTTGAATTATGAAACTGATTGGCCTTGCCTGTCCACCTTCTGACCAATCAGGCTGAAGAATTCATTCGACAATGTTGTATTAAAACATCTCAAGAGCTGATGACTAGAAAAATTGAGATTTTTTTTTTCTTTTTAATGATTTTTTTAAAAAGATGTAAGCTGCTCGTGCCTGAGGGAGCGTGATCTGATTCGTCATCCTTCGCATGCTGCTAATTTGCAAAACCAGCTAGAGAAGAATCCAATGTCTTGATAATGACTTGCTTGGGACAGCAGTTTTTGCTCCCATAAATTTTAACAAGCGATATACAGTACAGACAGGAAAACACACACACACACACACACACACACACACGGGATCTGGAAGCCCATATGGACAATCCTAATTTCCGCTGATTGCACATGGGCCTCACAAAATGCACTTCTGTCTCTCTCTCTCTCTCTCTCTCTCTCTCTCTCTCTCTCTCTCTCTCTCTCTCTTTCCCGCTCTTTCTCTCTTTCTCACACACACACATGTACACAACCTTAATACTGTGTGATGCTATGTGAAGACGTTTAAACAGCATGCATTATTTAATAGTCCTGTGTGCATCACTCAGTTGGTTAGAACTGAACCGCTCGAGTCCTGAGACGTGTCTTGTATTAATCCTCCGCCTGCTTGAGGAACAGAGAGAATAAGTAAGTTATGAAGGGAATGCAGTTTCATGTAAGGGATGAAGAGCCTCTCTGTAGCCTCCTCACAATGAGCCATTTAAACCCTGAAGTTTATTGTCGTGTCCATATGCGACACTCAGAGACGCCGTTGTCTTTGGAAATAAAGCGAGCGACCCAATTTAACACAGATTTATGAAATTCCTCCTGCAGGCATGTAGATGTTTTACTCCCACACGCAGTTAAGAATAAAATGGAGAAATTGTTCCAATGCCCTGCGAGTTACTGAGGACCATTTGAGGGTTTATTTTTTCAAATGATTCTGGAAATTCTGAACAATTAATCATCTGCAATCGTATTTCAAAAATGCAAATGTGCATTCGGATGGATGACGCATTGTGATAAATAATCATGGTTTTAAGGGATGCGAATTTAGGCAGCAGTTTTGACTGTCTGCGTCGATTCCCGCTTTGGGTCTGAGTGTGTGTGTAGAGTTTGCATGTTCTCCCTGGTCTTGTTGGGTTTCCCCCCATAGTCCAAAGACATGCACATTAGTTTAATTAGCTTTCCCAATGATGATGGATTGGCACCGTGTCCAGGGTGTGCCGCGCCTCGTGCCCCAAGTCTGCTGGGATAGGCTCCAGGCCCCATGACACACAGGATAAGTGTTACAGAAGATGAATGAATTGACTATCTGCTATTTCAGTCAGCTGTTTTTTTAAAGGGGAAGGGGGGCTTTAAAAGAAAAATGCCCTTGTGGTAATTTTTTTAAAGCACATCGCTATGCAAAAGTCTTGTGCTTTTTTTTTTACTTTTTTTGTATTGTTCCTGGGGAATGTGTTTCCTTCTCATTTACAGTCCAGTCCCTGTATCTAGTACACTGCTGATGCTGAATGCTGAGCGGTTGGAACAGACGAGAGGGGAAAGGAGGTCGCTGCTGGGGTTGTTACATAAACAACCAATTTTTAAATAGTTACAGTACCATCATTTAATTGAATTTGGAGAAATAAGGGGTGGCTCAAGACTCTTCCACAGTATTGTATTTCCAATTCTGTCCATAGAATGCATCTAGTCCATCACAGGACACCGTGCACACACACATACAGCATATCCACACATCTGTTTAGAGTTTCCAGTTGGCATGTTTATGGGAGGAAAAGCACCTGGATACATCGATATCGAATCTCGATCCAGGCACCATCTTCACCAAGGGTGCCAATAATTTTGGTGCCGACTCTCTTACCATCGACCAAGCAGTTGATCTAAAATTACACATGACAAAGGTCACATGACTGGTATCTGAAGGAGGTTATTTGATGCGTTTGTGTTTTCCTGTGCCGCAGCGCTGCCGTCGTGTTTGCTGTTCTTTAACGTGGACGAGAAGAACGGGATGTCGTTCGAAGGGCCGATAGAAGACATGTTCGGCTACACCGTGCAGCAGTTCGAGAACAGCGAGGGGAAGTGGTGAGTCACACACGCGTTCTCCATACATGCTGCAGTATAATCATTTTTCACACTGGCCGAATTAGCTAGCGTCGCTTTTGGTTTAGGGAACCTTTGAAGCACCTCGAATAAAGATCTGACAAAAAATACAGCTGATAAAGAGCCGGGTTGGGCGGCACGGTGGATTAATGGTTAGCACTGTCACCTTGCACTCCAGGCTACCCGTGCTTGGTGGGTTTCCTCTGGGTTCTCCGGTTTCCTCCCACAGTCCAAAGACATGCAGATTAGGCTTATTGGCGTTCCCAAATTGCCGGTAGTGTGTGAATGAGCGTGTGAGTGTGTGTATATGTGTATGCCCTGCGATGGATTGGCACCCCGTTCAGAGTGTACCCTCCTGAGTTAGACTCCAGGTCCCCCGTGACCCTGTATACAGTATAAAGCGGTGTAGACGATGAGTGAGTGAGTGAGTGACTGAGTGAGTGAGAGTCAGGTTGGTAAGGCTGATGCGGTTGGTTGCGCTGAATCTGCTGCTAGCTAGTACCTAGCATGACATAATTAGCATGGGTAACGTGATTAGCATAGATTGGTACCTTTACATCTTCCACTTAGAGTTACAGTAGTCAGAACATCAGTATTAAGGAAGGAATAATACACTTGGGATTGTGCTGTTGTTGGAAATTAACCAATCCTGCCATATTGAAGTATTTTTATATTTTACTATTTTTATAGGCAGGTCTAATCTAACAAACATCACGTCGCAAAAATGTTGATCTCAGGCTTAAAATCTTTGCTCGTTTCTCGACTGAGCCATCTGTTATAGATCAGAAAACCCTTTACCATTTCCTATCCGGTTCACACAGGTTTCACCTCTCACCCGGGCCAGCGCCCAGAACCCATAAAAAGTGACATTAGCACCCGCTTTTATGGATGAATAGCACCTTAAACACTTTTACTGCCACACACACTTCTATGTTTTCAATAAGCCTGTTTGAGGATCCTGCAGTGCCACGTGTAAAAGTGTCAGTGATGAGTGTGTCCGTGTGTGTCCGTGTGTGTGTGTGTGTGTGTGTGTCATCTTGTAAATGGCTGAGGAGCGTGTTAGGTGTTTTATGCGTTGTGTATAAACACACACACACACACACACTGAATCTGGTTTCCAGTAAAATCCAGGAAGCGCATAAAACACAGATCTCATATTTCCTAGATTACAGATAAAACTTTAATAAAATATACATAAATGTATCAGGATCTTGAAATACACCAAATGCCTTATGATGTTATACATCAGTATATTTTTGTGCACATGTTCATTGCTGACCCTAATAAACTTCAATAGATTTATATCGTGTATCAACTCTGATATGAATAATTCGAGCCATCACTCACAGAGACAGACGGGACTGTAATCCCTTTCAACCAAAATAAATAATAATCAGTAATGTCTGTTAGATATAAAAACAAGAAATTTTATTTAACCACTTCGGGAAACTGCAAAATAGTAATAATAGTAATAGTAATAATAAGTATTGTAAACCACAGACCGTGGAGGTCAGCTGGATTTCTAACTCATAACACAGTTCTTGAATTACATACTGTAGACTAAAACGCAACATTCGGCTCAGTGGGAGGTTCCTCGTCTGCAGAAGGCCTGGGTTCAATTCCCACTCCACTGGATAAAAGATCAAATTGGAGGGCAGACATGGCATTTGGTGTAAAACTGCATGCATGGAGTTTGTGTTTTCTCCCCGTGCCTGGTGGGTTTCCTTCAGGTCCTCTGGTTTCCTCCTACAGTCCAAAGACAGCAGATTGGGCTAATCGGCGTTCCTCTAGTCTGTGTGTGTTTGTGCCCTTCGATAGGCTCCCAGCCTCCCGCGACCCTGTACAGAATACGCGGTATAGAAAATGGGTATATGTTCAAGTTCAGATGCTTTTGAAAATAATAAAATGAAGTATTTCTAAATATTCAAACATTTAATGTAAAATCCAATAGAAAGACCAATAAACATAAAGAAAACAAATTTTCCTGAAATTTTTCAACATTTTTCTTCCGCTGTAGGTTCTTTTGCTGTAGGTGCATTTCCACAGACCGCTATACTCCACTAATAATGGGATTTTCGAGGATCAGTTGTTCCTCACTCATGTGATTGCGGTGGGTCCGAGCCACATTCACATTCGCATTCATTACTGCGGCTTAGAGTCTCATCACCGTCCTGTGCTCGCAGGCTAAATGTCAATCGGTGTTACTTCTTCATTCATGAGAAATGTCATCGCAAGTCCCGGTTTGACTCGAACGCCCCCTGTGTAACATTTGTCTTAGTTCTCACAATTTTTTTCCTCAGGCATGCAAAAGAAAATTGCATAGTTCTAAATAGACAAGTGGGTTTACTAGTTTAAAAATAGGCTGCTGTGTAATGTTTTACTTTCCTTATACAGTATGCTCAGAGACAACAAGTCAGATTAGACCGAAAAATAAAGAAATAAAGCAGCTTCTGAGCAAATAACGATTTTTACCGGCAAAGCATGATTAATAATGCTGCTTCAGGACGAGTGCCAATCCCTCATACTTTTTAATAAGATAAACAGCTTATTATTTTGATAATACCCCACACACACATTCATTTAAACAGTTACAGACAGAAAACTCCACACACACTCACACCCCAAGTTTATAAAAGTGAATCGGCTAAAAGCAACAGGATGCGATACGGATATGGATATCGAATATCGCCGATAAAAGAACACGACACACACACACACACACACACACACACACACTCCACTTCCTGCTGGTGCCTCAGAGTGTAATTGATTTAGAGAATGAGTGGCATAACTAGATTTCTATTTATCCCTCTGAATCCTTAACACTCTGATCAGGGCACGCCGAGGCAGCCATAAACAGGATGTTGAGTGTCTGTTCCTGCAGTTGTGCGCACGGTGCTCGGTCGCGCCTCACTAACGCGCTGGAATGATAATTACGCGACATGTTTGATCTACGGCATTAAATCAAGGCAGCGGCTGGAAGGGTATTTTAGCCTTCCAGCATGAGGGGCTTGTGATTTTAAATGCAGTTTGGTTTAAATGTTATTTCAGTAACAGTTTTCAGAAGCTAATATTTTGCTTAATGCGTACGTACTAATGTGTATTAAGTGTGATTCATAATTTCATACAATACCATGTTATACGACCAAGGCTAAAGAAACCGTCACTGGCTGCTTCCACGTTATACCCAATTGGTTCGTATATACCCAAACTGCACGGGTGCGGTTGCTTCCCCTCTGTTCTCTTCCACTGGTCAGATTTTTCGCAATACGAAATTTCACCTTAAGAACTCGCCTCCAGAATGGATTAAATCCGTATGGCGAGGTATCGGCGTATTTTCTTAATTTAGATCTTATTCTAAGGCGAATTGAAAATTTTTTTTTTATTTAATTAGATCTTAATTTAGATCTTATTCTAAGGCGAATAAAAAAAAAAAAAAAGGAAAACACAGGTATGCCTGGCAAACTCAGGAGGCCTCAGTGGGAAACTGATTTGACTTTGCTTTACTTTACGTTACTTAAATTTAGAATCAGGTTACACGTCTGTTTAAGCAAATTTTCTAAACGCTTCATTTAGAATGACCTGCGTGTAGACCATGTCACTGAGCTTTTTCACATCTTCCTTAAATAGACGTGTCTGTGCATCACCAAGGCTGAGTGGTTAACACTGTGGCATCACACCTTTATGGTTCAGGGTTTTAATCTCGCTTCCGGCCTGTGTGTGTGGAGTTTGCACTTACAGCCGTGACTGAAGGTATTATGTCATGGCAGCCAAAGATCATTTTTAATGACTGCTTGAATGGACAAGCATCTGAGAATCCAGATTCCAAGCATTTTTGTACTCCAGTAGTGTCTAGACCTTCAAAAAAACAACCACCTGTCTTTAAACAAACAAAAAAAAGGACTCGCCCTATCATCTGGAGATCGCGAGTTCGATTCCCGGGTGATGCTGTAACCTCTCGCAGCCGCAGGTCTAGAGAGAGCTGATTGGCCGAGCTCTTGCAGAGGGGGTGGGAGGTACTTGGTGCTCCCACATTAATCAGGGGCGTCTGTGAGCTCACGCAAGTGGAAGGTGTGTGAGCGAGCAGTTTCGAAAAGATGTGGTCGGCTGGCATCACGTGGTTTGGAGGAAACGTAATAGTCTTCGGCCCTCCCGACTGAGAAGGTAGAAGTAGCTTTAATGTGGGAGCCCCCTAATGACGGGGAGGAATTGGACATGACTAAATTAGGGAGAAAAATCCCTTTTAAAAAAAGGGGATAAAAAATGCTGAGGAAGCTTAGTAGTAAAGTCATTTTTCATCATCGTCTATACCTCTTTATCCTGTATTCAGGGTCGCGGGAGGACTTTGGAGACTTAGGGCACGAGACGGGGTACACCCTGGACAGGGTGCCAATCCATCAGAGGGTCACACACATACGCACACTCACAAACACATTCACAGGCTACAGACAATTTGGAAACACAATTTAGTATAATTTATTTGGACTGTGGGAGGAAACCGGAGTACCCGGAGGAAACCCACCAAGCACTGGGAGAACATACAAACTCCATGCACACAGAGACACGAATCGAGCTTGGCCGGGAATCGAACCCGGACCCTGGAGGTGCAAGGCGACAGTGCGTAAAGTAATGATTTATTTATTTATTTGTATGTTTGTCTACGACCCAGGCATTTTTCGACGCATTTATAAGAGCAACCCATATACTATAAATAGTGCTTGTCTCCAACTGTCTTACAACTTTAAATCATGAACCCTGACCCATGAAAATGTGGGTTTCGCAGGACAACACAGTCTTTTTTCCCTCCATGACCACAATGCTTCCGACATGTAGCGCACATTCATGTGTGTTGACTTTACTTTTCTTCTCTGCAGGAAAAGCAGAAAATCAGTTAGCTACCCTTCGTCTGAGTGGAGTTTGAGTGCTCTTCTGCGTTCCCATAATTCCCACAGGGTCCGCAGTTTGAATTTGACCCCGTTTCTGCCTCTGTCTTTCTCTCGGCAGGGTCCTGATTGGTTCTCCTCTGACGGGACAGCCAGCCAAGCGGACCGGAGACGTCTACAAATGCCCCGTGGGTCACGGCAGGTCTTCCGGCTGTATAAAATTAGACTTGCCTGGTGAGAACTGGCTTTACAGTGGATTCTTTCCTATGCGCATATTTGTGCCACAACCATTTTTGTGTGACATGTTTGATTCAGTGTGGCCAAATGACTTAAGCATTACTTTCATGGTAAACCCAAATACCACCATGTTGCATGGTTTCATTATTTCACATATAAAAACTCCGGAGCTACTGTTTAAATTAACTCTTTTTGATCTTGGTAATGAAAAACTGAACTTGTCTTACTGCATTAAACGTTATTTAGCCTACAAACTGTTAGCATAGCATCAATCCAAAAAGAATGGCTATAGAAGTGTTTATCGTATTCACTATATTAGAGCTGCAACAACGAATCGATAAAAACTAAAAGCGATGAACTAAAAGCGTTGGCAACGAATTTCATAATCGAGTTACAGATTTTCTGGGTTCTCAAGGGCCAGATGTATTGGAACATCATCAAGAAAAAGGTTCAACAATCACCAGTGCTCGTTACAGTGAGACGCTTATTGAAGAATTGAAGCCTAAACTTAGGATTAGGACTGATATCCGAGGGTGTCGTGATCTCGCATGATGATGCACATCCACACATCTCTGTCCACACTGTCGACACTCTGCAGAAACTTTGTTTTGAGGTGTTAAAGCATTCTTCCTATAGTCCTGATCTCACTCCATCAGACGTTCACCTGTTTGGTCCCCAGAAAGGACGAGGGTGAAGATGCACTTTTGATGAAGAAATGAGGACAGCGGTGCATTCATGGCTCGCAGCTCAGACTAAAACATTTTTCATGAGGGAAAATAAAAGCTTGTTGTTGATAGACGGACAAAGTGGTACTGAAAAGCGAGGAGATAATGTAAAAAAAAAAAAATGTATTTATCTTTTCTAAAAGTTAAGCAAATCAAATTGTTCAGCCAGAGTGCGGATAATTTTTGACTCAGCCTTGTATTTTATGCACTACTTTGTTTAATTTCATTTTTCTTCGATTTTTATTCTTCCATAAATGAACATTACTGAACTTTGGTCTGTGTGTGTGTGTGTGTGTGTGTACTGACAAAACGACTACAGTGTGTATTATGCAACAACGTTGCTCTTATTATAGACCACAAGGAGCCTCCTGTTCCTGAATGAAAGGCTTCATGTCTTATTCCTTATTAGACATGACATTTCTCTGAATGTCAAATGCAAGGACAAAACCTCTTCACATAAATGAATGCTGTCTAGACTATAAATACACACAAACAGACCGTTTCCAAATTCACGATCCAGTCATAAATAATTGGACGTGCTTTATATGTGTGTGTGTGTGTGTGTGTGTGTGTGTGTGTGTGTGTGTGTGTGTGTGTGTTATTGGAAGCATGATTTGCTTCTTACTTCTGGTGTGTGGCCAATTTAGTTGTTTTTTCATGGTGATAAATACGCATGCTGCACTGAAGTACTCATAAAAGAAGATGATGGTGTGTGACATTAGAATTTGACCAAAATATAGAAGTGTATTAGAAGTAGGGTTGTTCCGATTCCGATACTGGTATCGGAAATGCTGCCGATACCACAAAAAAATCTGGCATCGGAATCGG
>JAQMYI010000009.1:23033429-23045982 GCA_030014275.1 Clariallabes melas
TACACATTAAGTTTACTGAAAGTAAAAACAGTTGAAAGTCAGAGGACGTTTCTTTTTTTGCTGAGTATATATACATATTTTATCTCCATAGCAAAATGTCCCATTCGTGACAACTATCTGGGGTGAAATTTTATGAAAACTAAAATTAATAAAATAAAATCCATAATAATAATGAGTATTGTCATATTTATTATTATTCATATTGTTGATCCTCTCTAGGCGGGTGTGATGCTGGGCGCAGTCGGAGCGTACGATTGGAACGGCACCGTCGTCATGCAGTTGGCCGATCGGTTCGTCGTGCCCAAAAACAACACCTTCCACAACCCTAATGTGGAGAGGTACCAAGGCATGGCCGGATATGTGGGTACGTCCTAATATTTTAATACAGCACCTGCAGAAACGTCCTCCATCTCATACTTATTACCTCTTTCATTCCAGCCTGAGCCTTCTGGATGGGGCGTGTAAATAAATAACGGGTACACGTCATGTTCTTCCTGACGGTTCCTCATACAAGCAGCGAAACAGGGCTTCGGTCACAGTCTAAACACTACGCTGTGTTCCCATAAACACTTTCTCGAGAGAAAGCAAATTCCGTCGCTCACTACACATCCCCTTTTAAGGAGCTTCCTCAGAGTCCGCCGTGTCCGTGGGGTTGAACTGAAAAGGAGAGGAGTTTGGAATGTAATAATAGAGCGTCCATGAGGGGGAGGATTTTTGACTGAGTTTCGCTGACACCACCAAACATCGCCTACGTAATTAAAGTTTGAGAGTTCGAAGGGATTATAGCGAATTACACTCCAGCTGTTTTACATTAATTGTAGTGTTACATGTGGAATGTGAGGTCGCAGTAAAATAGCTGACAGATCTGAAGCTCTGCCCACGTGCATCACAAATCATGCAAGGTTTCATGCAGAGATCAAAAACACCAGATATTGCTGGATTCTTGGGGTATTTTACAACTTTAAATTGACAATAATAAAAGGTAAAGCTTTTTCTTTATTTAATAATGTGTTATCTATTTATTTTGGGATAAAGGATACGACGTGCAGTCAGCATATACAGAATCTGGAGTTCTCTACATCGCCGGAGCTCCCAGATACAACCACACCGGCCGGGTTATTGTGTACCGCTTCGACGGGGAGAACGTCACGGTCACGCAGAACCTCGAAGGAGAACAGGTGACCCGTTATAATCCTGATATAAATGTGAAACACATGCTAATACAGTATGTACACTATAGCGTAATAGAATACTATATAAGAGGGGCGTTCAAGTCAAACCGGGATTTGAGATGAAGGCATTAAAGCAATTGACATTTACAGAAGACTTCAAGTATAGTACGGTGATGAGATTCTCAGCGATGAGGTGAAAATAAACCGTATTCATTCAGCAAGTGGAAGCCCTGATCCTTTTTACTCTCGTAACTGTGTTCTGTTATTCTGCACAATAAAATGTTTGACTTGAACGTCCCCTCGTATGTTAAGTAAATTATTTACATTTGCATTTGAGTAAAAATAGACATCTTTTAAACCTTCATGCTGCCTCTGTTTATGTGCGTCAGATCGGTTCATACTTTGGCAGCGTCCTCCAAACACTGGACGTGAACAATGACTCGTACACAGACCTCCTGCTGGTGGGAGCGCCCATGTTCATGGGGCCTGAGAGAGACGAACAGGGACAGGTCTACGTCTACAAGCTCGAGGTACTGAGAGAGAGAGAGAGAGAGGTCAAGTTCTCAAAACTGTGTTTTGCTCTAAAGCAAATCTTAAAGGGAAAAAATGCAAAGAGAAAATGCCATTTTTCCAAATAATTTTTCGATTTTTTTTCCAGTTTTAATTAATTAATTAATTTTTTTAAAAAACATTTTTGCCTCAAATGTGGCTCCTTTACCTCATCTTAATGCTGATACCAAATCCTAAATGGCTTTTCATTCCTCAGATACAGTTTGCTTCATAATTATTGGAACTCTTATTAAAGATGGGTTTAAAAAATATCTTAGAAATTTTATTTAAAAAATTTCTTTG
This sequence comes from Clariallabes melas, assembly GCA_030014275.1. Lineage (NCBI taxonomy): Eukaryota > Metazoa > Chordata > Actinopteri > Siluriformes > Clariidae > Clariallabes > Clariallabes melas. The sequence goes on from JAQMYI010000009.1 coordinate 23,035,454, forward strand.
TTGGTTCATTAAATGAGAAATCTTTTTTTTATGTTAGAATAAATTAAAGTAAATTTATTTAAAAGAAAAAAGGCTTTGTTAACAAATGTAAACAAAATAAAATATCAAAAATAAAATTGTAAATATCGTGCATGTGTGTAACTAATACTTTACATTATATTTATATATAAAACATTTAAATACTAAATGGTAATTAAGTTTCAACTGCAGGAAAAAAAAACTATTGTCCAATAGGTGTCAATTTAAGTAATTTAAAAAAATTATAGCATTTTTTTTAATCAATTGCATAATAAAAAAAATTTCTTCCAAATGTGCAATGTATAATATAACAAACACCAAGATCTGCCATAATAATATGAAAATGTAGCCAAAAAGCCCATATTCCAATCCGATCCGATTTCATTCCTACAGTCCTGATTTATATTTCCATATTGATGATTATTCAAGGCTTTTGATCATGCTATTTTTATGTGACGTTTATGATCTGCTGTACTGTTCGGTTCCACAGGAGGGCATGTTCAAACTCGAGATGATCCTGCGGCCGGTAAACCAGACGTGCTGCACGGCGCACACACACGCTTCCTGTACGAGTGTGAATAAGAATGAGCCATGTGGCGCTCGCTTCGGTACGGCCATCGCCGCTGTTCCGGACCTCAACCTGGACGGCTATAATGATGTAGTGATTGGGTCACCACTGGAGAATGACCACCGTGGGGCAGTGTACATCTACCATGGCACTGAGCACACGATACGAGAAAAATATGTCCAGGTAATGACAGTATATTGGATGTTCAAACTTCAGTGTATTTTTTTAAAGAATGAAATTAAAATGAAAATAATGTTGGTTTACGCAGAAAAAATGCTGATTCTGTGGGGTGGAGTCAAAGCAGGGTGTGTGAATGGGGCAGTTTGGTGTTCCGGAGATGGAGGCGTGAGATAGTGTAGATTTTTTTTTATGTTGGAGAAAGTGCAACCACTACTGGACCTGTCTTGGACAGACAAACTAGCGTTTGTGGTCCAGGAGAGATGCTGTTCACTCGCTCCACCATGGCAACATTGAGAGACGTTGCGTTGTATGAGGTGTCACAATTGTTGCAAGTGAATGTGACTACGGGGGTGTCATCTATTGACTTGATGATGTAACTAGAGGTGCAGTTGTGAGTCAGAAGCTTTAACAGTAGTGGGCTCAGCACACACCCCTGAGGGGCACCGATGCTAAACATGTTGATGTAGGAGCTAGAAGAAGATAGAAGATACAATGGCAATGGATCTTTCCAATCAGTTGTGGAAAGATGATGGGGTTGATGAATGTTGAATACAGGAATGATAAAGTTGTACACAAAGAGTAATAAATGTGTGTATGTGCGTTAGCGCATAGCTTCTGGTGGTGACGGTGAGAAGATGAAGTTCTTCGGTCAGTCCATCCACGGAATCATGGACTTAAACAATGATGGAATTATAGACGTCACCATCGGAGGTATCGGAGGCGCTGCACTGTACTGGTGAGTGAGTGTGTGTGTGATTTTGTGTGTAAGTATATCCATAATAGATGTGTTTTGTGGTAAATTAACAAATAAATCCTTTTACCCTAGCAACCCTAACAAAATCGTAAAATATCAAAGCATTAAAATTGATTTGAGGCAGAAATTTACAGAAAGAATTTTTATGTGGAAGCATATTTGACTCATGTACAAATAATGCTTTGTTGCCAAATGAATAATGCAGAAGGTCTTCTGCATAACCACAACCCCCTGAAATCCACTTGATATCTTCAGGACATCTTTTCTCTATGAGGGTTCGTCCCTGAGCATCACTCGCTGCAGAATCTTTTTGTTCTCACGCCTCATTTTCAAACCCACTTGCACAGTAATTTCATTCTGAGGAACAAGCATGAGTGCCTGGCCAAGCATCCTTTTTTTCAGATCTGTGTGGAGTGAATTTACAACAGAGATTCAAGTCGCCCACTCACACCATCGCTCCCTCCCTACTCCCTTCACGCCTTTCCTAAACACTTCCCTTACTTCCTTCTCACAGCTGCTGGGGCTAAGTGGTGAACTCCGCTATCTTGGCTCTCACTGATCCTCCACCCAGTCTGTTGGGAGTTGCATTTGCATGTCACTGTTAGAATTTGGAACTGTTAACAGGATAAATGCTTCCTGCTTCAATGGAGAACATTCACTTTTGTCTGGAAGCTGCAGCAGAGACGTGTTTGGCTATGAAGCAGTTGTTGTTACTATTAAAGGGCAGCTTATGGGTACCAATTTAGCATCAAGCAAACTGCAGTCTTACATCGTTTCCATTTAGGACCTGGCGCAGCCAAAGTATTATCCGGAGTTCCTAGGGAGCAAAATTGATGGTGCTCTCGGGAGGAGGGATGTCCTACCCCTACTTGTCAATCAAGGAGACCTGAGAAGATCTGTGAGCCCACTTAGGTGGAAGATAATGAATTAGTTCGACAAAAATGCAGCTTGTTGACTAAGAGTCCCACACAGATGACCGTTTTACAAGACAGCAGAAAACTTAAAGCCTGTTATAAAGCCCTGATACTGAGGACTCCTTCATAAATGCTAAATACTGTAAATGTCTCATTATGGGAAGCTTCACCATTTATACATCAGAATTTGTTTAATTTGATTGAATTAATTTTTTGTGTAATTTTAATGTGAATCAACCATTGTATGAATGCTCTCTTACTATAGAAACACTAACTTATCAGAACAAGTGCATTAATCTAGACAATATTTGTGCCTCAGGTCTCGGGATGTTGCTGAACTCCATGCCAACATGAGCTTCGATGCCAACAAAATCAACGTGCAGCAGCCGAACTGTCAGGTCCACAGCAAAGAAACAGTGTGTGTGACGACAAACGTGTGTTTCACGTACCTTGTCAAGTCTGAAAAAAAGACCAACTCAAAGACACGTGAGAAATTACATACCTTGGTTCTAGTACAAACTCTTCTTTCTCGGTCTTTTAATTCTCATATTTCATAACAGACACACACTAGATTTTCCAAGCAGCATTTATTTAAACATTCCTGAGGGTAGGTGTCAATTCAAAGATTGTAAAATCTGTGTGTGTGTGTGTGTGTGTGTGTGTAGTGATCCACTACACTCTGACTCTTGATTCTTTACGTGCCATTGCGAGAGGAAGATTTAAAGATACAGATGAGAGAAGAATCCACAAGAACGTCAGCATCATAAACACTCGATGCATTGATCTCTCCTTCTACATGTCGGCAAGTAAATCAGTTCACACACAAACACGCACACTAAGATACACAACGGTCTTTCTATCTTTGTAAGCTTCTTCTACTGCCATGACTATCACTGAAAAAAAAAAAAAAGGTTTTCCGTTCTGCTAAATGTCCCTGATGTCAAAACTGTCAGATATTCTTATTCTCGTGAGAGCCTTTTCAATCTATAAAAGATAGAAAATAAAAACATGACCATACACACACTCGCACTCACACACGCACTTATCCTGTAGCCTTACACTGTGTGGACGTTCTTCCTGACACGAGTAGATCCTAACGTTATGTTCTGCTGCTGTAGCTGACATGCTTATCTGCTTAACACGGCTGTAAAGAGGAAAAAAGAGGCAAAAGAGGTTATTTGAGTTATGATAGCTTTCCTGCCTTCTTGAGACAGTCTGGTCATTCTCAGTTGAACTCTCTGACCTGTCTGCTATCAGAACTAGTGTTTTTTTTTTTTCTTCTTCTTTTTTTTCCAACTGGATGATTTTGATTCCTGTCATTGTGTATAAACTATTACAGAATGTTGTGCTTGAAAATCCCCGGAGATCAGCAATTTCCTGAAATACTTACACCATCTGGGAATGAACAACAACGCCACTGTCAGAGTTTCAGGGTTGAGGTTACATTCAGATGGTGCGAATGTTAACTGAAGCGCTTAATCTGTAGCTGCATGATTGTGCCAATGCTACATGTACTACAGTATATGGATAAAAGTGTTTGGCCAAACCTGTTAATAATTAAGGTGGCACGGTGATGTTGTGGTTTGCACCGCCAGGGTTGAGGGTTCGAATCCCACATGGGACCTGGATATGTCTGCATGTAGTTTGCATATTCTTCCTGTGCTTGGTGGGTTTCCTCCTGGTGCACCGGTTTCCTCCCACAATCCAAAGACGCGCAGATTAGGCTAATTGGTGTGCTTCAGCATACCAAGACATCTTGGACAATGCTATGCTTCCAACGTTGTGGCAACAGTTTGAGGAAAGCCCTTTTCTATTCTAACATGACTGTACCCCAGTGCACAAAGCAAGGACTGTAAAGACATGGTTTGACATGGTTTTGTTTAGTTTGGTGTAGAAGAACTTAACTGGCCCTAACACAGAGCCCTGACCTCAATCCCATCAAGCACCTTTGGGATAAACTGGACAGGAGATTGTGAGCCAGGGGTTCTCGTCCATCATCAGTACCTGACCTTATAAATGCTCTACAGAATGAATGGACACGAATTCCCACAGAAACACTCCAAAGTCTTGTGGACAGCCTTCCTAAAAGAGCGGACGCTGTTACAGCTGCAAACGGGGGACCGACTCCATATTGATGTATATGTATTTGGATACAGTGTCACTGCAGGTTTGATCAGATACTTTTGTCCATATGGAGTAATTGGCTGAATAAAAAAATCGCACACATTTATTGGTGTACCTAGTAAAGTGGGCAGAGTGTGTATACATGTATACGTTGTATTGTTGAGAGGAGTTTGGAGTCGCAGGTGTCTCTAAGCGAGTTCAGATATTTGATCACAACTTGGTCATATGACATCACAAGGGCAGTTAAGTTAATCGTCTGAACTTGGCTCCTGTTCTAGTGCTGTGTTTCGCCCTTGATGTTCTCCTTCTGTTTTGAATGGGTTTTTTTTTCCAAAAAAGGAGTCTTTGCTTGATGATCTATGCGCCAAACCGTACCCTGAGTTCAATGAAAACTTTTGCTATAATTGTTTTCATGTCACATTAATCTTGATGATTTAAGTGAACTTTTTTCTAAACAGGTAGCAAAAAAAAATTAAGATCAGAAACGATCATGACCGGAGTGTAATGTGGACCAGAGTGTGTGTCATCAAAGCAAGTATATCAGCGAAATTACATCCAGACCACTTAGAAACAGAACAGAGCACTTTTCTGTCAATAAAAAAACACAGCCAAGATAAACAAAAGGGTCTCAGAATTTTACCACAGCGTGTCCTTTGTGTGTGTGTGTGTGTGTGTGTGTGTGTGTGTGTGATAAACTGTGAGAACTATCCAGAAACTTGTCCCACTTTTTCATTTTGAAAATCAGATTAGCTGCTACCGTCAGCAGGACGCTTTTGTAATTGGTTTAGTTTGCCAAAACAAATAAAATAACGGTTTAACCTACACAATAGTTTAGCTACGTAGCGAAGACGACAAGCCTGAGTAGCCAGCTGGACTGGTGTTAGCAATCTACTTAGTTAGCTTTATTGTTAGCTTTACTTTTTTCTCATGCTACGAAGCTAGCCTTATCATCAGCTACTAGCTTGTGCATTATCCGAATTGTATTACAGTTTCTGAGGAGAAACTTTCCTCTTTCTTCCCTCAGAGGCGTTTTGGAAACTTTCCAGAACAAACCTTTAGTTAGAATTTTCTGGTACATTTATTTTTATTACTCATGCTATCATGAAGAAAAACAACTGTTTGACATTGAGTATCTTTCCTCACATTGTGTCTTCTCTCTCTCTCTCTCTCTCTCTCTCTCTCTCTCTCTCTTTTCAGTACTGGTCACTAATTCTTTTCAGTACTGCTCACTAATTCCTTATGGTCCTCTAAATAGGGCCTGGTGGTGACAGGTTGGCGAATAAATTCCGCAGTAAACAATCACATAATTAGCAACAGAAACTATTGGGTAAACTGACATACTGTGTTATTGACATCAATAGTTTTGAAGTTAAGAAGTTTAATTATACAGATAAAACTACAGCTTCTTTCCAAAAGTAATGATAATGGCTGTGTTCCAGATCACAGTATCTTATCACTCCTGCACGTGTAAGTGGTCTCAGAGTTTTGGGCCTGAATGTAGAGTAAATCAGGTCCGGCGTGATTTAAGGCTTCCTGAGACATAACGAGGCCAAGCAAGATCATGACCTTGACAGATGTGCCATGTTTCTTTTTTTTTTCCTTCATTGCAGGAAAAATTAGACTTCAGGGATCCGCTGATGGTGTCGCTGGACTTCGGGTTAGTGAATGTAGACGGCGGCCCGGTGCTGGATGGAACTTTACCAACATCACTCAATAAAACGGTAATCTTCTGTTCAGCCTTTTATTCTAACGAGATGGTGGTTTGTGTCTGGTGGTTGGAGGACCAAACACTTCCATGTACGTCTCGGTAGATGTTGGTGTGTTTTATTGCGATAGTCCACTGGGAGCAGGTTTCAAGTCTGTTATGTAAATCATTGTGTGAATCTAATCTAAATTAAGTTAGGTGTGAAAATTTAGCTTGTTGTGTAAATCTAATCTAAGTCTAGTTAATTGTGTAATCTAAATATAGCTTGCTATTTGTGTAAATCTAATCTAAATGTAGTTAATTGTATATAGATAATTTAATCCAAATCCAGCTAATTGTGTAAATCTAATTTCAATTTAGCTAGTAGTGTAAATCTACTGTAATTCGAGCTAGTTGTGTAAATCTAATTCAAATCTAGTTAATGGTGCAAATATAATCTAAATCCACCCATTTGTGTAATTTTATTTTAAGTTTAGCTAGTAGTGTAAAGCAAATAAATTTATTATTCAAGCTAGTTGTGTAAATCTAATCCAAATCTAGTCAATTGTATAAATCTAATCTAAATTTAGTTAAGTATATAAATGTAATATAAATCCAGCTAATTGTGTAAATCTAATCTAAATCTAGCTAGTAGTGTAAATCTACTGTAATTTGAGCTAGTTGTGTACATCTAATCTAAATCCAGTTAATCGTACAAATCTAATCCAAATCAAGCTAATTGTATAAATCTAATGTAAATCCAAATTCTGTACCTAAACCTAAATAACGCCAATTGTGTAAATTACACAATTTAAACCTAGCTAAGTATTTAAAGCTCATGTAAATCTAGCTAATCGTGTAAATCTAAGTCCAGCTAAATACTGTTAATCTAATCTAAGACAGGATAATTGTATAAATCCAGTTTAAATCTAGCTAATATGCCCCATATGTTCCTGCCATTACATAATATTCAGCTAGTCAGTTTATTGGTAGTTACTGTAAATCTGCCATGATTTAATTTGTATTTTTAAAAAGTTATGAGAGTCTGAGTTAAGAGATCTTCTGAGATTTTGCTGTCATATTCATGATAAATGGGTTTGCTAATGAATTTATTATTTGTCCACCCATGCATTAAAGATTTGAACCTTTTTTGTTGAGGTCACACATTGAGCTCATGTGTAGCCACGCCCCTTTCTGTATGTCTATTCTAAATAAAGATATGTGAATTTTGTGTTTTCTTCCATGCAATTAAAATCAGCCATCCATAATGAGCTAAACACTTTTTAGGACTATGGTAGAGACTGAGATCTTTAAGTTGAGATTAACATTATCTTCCTCTGCTATTGACAATGTAGTGGGCCTGGAATGCCGGCGCCGTGTGTAACAGCTGTGAGCGATCCAAATGACGGTCAGCAAAGATTTTCCGCTCTTTTGAGTAAACGCTTTTCTCCCACTCAGCGTTGTAATGAGAATCTGATGGCACTGGGAAACTCTCACGCTCTCGAGCTCTCCGTCGGGAATTCGGGAATATCGGATATCGAATTTCACTGGTGATTGGCAACGTGTTTGAGATGAAGTGGCAGTGTGACTGTTTACAGACGCTGGGCCGCATAGGCAGGGGATGTGTGACTTAAATTAGGTCACAATTATTTAATGAATTAAGAGTAACATTCTTGCACGCACACACACACACACACACACAAATATAGACACAGCTGAGGCATTAGTTAGGTTATCTGGAAGAAATGGGAGGTATGCTGGACATTTACTGTTGTGTTTGGCACTCTGCTTCTTCTCTCTCTCTCTTACTCTCTCTGTGGATTGGACTCCATTCAAACAGACAACCATTCTCACACTTATTCACACCTTTAGAGTTTGTTTTTGGTAGATTGCAGAAAACCGAAAGGAAATCCACATGGACTTTTGAGAAAAACGGAAACTCCACATAGACGTAGACAGCGGAGCTCGGGATTGAAGCAGGGTCTCTGGAGCTGTGACATGACCAAACTGTACTAGCTCACAAGCTTTATTTGATTTCTTTATGTCTCTATACAAGTTAATGAGAGGTTGTACACCATTAGACATAACATTAACACCACATAATATTAACACATTAACCCTGATTCAATTATATACCAGTAAACTGGTGACAGAATCATGGCACCCAAGGTTTATTTACTGTATGTCTAAGGGGAGCGAAGACCTGCCAATCCAGTCCGATTCCACATAAGTCAATGCATTACTTACCATAAAAAAAGTCAATGCTGACTATGATAGACTGGCACCAGAACAGCCCACAGGCAGCGTTCAAGGGCACCAACACAGTTTTCAAAACCCACAGATCTCATTCTGATTGAGCATCTATGGGACAAACAGGTGCGATCCATGCCAACATCCTGGTACCAGACACCACAGCACCCCCCACCCCCCCTCCCCCCTGATCAGTGTTTATGATGAGATAAGATGAAACCACAGTTCTAACCTTTGCTTCAATTGCTCATCAAACAGGAAGCTCAAATTGTCAGGTCTTAAATACCGTGAGAGTCACTTTGAGTCAGTTTGAATGTGACTATATTCTTACTTTGTTGCCGTGTCGCACGCATACACCAAAAAAGGTCACTTCTCGCTCGCTAAGGATAGAAAGTTCGTGTTAAGAAGTTTAACCCAGACACGATACAATTTCGGATCTCCTTTTAAGGGTTGGCTCAGTGACGAGTTTGAGTAAGAGTGAATCCTGATAGAAACAATCCCTCCAAACAAATTTCCTACATTCTTCATCTCGAGCTGTTGATCTTGCTCTTTTTTCAGACTGCCACATTCCCGCGCACCACTGGGAACGATACGATTCTGGCAGTACACCATCCTCAGAGCCTGCTGAGATGTTTGTCTGAAGCAGCAGTGGATTATAAGAGAATAAACACACACTTTTTCAGGACATATTTAGACGATGGATCAATGTACAAACAGAATCTGACCTTTACAAAGGATTTGCAGTGTGTATTGGAGTGTAAAGGCTTCCTGCTGTTCTATTGGACTGGGATCGGAGTAGCCGGGATAGGCGTATGGTCTGTGCTGTGTGGGTGGGCTCCGGGTGGGCTCCGAGTGGGCCAAGGCTCTTCCTGTGTGGAACCATGATGTGTACTGTATTTCTTGTCCAGTTTATACAGTATGTTTAAGCAACTATGTTACAAAAGTATTATACTTTGCTCATTAGCATGGGTGGAGTTTTCGCAGTAATCATTGCGACCTTCCCAAATAAAGATCTAAAATCGCCAGAAATTGCATAAGTTGCTGTTTTGTGAAGATTCATGACATATGGTTTAATTCAAATGTAATCCATTTAATTTTTAGCTTTTAACAGTGCAAAATGTGGGAAAGTTTTAGGCGGTAAATAATTTTGCAAAACCGTGTAAATTTGTCAGAATAATTTCATCAAAAATGAGTCGTGCATAATGAATATGCATAAACATAAACGTGATGCATGCATAAACGTGATAAGCCTGAGTTGATGAGCTGACAGTTTATTATCAGAGGATGCATTTGTGCATGCATGTTTTATTTTGCTTTATTTCTTGATTTTTCTTTTTCAGCTTGCTTTAGTAGACTGTGGAAATGCTGAGAAGTGCACCGCGGATTTACACCTCCGAGCCACATCGAATGTCAGCAGGTAAAAAAGTTTAAACGCAGTAGAGAATTCGAGTAGACAGTGAAAAGTTCCAGGGTTTGGACTCCAACGTCTGTCAGGAGGTTCAAACTCGGCCATGTGTGTACGATCATCTTACCCACATCATCTTACCGCGTTATCCCATGACGTTTAAACTTTAAAAAATATCATCGATGTGATTGTGGAGGAAAGAAATCACTGTTTGCCAAGACAACCTTAATACTGGGATTTTAACACTTTTGAAAACCTATAGTTTGAAGGAACAGTGTGTTTATACACAAAAAAAAGATTCTTTGCTTGTTGCAATAATAAGAGTTAAGGCTCTGGATTACTGATTAAAAAGTGCAGGGACTCAAGCCACAGCACCTCCAACCTGTCAGGGGCGTCGTATCATGGCTCACCCTGTGTTCTGACCTCGGCTTCCTAATAAGCTGCAATATGCAAAAAAAAATAATAATTTCCCTGCGCTGTGTTACAAATTAAGATTTATTTTTCTTCTGTTAACATAATCATATTGTTATAGTATTATTTCTAAATCAGCCAAACCTGTAACTTGTTGCTTCAGGTTGCCCTCTAGTGGTCACTAGCAGTCATAGTCATTGTAATGTTTAAAAACTGGGTGG
>JAQMYI010000009.1:23138797-23157520 GCA_030014275.1 Clariallabes melas
TTATTTCTTTTGTTTCTTCTGTTATTTGCACAAAGTAGGAGCGGTTCAGGATACATTTCACTGCGTGTTGTACTTGTGTAACTATGCATGTGACAAATAAAGAATCTTGAATCTTGAATCTTTATAGGTATATGTTCCTACTTGTGTTTTATATTTGCAGCACTGGCCTGGCATTCTGGACATTGTCCAACCTACAAAATATTATGTAAAAGGGTCTTTGTCATACCTTATTATAAGTCTTCTTTGAATATCTTTGGATGAACACGAACACAAAGAATAATTAGAGAATGAAACTACTCAGTACTTAGAAAACAATGTGTCATGCAGTGCTGAGTTTTTATTAGAGCGTAAGGCAGATTAATCCACAGCACAGTTTACAAAGCAAAATCAACAGTAGACAGGGCTCATTCATCTTAAAATGATAAATAAAGTTCCTCGAAAAAAAAAGAAAGAAAAACACTCGCTCTACCAGTCAAGCCTTAATATCGCAGGTCATCAGGCATTTCCAAGGGAATACGCTCACTGAGGCTGCAAAAACCAATATACCAAGAAAATCAAGCACATAACCACCATGAAAAACTTAACAATATCATCAATTAACCATTCAGACTTTTACAATAAAGTAAAACAAAAAACGTTTTATAACACTAAGTAAATCAGCATCTCCAACAATGGCACCCACGGATTCCTTAATCAGTCAGCCGCACAAATAAAGCAGTGAAACAACAACATAAAATTCATATACAGTACGACACATCTAAAGCAAGCAACAGCAGATGAAACAGCAGCATTTGGAAACAACAGTTACTTGAAACAAGGGAATGAAACAAGAGGATCAAACAACACGTAGCGCGCGGCCACAACTTAAGTTCTTGCACTCCAGCATACTTTGTACTAGCGGCGTTCACCACTTCACACGCATCCCGAAAATAAGCAGGAGTATAAAAGTCCATAAAGGATTTTATTGTCAGGACACTTGTATACAAATAAGTAAAAATCTATTACCAAGGACGTGCACAGACATTTTGATGGGCAGGGGCTCAAGTGGAAAGAAGGGCACTTCTCATATTTCTTTTTTCCAAACAAAACGTTAGATATATTAACACAACTCTGGCTTATTTACCAATTTCTTTAAATTTCCTCACACTCACCAATTGTTCATGTTGTTTCATTTTACATTACACATACACACTCACATCCACACCAAGACAAACACACGACCCGACCTGATTTTTTATTTGTTTGACAGGGGAATCTTTGCGCAAACAGAAAAACACACACACACACATATATATATACATATATTCGTTTATAAAAAAAATAAATAAAAAAAATCCCCAGGAAAAGGGCAATTTCAGTCGAAGACGAAAAAGGGCAGGTGCTCCAGCACCTCTTTGATGTCTGTGTGTGCACGTGCTTGCCTCAGCAATAAATTCTCTTTTAACTTACCGTCAAACTTAAAGTCCAATGCCCTCCTTCTTATAACATATTTTTGGGATTTAGTTGCACCCTCTGGATAGGTACCACGTGCTATATAATTTTCAAGTTCTTCATACAGCCCAGGATCCATTTGTCTATCAGGGGAAATAAATACCATAAGTAGCTAGACTTTCTGAAAAAAGTCATGCAACAAGTGGTATTACTTTCTTATTTTGCATGCTCTATTTTGCATGCTCTAGCTATGTAGGTTATTTACGTACCTTTAGAGATTGAGAAGTCAAAAGGTTGAATGTTCACTGCCCAGCTACTTGTTCCAAACTAAAGTTGTTAATTACTCTAAATTCATCCCCGTGTCGTTTGCAAAGAATTGCAGGTGTGTGCCAATTAATGAAAATAATGGAAATGTTCAAATAACTTCATGTTTTCAAATAAACATGTAGAGGTTCCCCTTATCTGATAGCACAAACACTAGCCATCAGGATATGTTTCTGCTGCTATAAAGGACATATTGGAAATGATGAACCTCAGCTGATGCACCTGTTGGCTATGTATATATCATAGGTATCGTATACTGTACCAGTAATAAAAAAAAAATAAATAAATACAACCCATGTTATGATAAGTTTCGTTTTCAAGGCACGTGAAATTCGCCTCTTTTCCGTTTCAGGGATTAAAAAACGCTAGCAGTGTCATTTTTGGCCTTTACTGCGCTCCGTAGAATTTCAGTGGTACGCGCATAACCCTTCGCGGGCGAGACTTCTCCTAAATGCGCGTCCCCTGTGCCGTTTTCACAGGGGTGGGGCTAAAAAAAAAAACGCATCCTGATGGGGGAACCAACTTCGACACAACACCGGAACGAAAAATGTGGGGGCGCTGTCTTGTCATGGGGTGCGTTGAAATGGAGTGAAGATACTTCAGCTGAGGCGGTTAGTGTCCAAAAATTCACGCTAATCAACTTTAGCATATACATTTCACAAACCTAATGTCTCAGCAGTAGTAAAACTGGAGATAAATCCAATGGAGATGTCACTTGGATGGCAGGACAGTAAAAACAATGTGCAGAACGGGATGCCTTATGTCTCAGCATCCTACAGGAGCCCATTTACTCTCACCTTCTCTGACACGTGCGGGGCTCGAATACACAAGCACATTCAAAATGCAGCATGAAGCTTAACCAGTCTTTCACAAAAGAACAAATCACATGAAATTCGGCCTTTCAGCGTACTCACAACTTTCATGGCTTGCACGCTATGTCACCGCGCCATTCTAACAGCTTGCACATCCAAGGGGAAAACGAAACTCGTTCCTCTAGGAAACGCTAGTCACTCTCCACACTGTCACTTGGTACTGCAGTAGCTTAAGTCTCGATAATCTTCCGTTGAAACAACGTTATCGAATAAACTTAATGAAAACGGCACGACACACTTCGCATACCACATGCACACGCATACCACATGCTTTTCTCTCGCCTCTCTCGTTGTACTTCCCGGATGATCAAAATAAAATCTGAGCAGGAAGAAGGCAAGTCGAGACATGTCTGCCGTGTGGAACTATTTCAAAGTCCATGAAGACGGCAAAACACAGGCGGACTGCAAATTGTGCTCAGCGAAATTGTCCAGAGGAGGCTCAAAATGTAGCGCATTTAACACAAGTAATTTAATCAAGCACGAGAGTTTCACGCCGCAACGAGCCATATTACATGCGCAACAATTCCGCGTCTGTTTCTGTAAATTTAAATCATGTTTTTATTAAGTACTCGGTATCGGTATCGGCGAGTACTGAAATGCAAGTACTCGTATTCCAAAAAAGTGGTATCGGTGCATCCCTAGTTTGTGAGATTGTGTGACTTTTATAGGTACGACAGCAAAGAAGTTCCTTTTGTCCTAAAAGTGAAAGTGCGTCTGTCTTTCAAAAATCCCATTCGTATACAACCATAATGACGTGTGTGATGGGGTTTTACCGTCTCTGAGATTGAGACAGAGCCAGTCGAGCGCTGAGTGGAAGTCGCCTCCGTACAGCACGCTGCTCTTCATGGCCTCCTCGATGTGCTGCGTCTTGAAGCCGAACTTCTGCAGAGCCGTGTACAGATCCTACACACACACCCAAGCAATCAACACGTGTTTAGTCCATCTCTCTCTTACACACACACACAAACACACTTATTCACCTCTAGGGGCAATGTAGTAATCGATCCATTTAAAAGATGCTCTTTTGGGAGGAAACCCTGAGGAAACCCACACACCGGAGACACACAAAGTGAATGATGATGTTCCTCACCAACAGCTTCTTAGAAGTGATTCTGCCGGATATCGGGCCACTTTCCGCATGCTCCTCTCTGTGCTCGTTAATCAGCTTGATGATCTTCTTCTCCAGGTCAGGATGAAGAACAACCTTCAGAGAGAGAGAGAGAGAACAAGTCACGTTTACAAACACAATACAATTTCTAACTTTATTACTGAAGAGAGAGAGAGAGAGAGAGAGAGAGAGAGAAGATCAGAAAGAGATTTACCCTGCCTGGCCAAAAAAAAAAACCACAATCAAATAGAATCGCACACTCTGGGAAGAAAAACTCCACAGATGTGATAATCTGGTCATTCAGTACATTCAGGTCGTCAGCTGACTTCATTTTATTGCCCCATAACGTTTCTGAGTCTAGTCCTGAGCGACTGAATCAACTCCAGATCATAACACTGTCTCCAGAGGCTTGTACAGTGGACACTAAGCATGATGGGTGCATCGCTTCATGTGCTTCCCTTCTTACCCTGACACGCCCAACACTCTGGAATAGACTCAGTCTGGACTCATCAGATCACATGACCTTTTTTCAGAACGCTCCAAAGTCCAATCTTTATGCTCTCTAGGAAATTTAAGTATTTTTTTCTAATGAGTGTCAGTTAACTTTCACTATTAAACACAACTCTGGTTTTTACTGTTCTTGTTGTTTTTTTACCATGAACTTCAACAAGTTTTTAAGTGATCTCTATTCATAATTTGTTCTTTCGACCACATTTCCTCAGCACTGTCCTTCATGGTTTCGATGAGGGTTCTTACCCCAGTTTCAGTAAACTCACTTGTTCAGATCTTAGTTGTTTTCTTTGCTTGATGCAGCCCAATAATTCGACCGTTCTGAAAAGGCGACTTTATTTTGCCCAGGCAGAGTGAACGCTTAGCCGAGAAATAGAGGGAGACTGACATGTAGAAAGAGAGACAGCGCTAGAGAGAGACAAGCAGAGAGACACCAACAGAAAGAGAGAGAGAGAGAGAGAGAGAGAGAGAGAGATATTCAGAGAGACAGGAAGAGATAGAAATAATAGAAATAGAAATAGAAAGATCTAAAGAGAGGTCTAAAGAGGTTTGACAAAGAGAGAGAGACAGACAAAGAGACAGACAGATAAACAGAGAGGGACACAAATATATACACAGAAGGAGACAGAAGGAAAGAGACACAAATATGAAGATACAGTCAGAAAGACATATGTGTGTGTGTGTGTGTGTGTGTGTGTGTGTGTGTGTGTGTCCTGACTTTGAGCACTGCCTGGTCTCCAGATGCACCGCTGTCCCCCTGAGATGAGTTGCTGCTCGGGAGGCTGTAGGTCTTCGGTGCTGAAAAAGAAGAGGGACAGAGTGAGATCCTGCAGAGTGCACAGGGGAGAGCATCACACCACGGAGTGCTCAGAGTGTGGATGCGGATCAGAACCAGACCTTTAGTTTTACTGCAGTTTGCTTTCTGTTGTTGAGGTTGTAGCTGAGGTTGTTGTTGTTGTGGTTCATGTGGTTGTTTCTTTGCTGCAGCATCTGGAGCTCCGGCCGCTGAGCCGCCAGGTGCGGATTTCTTCTTCTTCCCGCCCATGAAGATCTCAGAACCAGAACTCAGAACCAGAACTCAGCCCTCAGGACCGGACTGCAGGATAAAAAAAAAAACCTCAGTATGAGAACAGACCGCTCCACCGGTCCACGCGCAGCTCTGTGCAGCAGTGAGAAGCCGGCAACGTTCCTACACTGTTACCACATGTCAAAATAAAAGACTTTAATTCGTTTGTTTTAAAACAAGAAATATTTATAACTCAGCACAAACTTAATGCATTTGCTCAGTCTTGAGTCTTGTAAGGGGGAAATAGATAATATATGCTAAAAGGTCGCTGTATGACATCATAAAGGGATTTGAACCCTCATGAGTGGTTAGGATTGTTCATGTGGTGACGTTCGATAATATACATTAAAAGAGTCTGGACTATAACAAATAGTTGTTTAAATATTATCCTGTAAAATTCTTTATGTCTATAGCTTTTATTGGGGGGGGGTTGTACGGAAGACAAGTTTGGAAGTTTGTTTCCTAACATACTTTTGTTGTTGTTTGTTTCTTTCTTTGACCGCAGGAAGTTGGAGAATAAATATTTTATAATAAATGAATAAATGTTTACTATATACTTGCTATATAAGATTTTTTTTTTTCATAATAAATGTAAATGTAATAATTGTATACCCTTCTTCCCTCTGCGTCCTGTGGTACAGATTTTAGTTTTAGTTTCTGGTACAGGTTTTTTTTTGTTATTCATTTATTGTACCTTTATTTTTTTTTTGTCTGCTGTTAGTTGCAATGTGTTCATTCACAATTACATTAAGCCTTAAGTTAAATTATATAACACATTACTGCACAGTGAAATTCTTTCTTCATATATCTCAGCATAACTGGGGTCGGAGGTCAGGGTCAGCCATGATGACACAGCGCTCCTGTACACTGGGTAAGGGCCTTGCTTAAGGGCCCAACACCAGCAACCTTCTGGCAACCTGGGGCTCGAACCACCGACCTTCCCATCAGTAACTTTGTGCCTTAACATTCTGAGCTACCACTGCCCTTATTTAATTTATAAATATTTAATTATTAATAAAGATTATTTATATTAATGACCCATCATCATATTTTAATTAACGCAGTAACTTTAATTAGTTAAATAATTTAGCAAGTTTCATTACAACATTTTACTGTTCAAAGTACTAACGAAGAAATAAGACTTTTATTATGTATATTTCCTTACAATTCTTACTATTCGCCAACAAGCGCGGTTTTTTTTTTTCACTTCCGGCCGCACGCGCACAGCATTGTGGGATTTGAGTCTTCCTCGCGGTGGAACCATGGCGGACGCCTTCGGAGACGATTTGTTCAGCGTTTTCGATGATGAACAGTCAACTTCTAGTAAAAAGCCGAGCTCGAAACCCGAGGCTCCGGTCGGGTACGTTGTCAATCTGTCTGTAATGTGCGTTATAGCGCTTCATAACGCGTTGTTTTGTCATTACGCGTGCTTACTTACTGAGGAGGCTAGTGCACGCGACTTGTCGCTAACGGTTTAGCATGGCATCCTTATTGCGTCGATTTTATTAGATTAAGTTTGAATTAATTTATACCGGCGCAAATAAAGGCGAGTGATCACTGTGTCAGGAAAAAACGTCAAAAACTGTCAGCACAGAAAGTGAATTAAAAAAGTGTAGAGGCTTCTCGTGGAACGGTTTGGTTTCTGTTCTGGAAACGAGTCATTCGCCAACGAACCGAATCTTCTAAAAGAACCGACTCGTTTTTTTCCCCTCACTTTTGTAGCTTTCTTTTTTAAGTAATGTGAACAAGGACATTTATTGTCCATATTAGTGTTGCATGAAGTTGTTAAACCGGGTGTATGATGCTTGAGCAGCCTGGAAGTCGAAAGAGTCGAGCTGAGTCAAATGAATATGACTCCCTGATTCTGACTCAAGAACCAGTGTTTTAGTGAAATTGCTAACAAATGAACATATGTTTTACAGAGTTTAGATTATAAACTTTAATACTGTTGTCTCACCTGATTGTATTTATATAAATATTTATGATATTGGTTAGAACTAACTTTCAGTGATCTCTTTACGTCTCAGAAAAAATGTCTGTCAGAATTTAATAAAACTTCTGCAGTACTTTGGTATCCTGAACTTTAATTTGCACCATAAGTGAAATCAAAATGTTGAGTAATAACGGCAACGTTATGAACAGTCATGTGCTGGATTTAATAATCTACTTTAAAATAAGCTACTAATAAACTACTTGCTCAGTGTAAACACCTGCACCAATAGATATTAATTAGAAAAGCTAAACTGAATATTTTTACTGAAATATCAGCTCTGAAGTTGTATAAGTGAATTTTAACACGCTGGAGTCGTTTTGAGACAAAACTTCATCTTTATCCGATCCTCTTCTTTGATTTCTCATCTGTGATTCACTTAGCGAGTGTTTATCTGACGACAAAAGAAGTTTAGCGTAAACATAAACTCTCCTTCCCTTTAATTGTAATAAGATGAAATGATGGGAGCTTGAAAATCTTACCATAAACTAGGTACGTTTTGTACAAATTCCTTCTGTTTAGGAAAAAGGAACACACACACAAAGGTACATATACGACTCAGTACAACAGTGTTTCTCACTCAGTGGAGTTCATTAGTTTGCACCCACTTGTATTCTGAGTCAGAAAATATATAAGAGAGAGACTTATTATTATTATTATTGTAATACCAAAAAACAAAAGGATTTCATATTTGTAAAATTATGTTTTCCTTTTTTTTTTTATGGAAACTTGCTACAAATATCAAATTATTAATGTTTATTATTAAGTTTGCAAAGTCTGCACCCACTGACACTAATTCATTCATGTTTCATTAGGATAAGATTTTAATTCAGGTTTTATTTAAAGGAGACTTATTTTAAATTTGTGAAATTACAGATTTAGGGGTTTGTTCTTTGTTGCAGGAAGACGTGTACGTGGGCTTCAACCTGTAATAATAATAATATCACTGATTGCATTAAACTAGCATTAAACTAACCAACTAGCATTAGTACGCGTCATTGACGGTTAAAGAGTTTGTAGAAATAGTTAAAAGGTTAAAGCTAAAAATAATCTGATCAGCTTTAATGTAATCAGTGATATTATTATTGTTATTTCAGGTTGAAGCCCACGTACATGTCTGTCTGTCTGTACGGCAGAATTCTGTCTAACTTATTAGTCAGCCAAAAATCACAGTTGTGAAATCGGAAAAGTAGATTGGGTAAAGATTAAATTTTGTCTAAGTGTACAAGTGTATGAAGAAGGTAGTTTGGGATTCGCTTCACAATCGAACAGGACAAATCCACTTTCCTGGAAAGCTGTGTGTCAGATCATTCATGCTTAACTCGATTGTTTTTGTTGCTTTTTGGTTATCGTTTCTTTCTTCAGGAAAAAAGCTGGCGCACACAGCAGAGAAAAGACAGAATCCCCGACTGCGGCAACGATGAAACGAGAGACGGAGTACGACGGCACTGACGAGGGCCCGTTCGGTAAAAAGGCCAAACTGGACTCTGTGTTATCAGAGGAGATCAAGTACGTGTGCACTGTTTCATGTGTTAGTGTTACACGTGTAAAGGTGAATCGTGTGATTTAGCACGTGTCTGTCCACTCACTAGTGATCTTCAGCATCTGGATGAGTTCACGATTTATTTTTGTTTTGTACAGGTAAGATATTTACAGGTGTGTGTTTCTTTGCCTTTTTTCTTTTTCTTTTTTTTTTCAGTATTGCAGACTTGATGCCTAAAGTTAAAGTGGAGCAGGTAGAGACGGTGGAGGGCTGCACACATGAGGTGACCTAACACACACACACGTAAACACACACAAACACAGGACAAGCGGATAGAAAAAATATATGTTAAATAATTTTTATGCATGTACATAATAAGTGTTTTTTTTTTTTTTTTCTTTTAAATACCCTCCTGTCCTGTAGGTGGCGCTGCCAGCAGATCAGGAATACACACAACTCAAACCTCGAGTCGGAAAAGCATCCAAGGTAATCGACTCCTGTACAGTCATCTCTTCATTAAAGCATTCGAAACATCATCAGTGTTTCTCACACACACACACACACACACACACACACACACACACACACACACACACACACACACACACAGAGTATACTCAGGTGGGCTGCCCAAGTATGTTTGCGCACTTGCGCTGTTTAAAAATCTCTCCCGGGAGAACCGCGTCACCCACAATGGATGAACTGGTACCGGTTGGTGCGATGTGCTGAGGGGCAGGAAGTGCAGTGAATACTGACGGTCACACACACACACACACACACACACACACACACACACACACACACACACACGCTGCAGAGAAACAACAAAGC
Source organism: Clariallabes melas (assembly GCA_030014275.1). Taxonomy (NCBI): domain Eukaryota; kingdom Metazoa; phylum Chordata; class Actinopteri; order Siluriformes; family Clariidae; genus Clariallabes; species Clariallabes melas. Next base: position 23,148,413 of record JAQMYI010000009.1, read on the forward strand.
TCAAATGAGAATGAAGCATTGGGCAATGAACTTAAAAACAAACAAACAAAAAAAAAACAGAAGTCCTGCAGGTGTGTTGACGGCGGAGGCTTTATACATTAAACTCTGCATTTGGGTTTTCTGATGCGTCTTGTAGAAGAGAAATAATCGATACTTTTAAAACTTGTAAATTTGTGAAGGACGTCACGTGTAGAACAACATGTAGAACTCACAAAGTGCGCTTATTATTATTATTGGTCACAGACCTAAAAAAAAAAGTCCAGTCACGTTTATATAGTTGGTTAAAATTAAATAAATTTGATAAGTCATGTGCTGAAAAAAATAATGTTTTTTATAAGAAACAGTTTATTCATATAATCTGCTCTACACGGTTACCACCGTTGTTCGTTCCATGTTTTCCCCAACACTGTAGATATGGGGTGAGGATTGTGCAAGATAGTGATTTTTATTATTATTATTTTTTTTTTCAGCACAACCTAGGCAACATGATGAACTGAAATTAATTTTATCCATCAGTACAATTTCAATTCATTGCTTTTTTGTCAAAAACATTTTTTTAGGCTACCCAAAACATAAAATATATATATATATTTTTTTTTTTCCCTGTGCATTGAAACTTACTGTCCACTCTGTATTTAACAACATGCAGTAATACAGAAGATGGCTATTAGACACTCTGGTGTATAAGCGCCGTGTGCTCTGACAAACAGAGCCATGTTTGTTCCCTAAAGAGTTTAGTGCTTCATTTTTGTGTGTATATAATTTTTTTAAATTAATTTTTTTACTCTTATTCTTCACATATGGGTAGATGATGGGGAGGTTTAGTAGTTGTTAGTGTTTGTTGTATGTAGTAGACCACTTTTTGCGCTGACCGGTAATGCCGTCCCGGTTCCACTGGCAAGTATGTTTCAGATCTGTGGGGAAACACTGTTGTGTTGATAATCATGAAAAAGTTGCATATCTAAGAAATTGACACGTACTCAAGCATGAAAATGATGATTCTGTATTTAACAATGGTTTTTGTGTGGAAAATTGAAACAACAGCCATCAGTGTGTACCAGTTCATAGAGAAACAGATGTAACAGAAGTGATGGATCTCTCTCTCTCCCCCCCCCCCACCCCCCACATACAGGAGTACCCTTTCATTCTGGACCCGTTTCAGCGCGAGGCCATCCTGTGCATCGACAACAACCAGTCTGTCCTCGTCTCCGCTCACACCTCAGCCGGCAAAACCGTGTGTGCAGAGTGAGTCTAAAATAAAGAGGCTTTCAGGGGATTTATTGTGTCTCCTGTCCACCATCCGTGGTCTCATGTCAGCATCCGTCCATCAGGACACGTATCTTCTATCTGTAACTTCTCCTAAACCATTTGCTCAGGGATCAGGAAGCATCGATGTGCATTGGTTATTTAAATTTCTAATAAACTTCATTTTTATCCTTTTCCACAAATCCTCCTAAACCGTTCATGGGAATTTGACCAAACTTGCACGGTAGTTTTTCTAGAAAGCATAGACATGTTAATTTTTTTTGTCATCCCATGTCATGTAGTCATGTGTCTACTCTATGATATATAATTTTATTTGTGTGTGTGTGTAGGTACGCCATTGCTCTGGCTCTGAGGGAGAAGCAGCGTGTGATCTTCACCAGCCCCATTAAGGCCCTGAGTAATCAGAAATACAGAGAGATGTACGAGGAGTTCCAGGATGTGGGACTGATGACTGGAGACGTGACCATTAACCCCACTGCCTCCTGCCTCGTCATGACCACTGAGGTACATCTGTCTGTCTGTCGCGCTGTCTCTGTCTGTCTGTCGCGCTGTCTCTCTCTCTCTCTCTCTCTCTCTCTCTCTCTCTCTCTCTCTCTCAACATTCAAAGGTGCTTTATTGGCATGACCAATATTTACATTTGTATTGCCAGATTATTACAAGCTAGAGTTAAGGGACAACAAAATAACAGTAGTAGTAGTAGAGAGAGGAAAAAAACAGTATGGAAAGAGTAACAATAAATAAATGTATGTAATATATGTAAAAACAGACACATGCTCTGTCTCACTGTCTCTCTCTTTCTTTCTCAGCTGAGCTACAGAACAGTTTGTCAGTCTGCTTGTCTTTTCACAGGCATCTCAGTAGTAAAACACATTGCTCTTTGGTTTGTTATAGATTTTGAGGAGCATGCTGTACCGGGGTTCAGAGGTCATGCGTGAGATGGCCTGGGTTGTATTTGATGAGATTCATTACATGAGAGACTCAGGTGGGTAAAAAAAAAAAAAACATGGAAAAATTTTCAGAATTGAATATACACAATATAAAAATACACACAAAATGTATATTGTTTGGTCTCTCACTACATATTGCGTCTCATCACACGGTCAGTTACTTTATTTTTGCCGTTATGACAACAGAAGTGATTAGACATCCACAGTCCTCCACAGACGAGCGTTTTTCCTCCATTATTTCATGGTCTTTCGACAGAGGGCGCAACCTGCTGATTTAATACACAGTGACTCTCACATGTTGACCTTTTAACTGGATGAACAGACATTTTAGTTTTTAAATTGAATTTTAACTACAGATTATAATTCAGGTATATAATACTGTACTATATGTTTAATATAGTTTAAAAAGTATATTTTATTAGTCTAAACTGCTCAGTGTAATTTCATTCTGAATGTGCAGCATCACTGTATATTTTTAAATGTTTGTGCTTCATTCATTCAGATAAATATGCTTGTTTAAGAATGAGCAGGACAGACAGACAGTCCGAGAGAGAGAGACAGATCGAGTACTTAAAAAGTTGTTTATTATACAGAAATGTTACGTTAATACAGAAATGTTATTCAATTCCGAAAAACATTTGGCATCACTTGGAAATTTCCTTGTTTTTCAAAGAATTTCCTTGTTTCCCTTTTTTTTCCCCCCATTTTTTTCCCCATGAAATTCACAAACGATTTTAACGCTCCAGGACGCATGGGGTGAAATCTCATCAGATTATCTTAACAAACTAACAGCTAGAATGTCAGTCAGGCTGTAATTTCTGTGAAGGAGTTTTTATTTTTTATGATGATGATGAACACATTTATCAGTTCCATCAAAATCATAATTTTTAACTCTGACAATGTCAGCATGTCTTGTTCTTTTGCTGTATTTTCTATTCAGACAAATTTATGTGCGTTTCCTTGGAAAACAGTGATCCTAAACTTTTGAGCAGTAGTGTGTATGTAATATTTAAAAATAAATTTACTTTGTGTTAAATTTACATTTGTGTTTTTTGCGTTTAAAGTAATATACCCTCGCTATTTCTCTATAATCCATCAGGTGTTGTGCTCTAAACTATTCACACATCACAGCATTCTGTCATCCTGCTAATAAGCTTGTTTAGAATTGTTATAATCTGACATTTAATATTGAACGGGACATTTTATAAAATTGTGATGCTTATAGACTCGCAGTACAAATTGAATCGGCACCGTAACACCGTTTCGGGACGTCCTCTGTGATTCCTGTCCCTAATATTATTTTTAGTTGAGTGATGAGTTTCAAATGACTTGTTATTCCTGAGTTACTTTGGGGAATATGATTAAGGTTGTTATAGTTGGAATATGGTGGTTTTAGGACGCTGTTTTCTTCCTAAATATGATTTTTACTTTTCACTTTCCGCTGCATTTTGTTTGTTTTTGTGTTTTTCTTTCTTCTTAAGTTAAGTTTGTCATGTGACTGGTAGGGGTAAACCGTTAAACACTTAATTTGCCATAGGTCTCAGGAACACTTACTCAGAAGGCTTTGCTGTCTGATGTGGTTATCTGTTTTTATTTCCAGAGCGAGGCGTGGTGTGGGAGGAGACCATCATCCTGCTGCCCGATAACGTACATTACGTCTTCCTGTCGGCGACCATCCCCAACGCGCGTCAGTTCGCAGAGTGGATCTGTCACCTGCACGCACAGGCACGGACACCCTACAGCTCAACACCGCCATGTCTGATTTACATTAGTTTTTTTTAGTTGAAGCCGGATGATTTTATGGCATGATCTATATAGTATGACAAAGTTTGTGCACACATGACCATCACACACACACACACACACGTGGTTGTTGAACATCTCATTTCAGATTTTCGTCATTCTAATAAGCTCCACTTTTCTGGAAAGGGTTTCCCACTAGATTTTGAAGCGTGACACTTCATCCCTAGGGTGTCATGACTCAACAAACCACGTCATCATGGAGCTCGCTTTGTGCACAGGAGCAGTCATGCTGCAGGTAGTTCCCGACTTAAAAACGAGTTCCATTCTAGGAGCACGCTTATAAGTCAGATTTGTTCTTAAGTTGGACAGAATGAGTACGCCTTCGACACGAATATACAATGTAAAGCAAACCAATCCGCTTGACTAAATCTCTGTTCCCTTTCCCAACACTGGCCGAAAACTGTAATCGTACTATAACTTATATAGTAGAGGCCTGACAGCTCAAAAGTGACTGCAACAAATATCAAGCAGGCCGGATGAAACAGTTTATCACGTTTCATTGCTTTTCAATAGAGACGAGGACGACCTGATTTATTATTTATGTCCACATGGCCACCCTACCCCTGTTCTCCCAGGAGCACTCTAAAAATATGTAATATAATGATTCTCGCACGTCAAACGCAAGTCTCTGCTCTTTTAAATCGCGAGAGGAATCCCGGAGTCTCGGAGCTGTTTTCCACTTTATTAGACTGTGAAGCCTCTGATCGAGGATTTTCCGAAATTAGTATTATTCACCATCAGAACAGCTTAACAGGACAGACATTTTCTATCATCGTGCTCCCGGACTGATTCATTGAAACCGTTGAGGCCGACTCATTTCTCATGCACACACACGCATACAATATACCGGACTTTAGACATTTTCTACATTCACTTACACGCTGAAAATATTGTATATAATTTTTTAATTTTGGTATTCGATGCACTGCAGTGTCTATTTTTTTTTGTACAGTGCACGTGAGCTACTCCGGAAATAGAACTGTGGTCCGTTCATAAGGGCAAGTTGAAACGCTGCAGCATCCAAAGACGTTCTGTCCAGTTGTATAATTTCAACTTTGTAGCAACCACATGTGGGTGTGATGGTCCCAGGTGCACATACTTTTATCCATATGGAATAGAGATGTCTAATTCCTGAGTGATTATTGAATAGATTTAAAGTTAAGCAATTGTACCACATGCCCAGGGTCGTGTCTTTAACATTTTAACATCAGGATTTTCAGAGCTTTTTTTGTTTTTAATCCAGTCTCGCAAATTTGAATGACCATTTTTTTTTTAAAAAAAATCTCCTCCTGTAATATAAATGTCTCTCTTTTTAAGTTTAAGTTTTTATTCCTTTCTTCCACTTTAAGCGGGCACAAGCGTGAACATTGTTTCTTTTAAATAATCTGTTTTTATTTCGCTGTCTGTTCAGCCATGCCACGTAGTGTACACAGACTACAGACCCACTCCGCTGCAGCACTACATTTTTCCAGCAGGGGGCGACGGACTTCACTTAGTCGTGGATGAGAACGTAAGATATGTTTATGCTCTCTTTTTTTTTTTTTTTGTCTGTTTTCTTATCTTTTGTTTTAAAAAGCTTTCAGGAGCGTTTAAATGGACACGACTACGTAATCAGGAAACCCAGCAAGATGTTGTTACTCCAGTAAAATCAAGTTTAGTTACTTACACGTGCACTGCTGGACTACACTGTGACCTGTAGGGACGAGAATCTTTACACAGGGTGCCGAGAGTCACTGTGATGTGTTTCCACAGACATCCGACGTTATTCCTGTTTGATTATTTATTACGGGCGTGACTTTGCAGGCCGTCTAAGGGGATTTCTGACAGGTAAACGGGTCGCGTTACAGAACCCCCGTCTAGTGTGTCGTCTTGGGTGTCTCGCGAGTCTTGTTCAGGCTTTATATAAACATCTGTCTCGGGTGAGAAGCGGAGAGCCGAGGGCCGAACTGGGTGTGAATTTCACGTGTTGAATTTGTCCTTCGTGTTAGTGGTGGTTCTCAGTAGTTGGGTTGCCAGATCTGCAAAAAATGCTCAGACTCACTCCAGATCCATATGGAGACCCAATACCAAAGAAAAAAACAATACAAGATATGATTTCATAATGAAATCGCAACTAATAGATTGTTTTAGGAAGCACAAGTGATGTACAAAAGGGCAGGTGCTGCTTTAAGGTATTACAAACTCATCTCTCTTTGTTGGTTAACAGCCTTCACCAATAACAATAACCATCCCCAGGCAACCTTACAACCACTTACCCCCAGCTGTCCTTAGTGTAATGTTGGACCTGCTGTTAGAACGTAACTTGTATAAAACTATTTTTATCATGATTATCACGTTTAGACTCTGAGAATCTATTGCAGCATAATAACCTACAGCTCCTCGCTCTCTCTCTCTCTCTCTCTCGCTCTCTCTCCAACCCTGATATGATGAGACCTGCTCCAACTCCAACATCCCTGATATCTCCAAGCACAGAGCTGAGAGCCCTCGCTCCCTCTCTTTCCCTCCATCACCCGCCCCACCCCCCACCACCACAAAAAAAAAACTCCCTCCATCTCAGACGCTATCTCTGTGCCGATAACCATGGGAACGGTTGTGTGGGAACCAACCGGCTCCACTCGGCTCACCAAAATAGATCCGGGAGAAAAGCTCAATTTTTTTTTTTTTTTTTTAAATAGTGTAACAGAGATGGAGCGAGGTCGCCTAGGGCAGGGGGCGGAGCTACAGGATTGACAGACAGGTAAACTGACTGGGTTTTGTTCAGCAGTACAGTAATGTCACACTTTTTTTTTTATTTGGTTATAGGTGAGAAAAGAAGCAAGTTCTTGTTGTCGCTTATGCTACAGCAACCACACACACACACACACACACAGACACACACACACACACACACACACACAACAGCCTCAAGTTATTCTATTTTATATTATAAGAAGAAAAGAAGTGTAAATACTGTGCATTTCCTTTATAGAAACGCTTCTGTCACAAATATTTCTGAAAAAAGTTACAGCTTTACTTACGACACTGGAGACTCCTTCCTCTAACATTACACACACACACACACACACACACACACACACATTAGAGGAAGGAGTCTCCAGTGTCAGAGCGTGCGCTGCACATGTCTCTATGAGTGAGCCGCTATTATGGAAATGATAACGAAAAGGTGAAGGAAAGGCGCCCGGGGTTACCCTTCGCCCCGCTCCTCCACTTCCTCATGCGTAAGCAATGTAAATGCGTCTGTGCGGTTCTTGTGAGAAAAACCGATCTGTCCATCCGGAGAGAGACAGAGAGAGAGAGAGGGAGAGAGAGATGGATGAACGAGTGCATCATCATCTTTCTTTTTTTGTGCTTTGCTAATTTTCCATTCCACTTTTATCCTGTCTGTATGGCGAGGTCGGGTACTCCCGCTCTCAGAGCCGTTCCCAGGCCGGACCGTCCGTCCCACAGGAGGAACCCCCTGCTCGACCCTTCCCAATACACACACACACACACACACACACACACACACACACACACACAGCGGTCGATAGCATCGGCTCCTGGAAGCTCTGCCAGCCACTGATAACTCCGCCCCTCAACCCACCATTCCCAAGCTTAATGCGCGCACACACACACTCTCTCTCTCTCTTCTTCTCTATCTATTCCATTTGACTTAAAATGTTATCAATGCAGTGCACACAGACACACACATATTTCTCTCATTTCTCTTCATCAGTGACCCGTCATGTTCTATGCAATACTTTCAGGAGCAGAATTGGGCCTAAAGGAGAACCCTGAGGTTCCAGGTTTAGCCCACTGTTAGATTTGTAAAGAAACACCAACACTCTGGATCTAACTCTTAGCGTCTGATTAGCGGTGTGTTTAAGAGATCAGAACTGAAGCATTTACGTGATGTTTATTATCAAATCTTCTCTCAGGAGGGAGCGAGCGAGCGCAATTGCACGCTAATGATCACGTTAATCCGGACAAAAACGGGAAAAACTCAGAAACAGGACGACTCGGTGCTTCCAATCATGACTTTACAGTTAAAAGTTCCCAAGGAGAACCTTACACTCGGTGTGTATGGAAATTCATGTGGGTGTAACTGAAGAGCTGAAGTACTTCATAGTTCCACACTGCTTTCTGACACACACACACACACACCTCTCTCTTTAAGCTCCAAACCGTTCCTCCTTTAGCAAACACACAACTATGGGTCACTGAGTCTTTCCCTGCAAAACACACACACACACACACACACACACACACACAGTTTCTCAGACTCAGACAAAAACACACACAAGCTCTTGGATTCCGTTCTTCTGTTATGTTTCTCACACACACACACACTGTTCCCATGAATCAACAACAGCAGCCACTACACACCACCAGCGACATTTACACTCACATAAAGGGCAGATATGATATAACACACAGTGTGCTGTGCAGTTACAGGAAAGTAATCAGCACCAGGATGGTGTGATGGAGTCGAGTCCCTCAGCAATGTTTCAGGTCTTTCAGTGTTTTATTCCTCTTACACCACAACAAGTAAAGATCATCAGATGTGCATACGGCGAGCCAGGTCTTGATCTTGCTTGTGTTACAACAGCAGCCACACACACACACACACACCAGCCTCACTTTTTTTTCTCTCTCTCTCTCTCTCTCTCTCTCAAAGTTAACACTATGGAAAAAACTAAACTCCTCCGTCTTTAAAACCTACCGTTCCAGCTCTACCTCTGACTGATACACAGCGCTGACACTGGAGACTCCTTACAACTGATTTTAAATAGTTATTTTAAAATATTTTAACATTTTAAAATAGCCGCTCCCCCGCTGGCCTGCGGTCACACTGTTTTTCGGGTCCGCTTGCACAGGAGGCGGTTTGCACCTACATGGTCGCCATCAAACACAAAAGAAGAAGAGAACAAGTAGGTTAACCTTCGCCCTATGCCTAATATTACTGATATTTTGGGGAATATCAAGGGCTTACAAGCCATCACAAACTACAGGAAGACATCACCTGCCTGTGACGGTGACGGCTCCCTCCCAGATGCGCTGAACAACTTCTACGCTCGGTTCGACAGGCAGAACGACGTGGCGGCGAGGAAG
>JAQMYI010000009.1:23183535-23205616 GCA_030014275.1 Clariallabes melas
GTTTCTGTAAATTTAAATCATGTTTTTATTAAGTACTCGGTATCGGTATCGGCGAGTACTGAAATGCAAGTACTCGTTTTCCAAAAAAGTGGTATCGGTGCATCCCTATCTTAAATTATTATTATAAAAAAAATAAATAAATGTGATTTTACTGAACCGAATCATTCTGATCGACAGGAGTGCGCCAAGCGCATCGCTAAAATCTCGGCCGAGGCCAAGCTGGACGTGGACGAGGACTCCTACCTGAACCAATTCCGTCCTCATCTCATGGACGTGGTTTACACGTGGGCCAATGGAGCGTCCTTCTCTCAGATCTGCAAAATGACGGACGTTTTCGAAGGTGATTTAAAAAATAAAAGTAATAATAAATAAATGTTTTTTGTTTCCCCTCGTCAGCATTCTGTAAAAAGCTTAATGCTACGGGATCCTCAGTCACACCAGAAGAAGAGTTTTGCTATGTGGAGACGTTTTCTTGGCAGCGACGAGTCTCATGTTGTATTAATACTCGATAATCAGTAATAACGACCTGAGCGTGGTTTACTGGAAGAGTATTTAATACCCTGACGGTGGAACTTGTACTTTATTACACACACACACATTTTCTGTTTTAAAAAGTATGTTTTTTAAGAATGGAAATATTAAATTAGTTATTGAGGCTTATACGTGAAACATCACACACACACGTCTTGTATTAGATTTTAATGAAATACAAGGAGATTGAATAAAAGGTTAAATAAACGTCTGATCGTCTCTAGTTCTGATGATGCAGCGTGATTAAAGCCCGGCTCCTCCTCCTCCTCATCTTCATCTGTGTATCCGGGAGGTTAAAGTGAAACGATCGTCGTAAATTAAAGTGAAGGCAGACGATCAATCTGCAAACACCGAAGCTGGAGATGGAGTTCCTGGCACACTTTTTCTTTTCTTTTTTTTTTTTTTTCAGTCGAGTTTGTTGCTCTTTGGTGAAAAAAGAAAGAGAAGCTTCTTCCAAGAAAAATCAGCTTGAAAGAAATCAACGTGTAATGGAAATGGATGAGTGAATTAGTGCAGAAGCCAGAAAGTGACTTGATTCATTTGGTATTCGAGCGAGAGAGAGAGAGAACCGGGTGCATGTTATCACTCCAGAGGGAGGACACGGGGAACCATTTGTTCTTTTCTCATTTTGTGTGTGTGTGTGTTTTTTAGGGAGCATTATTCGCTGCATGCGGCGCCTGGAGGAACTTATGAGGCAGATGTGCCAAGCGGCCAAGGCCATCGGGAACACGGAGCTGGAGAACAAGTTCGCTCTCGGTGTGACGCCTTTTACTTTCCTTCAACTCCAAAAGACTTTCTGTGCAGAAAACTAGAGCTGCACAATCTGATCTGATCATAAAGTCACATCGAAATGACTTATTATTGTTTATATTATTACACTTAAACTGTTAAATGTACCACTTGGTATTCAAGCTATTTATTAAAGCTATTTATTTATTCCTCAGCTAACAACCAGCAGAACAAACGATCACGTTAAGAGCAGCTCAGAAGTTTTACAAATAACCCAAAATATATTATACACCATCAGTCTGGACACGCCGCCCGCCGCCTTCTAATTCCAGGGTCGATCCTGATTTTTGTTTCTTTGTAAAACAAAACTGAAGGCGTTTATCCAAAATATACAATAATCTCCTTTGATCATTTGATATTGAGATGTACAGTATCTATGTACCTATGATCTGTAAATCCTTCATAACGGCTCTAATCTGAGGTGATGTTTGAGGGTGATTTCTGAGGCTGGTAACTCTAAATGAACGTCTCCTCTGTGGTACGTTTTTAGTCTTCAGTCCAGACCAGCTGAGCTTCGTGTCATAAAGTAACAGCTGACTGTCGTCGTCGCCGATTAATTACATAATTCCGTGTGTTATTCCATAGTTTATGAATCTCAAGTATTGTTCTAGAACGTGGAAAATAAAATCGCTAAACTAAAACATAATTAGAGGGCGTGTCCAAACTTTTGACTGGTAATTAAAGTTAACTAATCTTCGAAGTAAAGATTTGTCCTATAGTTCAGGAATAGTAAACAGCATGACTGCATCCTATCTCCAAGTGTGTAGAAAAGTGTGAAATCCTTCTTTACAGCGTCGCGCCCACAAATGCGTCTGCGTTTTTCTTGCGATGTCCTGGCCGGACATTCAGAAGTGGCATTTTTCTAAACACATTATGAAGTTCATAGCATTTTTTTGATACGTTATGAACTGTTGTGTTTCCAATCGAGGTGCACAAACACCTCCAACTTATCAGCGTCACTGCCTGTAAATCTGAGGTCCTGCCAAATTACCACAGTGTTTTTTGTTTGTTGTTTTTTTTGGCACCATCTGACTTTCTTCCTTTTCGTTGTGTATTTATATTCGTTTCTAAAAATGTAAAATTCAGATTTTAAAAAATAAATAAATATGGTGTCCAGAACCCCACACCTGCCAGTCATTAAAAACAAACCGTGCACTAATGAATGAAGCTTCTGATTGGACAGTTTAACTGTCATGTTTAAGTCATGTTCGGTATACTTCAGGACAAAGTCCATCTAAATTCCTGACTGAACGTTATGTGAACTGTAATAAAGTGCAGCCGGTATGATCAGGTTACTATCAGAGTTTGGGTTTTTGTGCAGCGCGAGTAGAAACTGGAAACGTTTAAGTGCTAGAATCCTCAGACTCTCAGTCCATCAGTCTTAAGGTTGTATTTATTTTTACTGATTTCATGGGAAGATGATCTTAAACACGAGCTCAAGTTGCGAGTGTATCTAATGTTTCCCAAACTTACAGATTAACAGGAAATGAGCTCTGAATTTCTGATTGTTGTAAATTCCCTCAAATTTAACTCATGGATGTTTCTCATATCTTTTTTTTTCTCTTTAGTAATTGTTTTCTTGTCTTTTTTTCCACCAGGCATCACGAAGATCAAGCGTGACATCGTCTTCGCTGCCAGTCTTTACCTGTGACGGACGAAGCTGCTGATTAACAAAATCGCCTTCCTTCTTTTCCTTTATCGTTTTTTCCCCCCCCACCCATTTTTTTCCCTCATAAAGACGACATGAAGATGCCGGTGCTGGAACAAGTTTATTAACGTTCACAAATGTTATGATCTCATTCTTTTTTGTTTATTCTTCAAACAAGACAATATTTTTTTTTGTACATAGTGTTTTAACATAATTTTAATTAAAAATAAGTGTATAGTGACAGTTATTGTTCTTTATTTAAAAAAAAAAAAAAAAAAACTTTGCTTGAGGAGCAAAGCTGTTAGCATCATACACAGGAAAGCAGCATCAGCAGCCCGAAGCCGTCTCGTCTCGGGTCGCCGCAGAGTTCTGGGCGTTTAGCGGAGCGGGAAAGCAGGAGTTACATTCACAGGTTTCCACCCCAGTGGTCCTTCCTGACAGTCGCGCGCGCAGACGGACCGCGCTGGCGAGACGCAGAACGAGGGTCCCGCGCAGCTTCAGTTAGTCACGTCATAGTGGTTTCCGTTAGTCGGCGTCTCCTGTAGAGTCGTGTGCATCGGGTCGTCGGCTCTCTGCGGGATCGCCGGCTTCTTGAAGAAATCGGACACAAAGAAAATCTAAAGGAGTAACGTGAGAATGAAATGAGTTAGAATACATCATTTTATTAGCAACAGTCTACTGCTGACAGACTGATGCTGCACATTAACCTCGTCAAGTCAGTGAATTATACAGTTACATTTATTAACCTGAAACAAATACTTGTGTATTTTTACGAAAAATGATCCGCACTCCGGTTATATTAGAACTTCCGTTGGTCTCAACAGCGCTTTCTGTTCACACCTGACCGGGGAGACCGGAGCCTCGAACGTGTTGCATCAGTTCCTTTGTAACTGCGGTGCGAGCGAAAAAATATATATATATAGACGCTTCGCTTGTGATTTGTAAGAAAGAAGAGCGAGACGTACAGAGATCACATTTATTTGATACGTTTTTGTTTTTATGGTCTGAGGGTCTATCTGGTGCCGAAACAACTCAGAAGAGCATAAAACAGGAGCGTTTTCTGTTTCTGTACGCAAAATTCTGAGTGATACTCTGAGGAAGGTGAAAGTTTCTTAAAGAGAATCGTGACCGGTGACGAGACACGGATTCATCACTACGAGCCTGAGAGTAAACGGCAGAGTCTGGAACGGAAACATCCTCAATCACTGACCAAGAAAAAGTTAAACTCAAACCATCAGCTGGAAAATCCATCAGTGCTTAGTTTTCTGGGATTCTCGGGGGCCAGAAGTATTGGAACAGTATCAGGGGAAAATGTTCAACAATCAACAGCGAGACGCTTATCGAAGAGCTGAAGACTAAACTTCGGATTAAACACGGAGGACTGATATCCGAGGGTTGTGAGCTGAGCACATTCACACACACTTCTGCCCACACTGTCGACTCTGTCTTGAGGTGTTGAATCATCCTCCCTATATTCCTGATCTAATTCCAGCAGACTTTCATCTGTTTGGACTCCTGAAAGCAGCTCTACGAGGACGAAGATTCACTTCTGACGTGAAGTGAAGACTGAGTTGTATTCATGGCCGAATGTTTCCATTTGACTTTAATTAATGATACAATCATGAATTAATTTGAATCCCAGCACTTGCTGCACTATAACTAAAACAACTGGCGTTATGTAGTTCATACGCGACACACGTTTCAAAAACAAAGAGTAAAGTGCAAAGCATAAATGATACAACTCTGAAATGTGGTCACTTCGCCATAAAAAAAAAAACGAGAAAATAACGAATAGCCCGACTCAATATATGAACATTTATATAAAGTAGCTATAAAGCTGTCAGCAGCTCTGAGTTGAGGGTTTGAGCATCAGGGGGAAAAAAACCTCAAAAGAAAAAGGCGTACGACTACTACAGCTACAATCAATCAAATTAAATTCCCCCCTAATGTGACCTCATATGAGAAGAGCCCCTCCCACAGCTTGCTGTTCTTTCAGCTGGTACATTAACACACACACTTTGAGGAGCTCTGAGACCTGTGTTAACTTTATTACAGACAGTAAAATATGGGACCCTTAATAAAAAATAAATACTTTTCATATGCTAGAAAGTAAAAACCAAGCTGAATAGTCTATACTGTAATCAACATTCTGTAAAAAAAAAAATGTAATAGTAACCAGGATGTGCTAAAGCTGAATTCATCAGACGTCTTGTAGACTTTAAAAGTTTTATAAAGCTTATAAAAAGAGTAGCTGCAACTATTAAAAAAAAAAAAGATTGTGACGTTAAGATTTTTTAACGTGTGCTAGAATTCCCAGTTGGGTCTGAGATCTTTCTGAACCTCAGTCCCTCAGTGACGTGTATGTGGGAGAGACAGGACACACTCACCACCAGCAGGGCCATGATCGCTCCCTGTAGCAGCCCTGTGAGGACGTCACTCCAGTGGTGTTTATAGTCAGAGACGCGGGACAGGCCTGTATATATAGACGCGGCTATCAGGAAGAACTGGATTGTGGGTCGCAGGAGTCGAGCCCATTCGTCCCGCATTCGAGCCTGCAGATAAAGCTGAGAGAGAGAAACAATCAGTCAGACGTGCTCATGATGATACGGTTACGTGATGTTTTTGGATTTCATACACCGTGTAAAAAAAAAAAAAAAAAAACTTTACACTTTAATACACCTCTGTAACTGATGTATTAAAGATTGATCTCGTTCTGTAAAACGCCCGAGACTGCAGCACTGCATTGATGTCTGGGTGGGTCTCCAAGAAAGCAAATGAGTTTCATAGATAATTTCGCTCCTTTTAAAAAGCAAGTCCTATCAAGCCAGCTATGAAATGTGCTGCTGAAATATTTTTAAACGTAGCTCATAGTTGTATGACAGGTCTGCGGACAAAAACCTGCTTAAGCAACTGCCTGCTTACCTGCCCTGAGGCGTCACCGGGGACGTAAACTAAAGCTTCGAATAGTGTAACGTAAAGGAATATAAAAACACCCGAGTGTACGCTGTTATAACAGTAACATAAATAAAAACATCAGGATATTAATAATAGTGATAAAAAAAATAATAACTCTGATAAAAGTATAAAAAAAAAAATAATCGGTGCGAGATTGAGGCTGATAAATCCATAATCATGTGCTCCAGATGTGCTGCGGATAAAACAACAAAATACTGCACCACCCTTTAGGTTTCCATGTGGGAAATATACCGAGAATTAAGAGTTAACAGGAAATAAAACCTGACATCATAGAAATAATAATAATAATAATAATAAAAGATGAGATTCTAAAAATGGTTGTAAGTTATTCATGGCAGAGAATCGCTTCTCGTCTCGTCTTTACACCATAATCACAGACTCGCTCTGTAGGGACGGGCGAGGACAATTACACTGATTACACCTTGTATGGCATCTGCCCAGCTCTCAGCCACGATTCAGCTGCTATATTCAGAAATGTACAATGTGGTTAAAATCAAAAACAAACCCGAATCCCGCCCAGAGTCGCTCCTGTGAAGCACTACTGACTGTTACAGACTCGCTCCTCCTGTTTGGGAGCATCCCGGAGCGCACGCCCGGGGCCATGATACACCGCTGAGGTATGTGGTGTTGCTGTATTTCGGTTTAAGGCGGCGCTCTGGTGGGACGGGACAGTTTAATAGTTTAACAGCCGTCCATATGATGAAACAACTCCATGGTGGAGTGGAAGGAAAACTACGAGGATGGTGTTTAGAAGTGGATTCTCTCTCTCTCTCTCTCGCATTATCCCTACTTATTTATTACAGGATGCCACTGGAGGCGGTGCCGGTCCTGAGCCCGGATCAAATGGGCGGGTTGTGTCAGGAAGGGCAGCATAAAAACCTGCGCCAAACCGTCGTCCACTGTGTAATGGTTCTTCATAGGAGGTCTTTAGTGAGATACCTTAATGATGCTGTGGAACCTGGACGGAGATCAGAATTAACACGCTGTGATTTAACTAATTGCTTTAATTCGTCAGTGTTGCGTGTAAAGTGCGTCGAATAGCTGACAACATGCTGTGATGGTAATAACTACAGCATTAACCTTTAGTTATTCACAAAGAGTTTCCGAGTCCTGCATCAGTGTGTGTGTGTGTGTGTGTGTGTGTGTGAAGTTTGCATGTTCTTGGTGGGTTTCCTCCGGGTGCGCCGGTTTCCTCCCACAGTCCAAAGACTAATGCAGGTCAGACTAACCGGCGTTCCCACATTGCCATTAAGTCTCAAAGGATATTCTTTTAATATTAGATTCATTGTTTTATTAATTGAAAGAGAGAAATTTTCATTTGAACGTTTTTAACAACTAGCAGATATAATCTGAATAGCAAGACGACAACGTTCGAGACGTACAAAAACTATAAAACAAGCATCAGGTTGTGAGCAAACTGAAAGCAACATAACAGACTTTACACTATTGTGTATACACGTGTACTCTTTGCCTCTACTGGTTGTTGTGCGTCAGTAAACAGACTTGACTCATGTTGTTATTGTGATCTTGATGTGTATAATTACACCTCGCACTAAGAGCCGCATAACTATCGGCTACAGGTTCTCAGATGACCAGCGGAAGTCACGCTAGACTCGAGCGCGACTTTATTTTAAGAGCTGCTGGAGTTGATACGGCGCTACGGATTACTTCATCGCAGCAGATAAATGTGTTAGCGGAGCAGCAAAACAGTAGATAGATACAGTGAATAAACACAAAGCCAAACAATAACGTAGGAGAGTAAAAAGATTTTTAGGTTTATCTGTAAAAACAGGTGTGCAGATTGCTAAGCAGGTGTGTTGGGCAGCTAGCACTTAACTAGCATCGGTAGCTAGTCACACAGCTAAAAATGCAAACAAAACGTGAAGAAATGCCAGATTTTTAACCACACAGTGCTGTCGCAATTTTTACTACCTCACACTATTATATATAGAAATATTAGTGCTTTTTAAAAATATATATTATCATTTCAATACAAATAATATCAATTCATTACCTGTTAAGAGGAATAATTCAAACCTTTTTTATTCAGTGAATTCATTTTTAATGATTACGGCTTACAGCTTGTGAAAATGCAAAAAATATTCCGTTTCAAGTTTGAGTTTGTTAACTATTCATACAGTATAAATACCATGTACTGTACATGTATGAAAAGACTGTTTACGAAGGTCATCGCAGACCGAGCTGGCTGTTAGCACGGTGCTGTATCGAAGCACATTTGTGGAAAGTTGACTAGAAGGGAAAAGCGTGGTAGGAAAAGGTGCACAAGCAGTAGGTATGACTGTAGACTTAAGAATATTGTCAAGCAAAGCTGATTCAAGAACTTGGGAGAACTTCACAAGGAGTCGAGCGAGGCTGGAGTCGGGGCATCAAGAGCCAACACAAAGAGGTGAAGCAGGCAGTCCGGTCATGGGTCGGGTGAACTGATGAAACATTCTACCTTGATGGAATCCAAGCACTAGTGGAACGCTGGGAAACGTGCATTAGTGCAGCAGGGGATTATATAAATAAAGGGAGTTTTTACTCTCATAACTGTGTTTTGTGTTTCTGCTCAATCAAAAGTCCCGGTTTGACTTGAACAGCCCTTGTATTTCACTTCTCAATTATAGCCCCGATTATCTTAACGTCATTTCCACCTTTAGTTGAAAGAAACCGCGCAGGTTCACTGAACCTAATTACACCATGTAGAAACGTCTCTCTATTCTTGCTACATGTGGCTCGTTTGCGCGGCTAGTAACTCCTTACTCTCTGTAGAGGGAGTGTTACGTACTGGAGAACAGCAGACCCGAGCGTTGCTTCACTACGGCACTTGTGAGAAGATAAGTGTAGTGTTGGGGCGAGAGAGTAATGAAGGAGGTGAGACGAGATGTTTGCTGGTCATGAATGAAAGGAACCAAATGACTGTTTTCATGCTACGCTAAATGCCCCGCGCGCAGGCTACGTTCAGGACAGCAAGTATGTTCTTCCAAAATGCTGCTTCATGGGGTCATTTGTGGATTTGGGGAAAAGGATCTTTAACTAAATGAATTACAAAATTTACAAAAGTAAAGGGCAGCATGCGGTTCTAAAAAAGTGACAAAACATGCAGTTTGATGAATGACCACTAGGTGGAAGCTCTAAAAGTGCTTCCTCCTAGTGACCCAAACCGCCCCAAAAAAAAGGAGAATGTCTAGGTTTTACAACAGAAATAAACATTTTACAGCCTGGTACAAAAACAGGTTTGGTCTCTATAGCTAGATTTCTCCTTCTTGACAACGGTACGGAGGTACATTTTTATGCAACTCATCAGTTACAGATTTGAAACTGCTAGCTCTTTGCTATACGTAACCAGCGAACTGGAATCATTGTAGTTTAACTTACAACGAGAAATGCAGGAGGTGACGTGGGACGATGTGTCGGGTCTGGATGACTGAGTACAATCAAAGCAACTGAATTAACATTAGCAACCTTAGCATTTTGGCTAAGCCAAAGCTAAGCAGCTGAATTTGTGGTAGCTGAGGTAAATACACGAGGTCCGTTCCAACCAATAGCCAGGCTGCGTTTATTTCGCCCATTTATGGATTAACAGGACTCGGGCGGTGTTGGCTCGTGCTGATGGCGACAACCAGCGCTGTGCTATTAAGGTGTTGCCCAGTCTTTGGTATTTGGTGAGGATGTAGGATGAGGTTTTGATGTACAGTCATAAAATAGGTACTTACTGCCAGGAACAGCATACAGTACATGGAGAACGAGGAGTGGCCGGAGTAGAAGGACAGCCTGCAACACAAGCGGAAAAACAGGAGATATCTCAGCAAGCAAAGCATTAAAACGCTGACGGTGAGCTTTTACGCTCCCACAGCGTCAACCCACGATCAGCCTTTACTGTCCCACTCAGATTTCACCTCGGCTCCTTTTTCTGGTTCCGTGTGGAATCAGGGTTGGTTTGTTTTTCATATTCCTGGACATTAGATTAGCATGAATAAGTCATGGATGAGAATTTGTCATTGCACAAGTTGCATATTTCCATTAAAAACCAAATGCTGAAAAATATGTAGACAAATGTACATACTTGGATGTCTATATAGTACAGTATAGAAAGAATACATAAGGGTAGAATATATAATATACAATGCCAGCCTTATAAATTATGGATAGATAATGTTAACATTTTTATAGATTTGGGAAACATTTTATTTGGTGCTAGATAGATAAATAAATATGCATAACAATATATGTCATATAATAATACATATCTCTTATATTTGGGCTCATTTCAGCAAACGTCTTTTGTATCATTCTTAATTTCTTGACTTTAGAAATTATATTTAATTACCGTTAAAATAATATAATACAGATTACAGTACATGACCATGTATTTACTATAATATTTACTATTTCCAATATATTTACGTTACTATTTTATTTGATTAATTGTATACATGTATGAGCATTCATTTATTTATACATTTAAATTCTGGAATTCAAAATTTCACACAATAAAAATACAGAATTAGTGCTGCGTAATTATGTAAGAGCAAGAAAACCTGATGACAGGAAATCCAGCTTAAAGGTGTTGTTTCATTAATTTCGTGATTCAGACGTGAAAAATGTGTGCAAGTGTGAGCTGAAACAGGTGTGTAAGGGCAGAGTAAACACTACGCTTCATTAGGAGCTTTTTATGACCATCAGGTTTACGCAGCCTTTTGTTTGCCCGAACTTGTACAAACAAACTGGTTTTAAATACGCGCTGCATTTGTGTGCGTGTGTGTTTTAGTAATTCAGCAGAGATGTGAGCGGCTGAAACGACGTGTGCGCGCCCTTTTCCGGGTGAGAAGGGCAGGCTGAGAGTGACGAGAGCAGGGGGGGAAGCGTGTGTGGACGGGATTAGCAAAATGAGGGCGGGCCGAGTATCCGGAGGGCTTTTGTGTCTTCCTGTTTATATTAGCCGGAGGCTCGCTGCACCAAAGAGCGCTCGGACACCGGGACATGACTGCTGAAATTACTACGTTTAACCCAAACACTGCGTCATAATGTAAACGTATACTGTTTTAGGAAAGAATAATAAAGCTTAAGTTCTGTGGAGTAAGTGGGTGATGATGTCCTGCTACGACGGCACACGGTGATAAGAGATTTAATGTAGTTATAATACTGGTATAGTTGAAGGTGGGAAGAAACTTGTATGCTCCATCCGTCTATCCAAACCGCCCATCCAGTCTATCTGTCTAAGTATTGCATCCAAATATCAGTCCATTCATCCCAACCACCCACATACCTAAACATTCTATCCATCTCATCCAATTACCCGTCCATCTGTCCCACTCACCTGAAAACCCATTCTTCCCTAACCCCCCCATCCCAACCACCACAGATGTAATATACATTCCATTCATCTCAACCCGTCCATCCATCCTAGCCACTAGTTTAACAATACGAGGGGGGGGGAGGGGGGGATGGATGGAAGGATGGATGGAATATATAGATGTGTGATGGATATGTTGGACTGGCTGTGGTATGGAAGAATGGATGGACAAGTAGTAACAGTTGGACCGGGTGTGATGTGATGGATGGGTGGGTGGGCGAGTGAGTAAGTGGAAAGTATGGATGTGTGAGTGGTTGGGGTGGATAAGTGAGTGAGTGTGATGGATATAATAGCTGGACTGGAGTTATGGAAGGATGGATAGACAAGTGGCTAGGATGGATGGACGGGTTGAGATGAATTGAATGCATATTACATCTGTGGTTGGGATGGGGTTATGGAAGAATGGGTTTTCAGGTGGGTGGGACAGATCGATGGGTAATTGGATGAGATGGATGGAATGTATAGGTATGTGGGTGGTTGGGATGAATGGACTGATATTTGGATGCAATACATAAACAGATAGACTGGATGGGCGGTTTGGATAGACGGAGTCTTTTTTTTTTTTTTGATGGGATTGATGGACAAGTGAGAGGATGGTCATGAATTGATCTTCACTGAAGGGATATCCTAGATGCTGCTGAAATATGTGTTAGTTCTACGTTAACTCTTTTTCCATCAAGATCAAGTCAGTACAAATGCTCAACCTTTTCAAACACACTTAGCATAACATCATAAGTGTGTCCCCTCTTTATCTAGCTAAAAGCAGTCTGTCTGGAACGCTGCAGTGTAACAGCTCAAATGGATGAAATGAGCCGCCGTGTTCCTCTGGACGGATCGAATTACAGGTCAGGACGCTTGAGACGAAGAAGCAAAGGACGGTTGCATATTGCTGAGAGACAGAGATGATGCAAATGTGCCGCGGATCAATAGTGAGACTCGGATGATCCGTATTATTCAATAAAAAGATTAGCATTTGATAACTAATGACATGAGCCAGTTCTCAGAAGCAAACGGACCTTTCAACTCTAATATCTAGTGTTTTTCATATCATTTGAACTGACGCAAGTTCATCAGGTCCAAGGTTGCTTCGTTTCCACCTTACTTTATAACTCTGAGATCTGAGCTAAGCAGATACGTTTGATTAGCCTGATACAAATCTTCCATGCATACCCCTGCCTTGGTGTAAGACCATACGCCCATAGTATCAGCTAATGAAGGGTGATTCATGATTATTCTTGGCACCTAGAATACTTCCCCTGTGCGTTGTTTGTTCTATATATAGCTCCGTCTCCTTGGTGAAACAGTGGATTTTGTCCAGCTGAGTTCTTTCCTATCAGAGAACAGAACCACTCCTACTGGTAATGAGAAAGTTCTGGAACAAATTTCCACCACTGGCCTTGAGTCTGGCCCAAGAAACCACGCTGAAACCTTGAGTGGCGGACTCTTTGTCTCAGTATGTGTGGGCTCTAGTAGCTCACCACAGGGCTGGAACACACTGGCATGTGTGAACCACAGGCTCACCACAAAGGCTACAGAAGTCCAAACTCTTGCTGCAAGCTGGATTTCACTTAAAGGACTACTGAAATAATGATCAAAGTTCTGCCCTGTGGTCCTCCAGGAGCAATCAGAAACCTGATTCAGGAGCAAAGTGCAGGTCCACTACCTGGAGACCCTGTTTTGATCAGATTTCTGGGCAATGCATTCTCGAGAAGCTTGATCCAATGCCACTGGACCCTTTAAAGTGCTGTAAGTGTTTAAAAAAAACAGCCTGGTCTGGTTCATGCACAGAGCTTACATGCTTACTTGGTGAGGTGGGGGTGGTGGTGGTGGTGGGCGTGTGGAGGGGAATGCCTCCCAGACAAACTGAACCACATGAAAGTAGCTTTAGTAAAGTTGAAGGGCATAAATGTTTTACATGCTCTTAATATCCACTTCAAAGCCACTCATGAAGTAGACCGGAGCGCTGATGGTGCGCCATTTGACTTTAAGGGCGTCTGACATCCAAGAAAGTCCCAGGGCGCATATTTACCAGCTGGAATTTCTCTGTTAGCTGGGCAACTTCTTTCTTGTAGTTGGTTTGACTTCTGGTTGCCTCCGTTAAATCTCTAAGGTCAAGGTTTTACACAGGTGATTTATAATTTGTTTCTCTGCTCGTAGTAGCTTATAGAAAGATGCCAAGAGGCTCAGCTAAAAAATAAAAAAAACCAGAAAGCAGATGTTTCTCCACTGGTTTCTATTAGAGATGAGGGGAAAAATGGATACATGACATATCACAAACTCCAAAATCTTTTTTTTTATTATTATTTTTTTTATTTATATGTTTTCATTTAAGGTGGTAGGTAAACTGTTGCGGTTTCCCTATAAGCCTACAGGTGGCGCAGTCCAAACTATTCATTTATTGGCAGGTAGTACAGCATCCTGATGGGTAGGAGCAAATAATTTGCTAAGTTTATAGAAAGTCTATACAGTAGAATCGCAATACGGATCAAATTGGCTCCTAGGTATTGTGATAACATCCTATCGCCTGGACCCTGGTGATTCCCATCCCTAGTTTCCATTATTAGGTACGAAGGAGAAATAATAAATGAATTTTAAATATTGCAGGCATATATGGGTCCTCAAAGTGCCATCATCAGTACCAGAGACTTTTTAATATTAAGGAAATGGTTAAGGTTTTGTTTATTTGGATTGTTTAAAGTTCTTTAAATTATTTGTAAATACAGAGGAGTTTGGATCGATTTAAACCCTTTGATCAATACCCAGGATCACCTACCTGGCCTCATTTACTATCTTCGGATCGCCGCTACAGTTGAAGTTCTCGATGTAAGCTCCGTTGGAGCAGTTGATCGTCTGCCAGTTAGGGTTACACACGGCCAGGAAGTGAGGCCGCAGCCGGCCGATCGAGTACTTGCCGATGTCGGTGAGGGACTGGCTCATGGCGGCACCGAACAGGAACGTGCCGATTGCTTTGTAGATGAAGGCAACATAGCTGTTGCTGAAAGAGGACTTTGATTGGATACGTTTTAGATAGACTGAAACAGACTCGCCGATGATCATCTGCGAGGGAGGAAAAGGACAGAAGTCAGTTTAGTAGCATGTTTCTGTCACAGACGTCTATATAACTATAACTTGGCCAGATTCTAATGAGGATGTCCACTCAAATAGTCAGAAGGCAAGATAGAGCAAAAGTGATAGTTGACAATGCAGTAATCACTGGTCCGCAATTCAATTCTTTTATATATTTTTTCCCCGTTTCCCCGTGTTTACCCGGCTGTGGGGCTCCATGTTCTGGTCTCTGGTATGCTCTAATGGTCTCATTTTCTTTTCTCTTTTTTTTTTTCCTAAGCAAATCCCTCATGCTTGGTCTGGTTTCTGCATCATTTAAGCATATTTCAAATAAATGTCTGCAAAGTAATAACTGCAAAAGCTTTAGAAGAATTCCAGTTGTCTTTAGGATCTGGCTCCATGAACTTTTGACTTTGGAGTGAAACAGCTTACAGCCTGGATTCTGAACCTCAAACCCTGGATGGTTTTCCTTACATACTCATATTTTAATTCAAAGAGCTCCATAAGTTTGGCTTTTCCTCCCTGGCGAGGTGTGTGTATGCACGCTGTGAAGCCAAATTCTTTACCTAGGACACGTTCCCAAAATAACATTCATTCTCCCCAAATCGCTGCCATCTGATTTCAACGGTACGTGTCTCGTCCCACCCTGGAGACGCACGAGTCAGGAAGCTTATGTTGTAGCTCAGCGCATTTCAGTTTGACAAATCCAAGTGAACATTAACTATAGGTTTTTTTTACGATTAACATAATCTCTCTGGGAAGCTCCTGTGGCTACTGTAGGCAAAATTAGCATACTTTAGTTTCTGAAATAAAGGTGCTAAACTGTATGTGTCCTTGATGCTGGAGTGGTTTACAGTGGTACATAATGTATCGTTCAGCTGGAGACAAACATATACTATACACTACCTGTCAAAAGTCTGGACACACCCTCTAATTCTATGATTTCTCCTGATTTTTATTTCTTTCTACAGTGTAAAACAATGCTGAAGGTGCCAAAATATACAATAATCTCCTTTGAACAGTTGATACTGAGATGCATCTGCTACTTATGCTCTTTAAAGCTTCATAACGGCTCTAATCGGAGGTGCTGTTTGAGGTTAATTGGTGATTTCTGAGGCTGGTGACTCTAAATGAACGTCTCCTCTGCAGCAGAGGTAGGTTTTGGTCTTGTTCTCCTGGGAAGGTCTTCATGAGAGACATGTTTCATCATGGTGCAAATGCACTTGACAATACCGTCCTTGCAAGAACTGATCCAGATCAGCTGACCTTCGTGTCATAAAATAACAACTGACTGTTGTTGTTATTTAATCACCTAATGACATATGTCTTATTTCATAGTTTTGAAAAAAAACAAAAAAAAAAACAAGATCCGTATTGTTGTAGGATCTGGAAAATAAATCACTGAACAAAAATCTAGAAGGTGTGTCCAAACTTTACATATGCAGTTAGGACAGTTTGACCAAGGGCCAGTTTGACTAAGGTATGTCCGACACCAGAACAATAGACAGGTTAGCTAGCGGCAAACTGTTAGCATGTGGAGCGGTGAAAACATGGACAACTTTATATCTCTGTACATTTCTGTATGCTTTACTTTTTGTACAAATGAGACACGATCCCTCATGGTTACAGTTTGATCCAAAGGCAGATGACATCGATGTAGAATTAGCGGATTCTTCTGCTATTACGCATTTTGCTCGACTTCTGGGTCAAAACCCAGGCTGGGAACTGTGCAGCATGTGCAGAGTGCCTAGGCAGATTTCTGTGTCCAGCTGCGCTATACGGACAGGAGTATCTCGACTCCCAACTCATTACCTGTGTATGCTAATCCAAAACTAAACAATGATCAAATATATGCTTATTGTTTGTTACAACAACAACAACAACAACAACAGTAATTAATACCACACAAAACTTAGATGACATGGATGAAAGTGTACGTCGAACATAAAAATCCCACATCTTCTCATGTTGACATGATGAGGGTGACTGCACATCAATCAAATGGTGACTTCCAGCACTTGATGAAGCAGCAGATGTTATTCTACCCTGTAGCTAACGTAGGCGTTCTACTCACATCACTTCTGTTAAATCCCATTCCAACAAACCTGCCAGAGCTTGCATTGGAAGTTCGTTGTAATTGTAGTTTGTTTTAACCAACACCCCTCTCAAGAGTCAATCTGATGAAGAAGATGTATGTAAATGAACAATTAAAATCAAATTTCACATTTAAATTGTACTTTTCAAAATGATATGTAGTGGAATGCTCATTTCTGTATGCAAAATTGGAGCTGTACAATATGGAATTCGGCTGCCTTTAAAATAATGCTCGATGTGAACGTGTTCGCTGTAACGTAATCTCTATGAACGGAAAATACAATAGAGCAGATCATTATTTTCTATCCTTGTGTTCACTGTAAACAGGGTTTGTTGTTAGTCGACTGTATTGGGTTTGCGGTCGCTGTCGGTCAGGTTATAGTTTCCTGACCAAAATGCACCCAGATAGCAGCCTCCAAATTGAACAGTTATTCCTGGGTTCTCCAGACGTACACACCTTTCTGTTCCTTGATGTTTGCATCACAAGGTCTACTTTCTGTCTTCAGCACTATGGGGACCAAGGCCTTCTCCAGACTCTGGAACTCACTTCCCCATAACATTCGCTCACTGGACTCTATTACCAATTTAAAAGCTAAACTCTTATGACATATCTCTGTAAACTCGTCCTCACTCTGAACTGTCTTTAATCATGTTTTAATTCGTGTTTCACATGTCCGTGCCTCCATGTTTTGGCTTTTTCTCATGCCATACTTTTTATAAATCGAAAGGCGACCTTGAGTGTCTTGAAAGGCACAATCATATATAAAGCATCATTATTTGTTTGTAGGAAATTAGGGTCTGATTGGATGTACAGGCATTTTAGTTCTGAATGGTTAGACTCCAACTGAAGAGGGATTTATGGTTTAATTGGTTACACTGGTGTAGGGGTGAGAAATGTGGTCTGACTCGAACCAATCAGTGTGATCCAAATTGGGGTAGGGGTACTGCATTTTTGACTGGGTACATTGGGGATGTTTTGGGTGGAACCTGTGTTTAGATTACTTTGGGTACCACTTTGGGTCTAGTTGTTTGGCTATAGTGGCATTTTGGACAAGAACTTCACCAACATTAACATCATTAACATCAACAATGTGACCAACATTACTTAGGACTAATCACAGAACACATTCCTGTAGCATATTTACTCATCACTAGCCTCTTTACCCAGATCTCTTTAACTTTTTTCAGTTCACGGCCTATTGGATATCGAGTTCCAAATTGCTCATTGTGGAGAAACGGAAGTGAGCTGCTGAGCCAATCAGGTTGCAACCTGAAGATCCTGAAGCTATAGCTCACAGATGTACGCAGCGGATTAGAGGTTTTAGAGAATGCACAAATCACACTGTAACACTGAAGAATATATATTCTAGATTTGCGTGTGTGTTGTAAATGCAGTGCTCACATGTGCTCTTCCCAGTGAGATGAAGCTTTGGGCTTGTTCTGAGAGGTAAATTGGAAGCAGGCTGCGGAGGAGGGCGGAAGCGAGTTCCCAGCCATACACACACACACACACACACACACACATATATATATAGAGGGCACAGCCCAGCTTCTTCTGTGCCCCAGCCAAAGCCCTGCGGTTTCACCAGCTTGGCCAGCCTCACACACGCCGCTACATGAGTGTGTGTAAGAGACACTGACGCTTCTCTGCTATGAAGTTTATCTGGAAAGTCTAAATCTGGAACGCAAAACTATTACATCTGTTGATGTTCATGAACATTTTAAATGTACATTTACATAAACAAGAGGATGATGTATTGCTTAAAAATACACCAAATGGATGCCAATAAAAACTCCAGATGAACCAGTCGATCAATAAATCTGCCACGATTGACGTTTTTTAACATCCTGATAATAACTAACATGTGTTAAAGCCTGGTCTCTTTCACAATGTTGTATCGACCTGATATTTCTTATTGCTTTCTGTTGTCATAAAGAAACATCTCAATAAGTTTATCTTTTGTTAATTGTTTGCTTTAGTGCTACATGTTTGATATTTTAATGCTCATCTTTAAAGCACGTACGGCATAAAAATGACTTCACAACTTAAAACAACAGGTGTTATACTGTAGATAAGGTAAAATTAACTTTAAAATGACAACGTCACCATTTCCACAGGAGAGAATATCTCCGTCTTCAGGTTGTGTGTGTGTGTGTGTGTGTAAGTCTATGGCTCGAATTATCTAGCCCTAATAAAAATCTAACAACACCCTGGTTCTGTTCCAGGCTTCACCTTGTGCAGTAAGGAGTGAACAGGGAATGTGCTTAGCTGTGCCTCCTAAGCAAAATCCCCAAATAACAACAGCCGAGTGTCATCTGGAGGCCTCCTGGTGCGTTCGATGCATATATTCAATGCACACACACCCGAACACACACACATACACATATACACGTACGAACACAGTGCGGTATCGATCTCTGTCATGGCCCAACGCTTTGACCCTCGATCTCTTTTTGATAGAACCGAATCTCCATGATCAACCTCCATTTATTCTTATTTTAATTGAAATGTAAATGAGGACATAACCCCCGAATGCATAGCACACATTTATACGTAAGTATAAACCATTTTACGAAACACAGACATGCAAGAAGTAAACACACCCCCAGAGATTTTTGATAAAACGCAACATTTGTCGCCATTATTATGACTATCATTAATTTCCCCTCTGCTCTTTAAGACTAGAAGTGACGGTTATTAAGAGATTTCACAGACACACAGCTGGGAATCCTGAAATCTCGCTTTCTTCTGTTCTACAGAATAATAGCTGAGTTTGAAGAAAAGCGTAAAACATGATCAGAGTCACAAGCTGCTCGACCCCTGGGCCTTCTGAAAGACGTCTCCATGCTAATCTGAGATCTGTTCAGAGGAACACCGCTCTTATTCTGTACCTGAGCCAGGTGCTGCTAGAAGAAAATCAAAAAAGTGTTAATTAGGTATTAATGACTAAACCTCACTCACTCAGACTTTTAACTTATTCCTGTGCTACAGTTTATCCTAAATCTATGGGGGTGTGTTTACTTTTTGCACATCTGTGTACAGTAAATGTTAGAGATTGCTGGACGAAGCTGATTCAAGTCCAGATTTAGTTTCTTTACAAATCACAAACATGGAAGAAAAGACGACAACAACACAAGACCAAAGCTAGACCTGATGTGGGTTCATTAAACATGAACATGAGTCTTATGCAAATGGTCATGTGACGTTGTGACGAAGTCCCGCATCGTATTTGGTGCTATCATGACAGTAAGCAAACTAAAGTTGAAATATTAAATATAACTTTCAACGTATGTAAATGTGTCAAGTAAAGTTCTTTAATTAAACAGAAATTGTACAGTAGCTGGCAAAACCGCTGTGGTATAAAAGGAATAAAACAAACAAGGTTGTGCGGTAACAGTAAGTCCGCTACACCATTAACAGTTTGGCTTTCCCTATTTTACAATAACAGTTTTATTCATGCTAACATTTTTTAAACTAAACTACAATTAACATTAAATCAAAGAAAAATTAAGAAAAATAAAAGAACATTTTTACATAATTGCAAAAGCTTTACTCTGGGATACCACAGACACTTCAATCTCACCAATCTCAGAAAAAAACTATGGAATTATTGGACATACTGTAGATAATAATAATAATAATAATAATAATAATAATAATAATAACTAGAGAGGTACATTTTCTGCAGAAAATGTGGGTGATGCTTACTGTGGCAAAAGTTGGGTTCAGGGACAAGTTAAGTGCCAAAGTTTGTATGGAAGAAGAATAAGTAAAATGATATATATATATATATTTCTCTTATAGATCTTTCCTATCAATCATAGACTCATTCCTGAGGCACTTGTGGGTACTCCCTAAAGTCACAGGGTTCTCTGGGTCCTTGCTTGTCTCAAGCATGCAGGACAGGGAAGTCCTCTGATTCAGCAAGATCACGTTTTCTACTTGGTGGGATTCATGGACAGATGGAGGAGAATGAGAAGAGTATTGGTGATCGATGTAATCCAAGAGGGAGTTGGTGAGATCAAGGACAATGTTGTTGCTAGCATCGTTCTCTCTCTCGTGCCTCACTAGTGACGCTCTCGCCAAGCTCTCCTCATAGTTGCAGGTCTCTCGTCCAGCCCTCCTCAACTTTTTTTGTTCCCCTACAAGCGATCCTCATTCTCACCCATCGCAAAACCACAAGATTGGTGGATACACTCACCGTATGCTCACAGAAAACTAGCTCAAAGCCACGCCTTTTCTAGATCACAGAAAGACCTTTTTGCTGAAAATCGCTCTCTATGAGATTCCTTTGTCAGACTAGTGTATGCATGAAATGAGCTTTAGCTAATGTTTGTAATGAACAAAATAATGTTTGTTGTGGAAATTAAAAC
The DNA here is from genome assembly GCA_030014275.1 of Clariallabes melas. Lineage (NCBI taxonomy): Eukaryota > Metazoa > Chordata > Actinopteri > Siluriformes > Clariidae > Clariallabes > Clariallabes melas. The sequence continues at coordinate 23,204,370 of JAQMYI010000009.1, forward strand.
TACATATTTATATTTGTGAATGTATTTTAAAGTTTTTTTTGTCCGTTGTTAAATTCAGTAAGAAAACATAAAATTGATATACATAATTTCTGTCGGAATGTGATGATGCACGCTAGTTTACTAGCAGTTAGCCTGTGTATATGTTCCACTGAATTAGCCAATCGAATCTAATTTGGCTTTACTAATAAGCAAAATCATGAAAAGGTTTAGAAGTGTTTCCTGGAATTTATTAACAATGACAAAGGCAGTGAAGACTTTTTTAAATTACCTTTTTCATGAAGTTTGTTTAAACAGCTGTAAGAAAAAGGAGATCTTTAGAGGAATTTTAGAAGGATGTTAAATTTTATAGTAGATACCCCTGAAGCTACTACAAAAAGTAGGATGTTATTAACTTTGATAACTAAATTAATTCATAATTAAAAAAACAACATGAAGCAAAACATGACTTACAAGTGTGTATTAACACAGAGTTATTAATACTCTCCTAATACCACAAACGGTTACAATATTTAGGGTAGATTTGATGTGTATATGTTTTGATAAGCTTAGCAAGATTAAACACACACACAAACACACACAAATACACACACACACACACACACACACACTGCTCTGTTTGTATTCCTGGATCACTGAACTTATTTATGTGTTATACTCAATGGGAAGCGTCGCCAGGGAACGGCGTGTGTAAACAGCGCACAACACCTCGCATAGCAGGAGCGCAAACACACACACACACACACACACACACATGTTCTCAGCCTCTCTGCATTATGAGGCTTTCCGTGGGCAATCGAGGGAATTTAAAAACGCACACACTCGAGTGAAGACTTTTTTACATCGTTAAGAAGCTTAACGAGCTAAACGACCTTGTTCACATTTGTATAAAACGAGACGTACGACGCACGTTTCCCACAGAGAACGGACAATGGAAAATAGTCAAACTGTAAAGGTTTGTTCTGCTACGAGCTGTCACTGTGAGGTGAAGCATTAGCGTGATGGTTATTGTTAGCAAAAAATGTAAATGACAAAAACAAACAAAACTGAAATTGAATTATACAATAAAATAAAATTTTAGACTATGTTTTGTTATATTCATTTCATTTTTGTGTGATTTCTGTAAAAAATTATTTACCCATAATTATAAATACTTGATTAAATGTTGCTTTTTAAAATGAAATGGAAAACTCACTCACTCACTCACTCACTCACTCATCTTCTATACCGCTTTATCCTGTATTCAGGGT